>JABWHU010001757.1:5309926-5326687 GCA_014189135.1 Dicerorhinus sumatrensis harrissoni
CCTGTGAGGAGAACTCTCCATGCATCTGGTAGTGGCTTAGGGGTGTGGTTTATGGAGATAAGTGGTTTTCATCATATCTATAGAGGATTAGTTGTTTCCTATTTATTTAAATAATCCTGGTTGTTTTGTCATATGTCAACTTGGCTACACTTCCTAGAGTTCTCTGTCTGTATGTTTCTAGTTAAGGTGAGACACAAGAGAAGTTCCAGGGTGAATTCCCGTGGAAACTGGAGTGAAGCAGCAGCCATTTTGTAGCTCACACTCCAGGTGTCTCATCTGCTGGCCCACCTCCTTCACACAGGCCAGTGGCTGTATTGCAACTGCTCCACCTTCCCCTGGATCCTCTTTCAGCTTCTCTGGCTCCTGGGACAGGTGTGTGTGTTCAGCAAAACATTAAATTCCTCTAACAAATCCTTTATTGTTATATTTTTATGCACACATATGCGTACATATATAAGTGCCTATATGCTTATATGTGGTACATGTATATGTATGTTTGTATGTGTATTCTAGTCTTTCTGGACCATAAGTTTGGTACCAAGAGTCTGGCTGGTGGGATCCTGTGGTTATCAAGGACAAAGAAGAAGCAATTTATTTCCGAAGACAAGGTGGGTATGGTTACCATAATTACATCTGAGCCAAAGCAGTGTCCAGAATAGAGTAACAGAAGTCTTTGCTGTTGGCTAGCTGACTATAGTGTCCATAGATCTGAAAGAGATGGGCTGCATACCGATTCTTACTTCATCTGCATAAGCAGAAAGCTCCATGTGTGAGAAACCTTTTGTTTGCTACTGGGCCTTAGTAGAGGCTGCATGCTTGACTATGAGCCACTTAAATTGCCATGTGACCTGAGCTTCCCGTCATGAATTGGGTATTTTCTGAGAGAGTATCCATAAAGTTGTGCACGCACAGCAGCACTCCATCATCAAATTGAAGTGGTATGTACAGGGTTGGCTTGAAAATTCATGAAGGCACAAGAAGCTGCAAGAGAAAGTATCTCTAATATCTACTAATATCTAATATTGTCTCTCTCCTCTCACACTGATGGTTGACCTCATAGGGAGATCCCTATGACCAGCCTACAGAGAAAGCAGTATCTCAGGCTGGATTCCAGATGATTCTGCATGACATGCAGGAGTCAATGTAAGTGGACAGCTACAGCATTACAGCCCCTACTTGGGGACATCCCTGAAGGACAGTGGTGAAGGAAAATTCTCCCAATAGCAGCTTTGAGCTGTGTGCACCTTGTTCCTCATGCCTGGTCATAGATATGACTGGAGATATGTCTCTATACTAATTCATGGCCTGTGACTAATAGTTTTGTTGAATTGTCAGGGACTTCAAAGATGTCTGTGGAAGAGACATAAAAATAGAAATCTCCAAATGGGCACAAATCATGAAGATATTTGTGTCCTATATAAATATTCTCCACATAGAGATCCCAGAAGGAAATTATCTCAATGATCCAGTGCATTTGATGACCAGTGCTGCAGATACCAGTCAGCCTCCTCCCCCAGCCACTGCTGTCACTGCTTAACAGACTCATGAACAAAGTGGCCATGGTAGCAGGGGTGGAGATTATTCATTGAATCATCGTCATGGATGTCCACTCACTAAGGCCAACCTGGCTGTAACTACTGCTGAGTACTACACATGCCAATGACAGAACCCAATACTGAGTTCCCAAACAGGATGCCATTTCTAGGGGGGCTTCAACCAAGTACCTGGTGACTCACTACATCAGACCAGTTCCACCACTGCTCTTTGTTCTTACTGAAACAGACATTCACTCCAGATAGGGATTTTCCTTCCTTGCCTGCCATGCTTCTGCCAAGACTATTTCCATGGAGTAACAGAATTCCTCACTCACCGTTATGGAATTCCATGTGGGGGGTTCTAACCAAAGTACTCACTTCACAGCAAATGGGGAGCAGCAATGGACCCATGCTCATGGAATTCACTGGTCTTATAATTTTCTCCTTCATTCTGAAGCAGCTGGCTTGATAGATGATGGAAGGTCCTTTGAGGATTCAATCAAAGTGCTGGATAGATGACAACACCTTACAGGGCTGAGGCAATGTCCTCCAGGATGCTGTATGTGCTCTAAGTCAGCATCTAATACATGGAGTTGCCTCTTCCATAGTCAGGATTCATGACTCTAGGAATCACGGGGTGGAAATAGAAGGGGAACCACTCACTATTATCTCTAGGGAGCCACTAGCAAAGTTTGTGCTTCTCATCCCTGAGACTTTACACTCTGCTGGATTGCATTGAACTGGTGCTTGAGACTGCTCCATGGCCTCTTTTGGCCCCTCCTGTTAGTGAATCATCAGGCAAACTAGGAGATCCTGGCTGGGCTGGTTGGTGTTGACTATCAAGGGGGAATGGGTTGCTCTACACAACTGTAGTAAGCAGGAGTATGTACGGAATGCAGGGGATCCTCTAGTGCTCCTTGGGTCTGTGCTCCTTGGGTCATAAAGTCATCATAATCCAATTTAGCAGGACTGATAATGGACCAAAACCTTCCATAATGATGGGTTGGGTCATCCCATCTGCGAGGTAAAAGGACTAGCTAAGGTATGGGGCAATGGGAATATGGAATGGATATGAAGAATGTAGTTAGAGGTACCAGCTTTGACCACAGGGCTAATTGCAGAAATGTGGACTATAGCAGTAGCAAATATTTCTTCTTTATTTTCATGTGTATCTGGTTGGATGCATATGAATCATATATTTTTCTTTTCTTCCCCCGTCTCATCCTATTATTATCTAAATTAAGAAATGTCAACAGTAGTTAACTTTATTTCTCTGTATTTAGAGTAGAGGAAATGAAAGGGGAAAAATGAATCAGTTGGGAGAAAAATAAATATCCCTAGAAGATAAAATATTATTTCACATCCTCTTGTGTGGAAAGTGTTAGCATATTTTTGATTGTTCACAAGATCGTTTTATCACATTAGGCTACTGTTATGTTTATTTGGAGTTTGTGTGAATTATGGAGATGTGAGTAGACTTCACAAGGACAAGGGGTGGACTGTTATTGTCAAGTATTTTTTGTTTTTGTTTTTGTTTTTGATGAGGAAGATCAGCCCTGAGCTAACATCCATACCAATCCTCCTCTTTTTTTGCTCAGGAAGACTGGCCCTGGGCTAACATTTGTGCCTATCTTCCTCCACTTTATATGGGATGTCGCCACAGCATGGCCCGACAAGTGGTGCCTAGGTGTGCACCCGGTATCTGAACCCGGGCTGCCAGCAGAGTAGTGCGTGCACTTAACCTCTACGCCACGGGACCGGCCCCTGTTATTGTCAACTTTGATACGCTGAACTGTACTCCATAGAATTATTTTCTGTCTATATTTCTGGTTAAGATGGTTGTATATAGAGATTTTTGGGCAATATTTAGAGGGTAGTAGTGAAGCACCATCCATTTTTTAGCTCACATGCACAGCTGTGTATCAACTGGCTCACTCTGTAGAACGAGGCAATCACCCCCCCTGTCCCTGGATTCACCCTCAGGATGGATCTAACTCTCTCCAGTTTTCTTTCAGAACCCAGAGCGCCTAGTGTGTCAGGCTGTTTTTTCATTCTAGAAAATATAAGGAGCAGTCAGATCTAGCTGGGGCATTTTGAAGTGCACATGGGGATTCAGATGAGAAACCAGAGCTTTCTTATGAGCTGTAACTCCTTGCCTTGTTGTTGTCTGTAACTTGCCCAAGTCTACATTCAGGTGATTGTACCACTTTACATACAGTATAAGAACCTTATAACATAATTTTATCTCCTTCTTCTCAGCAATTTTGTGTTGTTGTCATATGTATTACATTTAGCTATATTGTAAATTCCAACATACATAGTTATTATATTTTGCTTTCGACAGTAAATTATCTTTTTAAGAGATTTAAATAATGAAAAAGTCTTAATATTTATCCCTGTAGTTAGCATTTCTGAATCTTTCATTCCTTTTGTAGATATCTATTCCTTCTGTATAATATTCCTTCTGCCTGAGGGGTATCTGTATTATTTCTTCTATTATGGATCTGCAGATGATCAATGATGTCAGTTTCTATATGTCTGAATGATTTTTATATAGCCAAAAGTTTTGAAAGATGTTTTCCTTGTGTAAAAATTAAATATTTTCTTATTTCAGCTTTTGGATGACGTTCATCCACTATCGTCTTGTTTGAATTTCTTCTAATGAGAAATCTTCTAGAATCCTTATCTTTCTTTTCCTGAATGCAGTATATCTTTTTTCTTTGGCTGCTTTTAAGACTGTGTCTTTTTCACTGTCTTAAACAATTTGTTATTTATGTGTATTTTTTTTCCTGTTTTATGTGGTTGGGGTTTGTTGAGGTTTTTGGACCCATGGTCTAGAGTTTTCATCAATTATAGAATGTTTTTATCCATTACTTCTTCAAATATTTTTTGTATCCTCCCCACCCCTCCTCTCCTTTAGGCACTACAGTTACATCTATATTGCGTTGCTTAAAGTTGTCCCATAATGCAGTGATTCTCTGATAATTTTTAAAAGTTTTTTTCTGGTTTTCGTTTTGCAGTTTCTACTGCTGTGTCCCCAAGTTCAGTTATCTCTTCTTCTGTAGTATCATATCTGCTGTTAATTTCACCCCTTGTATATATTTTTTCTGTGTGTGAGGCAGATCAGCCCTGAGCTAACATCTGATGCCAATCCTCCTCTTTTTGCTGAGGAAGGTTAGCCCTGAGCTAACATCTGTGCCCATCTTCCTCCACTTGATATGGGATGCCGCCACAGCATGGCTCGACAAGCAGTGTGTCAGTGCATGCCCGGGATCTGAATCGGCGAACCCCCTGCCGCCGCAGCAGAGCGCGTGCACTTAAATGCTTGCGCCACTGGGCAGGCCCCTCACCCCTTGTATTTTTAATCTGAGGCATTGTAGTTATCCTCTCTAGTGGTTTGATTTGGATCTTCTTATTTTATTCTCTATCTCTTCTTAACATTTTCAATCATTCAGACTAAATTTGGACTAAAGACTGAAACACATGTCTAGCCTCAATATCTATCCTTCTGGTCTGCCTGCAGATTTCAGACTTGCCAGCCCCACAATTGCATGAGACATTATTTAAATCTCTCACTCCCATTCTCTCTCTCTCTGTATATATCAATATATGTATATATACACTCACATGTATAATGTATATCACTGTAATGTATATGTATATGTACATGTGTGTATATACATAAACATGTATACATTTTCTATATACATATATATGTGATATATATCTTAATGGTTCTGTATTTTCTGGAGAAATATAGCTAATACATCTTATTAGCTATAACTCTTTATTGTTAAAATGGTTTTATTTTAATGGTTTTCAACTTAAATGATTCACTCACCAAAGGCTACCTTCCAGGTAATATGCAATCATTTCACATATAGTATAAGAACATCATAACATGTTCTTTTGTGGCCCCAGCATTTGTGGTATCATTGTCATATATTTTACTTTTACATTCGTTATAAATCACAAAGTACTGTTATTATTTTTGCTTTGAACAGTTGACTATCTTTTATAAACATTAACAAATAGAAACATTCCTCTATTTACCCACTGGTGTCGTATCTGATGCTTTTTATTTTTTTGTGTAGCTTCACGTTTCTATCTATCATCATTTCCTTCTATCTGAGAGGCATCCTGTACTACTTCTCATAGTGAGGATCTGCTGGTGATCAATTCTGTAAGATTTTCATGTCTGAAAAAGTTTTATTTTGCCTTCATTTTTGAACGATATCTACACTGGGTAAAGAATTCATGGTTAACAGGTTTTTTTTGTTTAGTATTTTAAGATATTGCTCCACTGTCTTCTTACTTCCAAGACTTGTAATGAGAAACCTCCTCTCACCATAATGCTTGTTACTCTGTACATTCCTTGTCTTTTCTGTCTGGCTGCTTTTAACAGTGTGTCTTCAGCACTGTTTTTTACCGATTCCATTACGGTGTGTTGGTGCTGTTTCCCAGGTTTCCTGTGCCCAGACTTGCTGAGCTTCTTGGATATATTGCTTTATAGATTTTACCAAATTTGGAACACTTTTCACTATTTTATCTTCAATTTTTTTTTTCTATTCACCACCCACTTCCTTTCTTCTTTCCCTTAGGTCCTTCAATAACTGTTTAGGCTGCTGAAGCTGTCCTACAACCTCCTGAGGCTTTATTCATATTTTCAGTCTTTTTCTTCCTGTGTTTCATTTTGAACAGTCTCTGTTACTGTGACATCAAGTTCATTAATCTAATTTCTTCTTTGGCAGCATCTCATCTGCTGTCAATCTCATTGAGTGTGTTTTTAAATCTCAGACTTTGTAGTTTTCATCTCCATAAGTCTGATTTGGTCTTTTTAGAATGCCTTCCATATCTGCTCCTAACATAGTCAAGTTTCCTCTACCCACAGGAACAAGTGAAATATAGTTATACAGCTGTTTTTGTATCCTCTACTGATCTACCCTAGCAGAGCCTGCCTGGAGGGCTGGGAGGAGAGGGCAGCCTGAGGATCTCAGAACAGGGGACCTGGGCCAGACTTGCTCATGGCTTTGTCTACATTCCTCCTGGGGCTGGAGGAGATTGAGACACCAACTGGGAACTTCCCAATCTGCCTATGTCACTGTGACCTCACCAATGTAAGCATCCTCTGAGTGACAGTAATAGTCAGCCTCGTCCTTCGGACTTGGCTGTGTCCCTTGAGATGGAGCCAGAGAATCAGTCAGGGACCCCTGAGGGCTACTTGATATATTCATAGATTACCAGTTGACTTAACATAAGTATCCCCACGTTTGTCTGCTTGGGGACCCTGGGAAACCAGCCACACTAAAAAATGCAGAGCAGCTGCTTGTGGTGAGAACCGGCCCTTCTCCCACAATATAGCTGCAATTATTCAGGTTATAAAACTCCTGGGATGTCAAGGACAGGCACAGACAGGCCATTTGTGTTGGTTAGACATAAGTACCGGGAGTTACAGTGCACATACACATGCGATAACAGCGAGAAGGAAAAATACCAAATGTTCCCATAGAGATGGTCTCTAAGTAAAAACATGCATAAAAACAACTCACAATTCTGCTTGGGCAAGAGTCTCGCCTGTGGGGGGACGCCTTGCCCAGGACCACTGCGGATCGGATGTCCTGCCTAGCTGTGTCAATTCAAGGGACTTTCCCTGGTATAAGGGCGTGGATGTTGTGAGTACTCAATCTGATGTTTTCTCTTTTCGGTCAGTCTGATGTTTCTCTTTTCAATTGATCTGATGTTATTTCCCTTCGGTCAGTCTGATGTTTCCCTTTTCGATCGATCTGATGTTTTTCCCTCTTGTTATGTGACCTATTCGGATCTGCTTCTATCTCGATCGATCTCATGTTTCCCTTTTTGATCTACCTGATGTTTTTCCCTCTTGTTATTTGACCTATTCAGATCTGTTTGCTGCCTTTGCCCTTACTCTTCCCTATATAATCTGTTTGCTGCCTTTGCTCTTAACCTACCCTATATAATAAAGTATACATTCAGTCCACTCGTCTGGGTTGGAGAGTTTCCTTACATCTCTGATCGAATCCACCAAACCTCTCAAACACTAGTACAGGGGCCTGGCCTGGCATCTGCTGGGACCTTTTAGTGTAACAGGCTCCCCCCCCCGCAAAAAAATCTTTTTTTTTGTTATAGAAAAAAAAAAACATGGGAGAAATCTTTGGTATCTAAGGCTACACAAGAATGCTTTAAGGACACCAGAAGCATGATTCATAAAAGGAAGATGAATTCATTGAACTTGATAAAGATTCAAACCACATATCCAATGAACTATTAGCGTATAGAGTATTTAAAAGCTCTCAAATCTAAAGTGAAAATAACTGCATTCATAATACGCGCAATGAACAAGAACAAACATTTCATGGAAGAGGATATGGAGATGGAAAAAGCACACGAGAAGAAGTTCCTCATCATCCATGAGGGAAATGCACATGAAAACCACAAGGAGATATCTCTACATACCTATCAGAACGACTGCAATGAAAATAGTGACAATTCTAAATGCTGTCAAGGATGTGGAGAAACTGGATCACTCATGCTGTGGATGGGAACGTCAAATACTACAGCTAGTCTGGAAAGAGTATGGCAGCTTCTTAAAAAACTAAACTTGTGGGCCGGCCCCGTGGCTTAGCAGTTAAGTGCGTGTGCTCCTCTACTGTCAGACCCGGTTCGGATCCAGGGCGTGCACCGACACACCACTTCTCCGGCCATGCTGAGGCCGCATCCCACATACAGCAACTAGAAAGATGTGCAACTATGACATACAACTATTTACTGGGGCTTTGGGGAAAAAAAGGAGGAGGACTGGCAATAGACGTAGGCTCAGAGCCAGTCTTCCTCAGCAAAAAGAGGAGGATTAGCACGAATGTTAGCTCAGGGCTGATCTTCCTCAAAAAAAAAACAAAAAACTAAACTTGTGACCACCATACAATCCGACAATTGTACTTTTGGGCATTTATTTCAGAAAAATTAAAACTTATGTTCACAGAGAAACTATACACACATATCCATACACCCTTATGCATAATAGCCCCCAAATGAGAACAATCTAAATTTCCCTTAATGAGTGGATTGATAAAGAGACTTTGGTATACCAAGACTATGAAATATTACTCAGCAATGAAAAAGAATGAAGTCAATGCACACAATGACAAACATGAATGCACAGTGGCTTATGCAGAGTGAAAAATGCCAGTCACAAAATGCTATCTATTATAGGTCTGTATTTTTATGCCACTTCTAAAAAGACAAAATTTTGTAAATGGAGAATCAGTTAGTGGATGCCAGGAGGGGCAGAAAATGGTACCTCAGAGGGAGGAGATGGATGTTGCTATAAAAAGACTGCATGAGGAGCTGGCCCAGTGGTGTAGTGGTTAGGTTTGCATGCTCTGCTTTGGTGGCCCAGGGTTTGCAGGTTTGGATCCAGGGTGTGGACATATGCACCACTTATCATGCCATGCTATGGTGAACATCCCACATATAAAGTAGAGGATGATGGGCACTGATGCTAGCACAGGGCCAATCTTCCTCAGCAAAAAGAGGAGGATTGGCAACAGATGTTAGCTCAGGGCTACTCTTCCTCACCAAAAAAAGGAAGACAGCACGAGAGATCCCTGTGGAGATGGAACTGTTTTGTATCTTGACTGCGGTGGTGGATATATAAACCTACTGATGGAATAAAATCACATCAGTCTAAACACACGCGTACACACACAGATGGATATAACTCACCTTGGGAATCTGAATTTGAAAACGGGCAAAGATTTAATCAAATTCTTCACCAAACAAAAAACACAGATGAGAAATAAGCTCCTGAAAAGACACTCAACATCACATGTCACTAAGGAAATGAAAATTAACATTATGAGACACCACTATAGATATACTCAATCTTTCCTCTACCTTCAGGAAAACATGGACTATAATTGCTTACAATTGGTACAACAATTCCTTTTGTATTCTTGTCTATAAGTTATATCATTTGGTCAATTTCAGGGCCAATTTAGATTAATTAATTTTTGTACTTATTATAGCTCTTATTTTCCTGATTCATTGTAGGAAATTTGGGACTCAATGTCAGGTGTTGTAGGTTTTTCTTGTTGGGTCTTGGACACCTGTATTTCTCTCTGTGGTTTTGGTAGTTTATTTTGGATTCAATAAAGTTACTTGGACACAGGTCCATCCTTTCTCAACTTGATTGTGCACTTTGTTACGTGCAGCAGAGTAGCCTTTAGTCTGTGGTTAATTTTCACCACAACTGAGGCAAGTTCTCCTGACTAGTCAAACTGATGCCTTAACTAGGAGTTTCCCCTCTGACTGGGAACAAGCACTATATAAATGTGTGAGTGTGAGCCCTGCAGAATGATCTTCTAGTGTCTCTGGGTGGTTCTTTCCTCAACCTCACGAGGTTTCCTCCCACCCATGACTCATCAGTCCTCTTAGGAATGTTTGTTGAACTCCAGGATTCTCTCTCTGTGCAGACCTCTCCTTTTCCATACTCTTCCTTCTACACTTTTATTCTTTCTTTGGCTCCCAGGAAGCAGACTGTGACATGGAGAATTGCATGCAGCAGAGTTTGAGGTTATCTCTCAGGAAGGAAGCAAGGAGGGAAGACTGGGCAGACATGCCATGTGCTTACACTTGAAGACTCAGCTGGGAGGCCCTGCAAGGTCATCCTGAACTCAGAGGGGGCCTTGTGATCTTGGCATCAGGCAGTCACTGGACCTGAGCCACACTCAGAGAGGGGGCATAAATTGGGAAGAGGAAATTCTCTGCAGGTGATGGCTCATCCCAGTGAGGACACAGCTGTGAGTAACCAGGGGCTCCCAGCAATGGTGGGTGGGTGTATCAGGCCAGAAGGCAGGACCTAGGTAGACACCACAGCCTCCACAGCATAATTTGTTCCAATCATCATCCCAGGCTGCCACTGGGGCCGGGGGCTTCAACGTGCCAGCTGAATCTCAGCAGTTCTGGGGACTTACCAAGGACATGTGGGATAAGCAGTGGCCCAGAATTGCCCATATGAAAATCCGGGGATAAATACCACTGAACAGATTACTTCCTTTTCCTGTCCTTCCATACAGGCCCTCTGTCCCCAGTAAATACCACAGCCAAGAAAACACCATGGCAGCCTCATCCTGCCAGCCAGAAATCCATTCCTGAACCACCCTATGCAGAACCTGCCCAGAGGGCTGGCCAGAGAGGGCAGCCTCAGCATCTCAGATCTGGAGACCTTGGCCAGGCCTGTTCATGGCTTTGTCTATAGTCCTCCTGGGGCTGGAGGAGACTGTGACACAGATGAGAAAGTGGTTTGTGTCTCACTTCCCGATCAGTCCGTGTCACTGTGAGTATTAACACTGATGTCAACTGAGTAACAGTAATAGTCAGCCTCATCCTCTGTCTGGGTCCCACTGATTGTCAAGGTGTTCGTGGTCCCTGAGCTGGAGCCAGAGAATCGGTCAGGAATCCCTGAGGGCCTTTCACTATCCTTATAAATCACCATCAGTGGGGCCTGGCCTGGCTTCTGCTGGTACCATTGAGCATAGCTTTTTTCTAAGATATCTCCTTGGCAGGTGATCCTGGCTGTCTGTCCCAGGGCCGAGGACACAACAGGTGGCTGAGTCAGCTTAGAAGAGGCCACAGAACCTGCAAGAGAGGAGAGGAGAGGTGAATGTGAGGATGAGGGTCTCATTCCCAGAGTGCACACACCATAGAGCCTCCCCTCTGCAGAGCTGAAGGTCAGGGCCAGTCTGCTCCCTGGTTTCTTTGGGGGCTGAGCCCTGAGGGGCAGCACCTGTGCAGAGAGTGAGGAGGGGGAGCAGGAGAGGGGTCCAGGCCATGGTGGAGACGCCCCAGAGCTGTGCCTCTGAGCCCACAGCTGGGGATATGCCTCAGGGCCTCTCTTATTCTGGAAGAAATGCAAATCTACTTCCTTCCTTTTTGTGGCCTTCCCGGGTGTCTCTTTGCTGAGCGGAAAAGGGCTCAGCTTAAAGTATGCTGTGAAAATGGGCCCTATTCCCAAGGCCTGTAGCTGAGTCCTCAGAGCTCTGTCTGGAATTGAGGGAGAAAGTGCTGCCCCCTGCCCCCAGAACATGCGCACACACCTCAGTCTGTGCCCTGGGCTCCCTCTCTGGCCTTGCTCAGTCCTGCTCTTAGTGATGGGTCATCCCTGTGGGTCGGCTGGGCAGTGCTTGAAGCAGGAGCTTATAGGGTCAGTGGTCATGCTGCTGTGTGAGTCCAGAATTCATGATCAGATACAGAGAAATTGTTCACGTATCTCAGGCAATCTTTCTTTTTTATGTTTAAAACAAAAAAATGTAGGAGAAATCTTTGGGATCTAAGACTGGGCAAGATTTCTTCTATGGCACCAGAGCATGATTCATAAAAGGAAGATTAATACATTGAACCTCATCAAAATTAATATCTTTTGCTTTGTAAACTTTCTAAAGAGAATGAAAAAATCAAGTAACAGCAGAAAATATATACATATCACAAATCTAATGAAGGACTAGTGTATAGACTATATAATGAACTTTCAATACTTAACAGTAAAAATAAATCAATTCAGAAAATGGTCAAAGAACAAGAATGAACATTTCATGGAAGCAGATATAGAGATGGCAAAGAGCACATGAAAAGATGTTTCTTGTCATCCGTGAGGGAAATGCACATGAAAACCATGAGGAGACATCCCCACATCCCTATCAGAGTGGCTGCAATAAAGACAGTGACAACTCTAAATGCTGGCAAAGAATCTGGATCAGTCCTGCCTGCTGACGGGAGTGTGAAATAGTACAGCAACTCTGCAGAAGGGTATGGCAGCTTCTTAAAAATCTAAACTCATGGTGTCTGCACAACCTAGCTACTGTACTCTTAGATATTTATTTCAGAAAAAATGAAAACTTATGCTCACAGAGACACTATACAGAAATGGTCATACACCCTAATGCATAGTAGCCCCAAAGTGAGAACAATCGAGATGTCCTCAGTAGGTAGACGTGTAAATAGACCTCAGTATACCAGCACCATGGGATACCACTCAACAATGAAAAAGGAATGAACTCTTAGTGCACACAACAATTTTGATGAATGTAGAAGTACTATGCAGAGTAAAATCTGCCAACCCCAAAGTCTACTGTACGACTCTATTTTTTTATTTCTATATTTAATTTATAAAGAAGCCAAATTTTAGAAATGGAGAATCAATTACTGGATGGCTGGGGTTAGGCGTGGTGAAGGGCACCTCAGAGGGAGGAGGTGGATGTTGTTATAAAAGGATCACATGAGGGATGCTGGTGTAAATGGACCTGTTTTGTATCTTGACTGGTGTAGTGGACATATGAACCTACTCATGGAATAAAATCACATCGAACTAAATACCCACACACTCACACAAATGAGTACAAGTCATCTGGAGAATCTGAATTTGAAAATGGACAAAGATTTGGTCAAACTCTTCACCAAACAAAATACATAGATGACAAATGAGCAGCTGAAAAGATGCTCAACATCACCTGTCACTAAGAAAACAAAAATTAAAAACATAATGAGATACCACTACAGATATATTAAAACGGCTTAAATAAAACCCAACCATCTAGTGTTAATGAAGACGAGGAACGGCTGGAAGTCTCATAAATGCTTGGTGATAATGAAAGGGCAAAATCAGTCACCCACATTGGAAAGAGTTTGACAGTTTCTGAGAATGGCCGACATACGTCTACCATATGACCCAGAAATTCCATTCCCACATATTTACCTGAGTGAAATAAAAACTTATGTCCAATACCGTATGATTTCCTTCAATACGTAGTAGATAATAACAACAATAAACAAACACATAGAGACAGAGATTGGATTGGTGGTTACCAGAGGGGAAGGGGGGATCAAGGACGGCGAAAGGGATAATTTGGCACACGTGTGTGGTGATGGGTTGTAATTAGTATTTGGGTGGTGAACGTGATGTAATCTATGCAGAAATAGAAGTATAATGATGCACACCTGAAATTTATACAATATTATAAACCAATGTTACTGCAATAAACAAAAAATTAAAAAAAATAAAATAACTAAAATTACAACCTTAAAAAAAAAAAAACAACTTATCTCCACACAAAAACCTCTAACAAATGTTATAAATGTTTTATTTTAAATTTCCAAAGAGTGGAAACTGGAAACTACCTAAATGTTACTTCACCGGGGAATGGATAAACAAACTGTTGGTTCATCCATGCAAAGAAATTCTATTCACAAGGAGAATGGAATGATATATTGACCTACATAGACACACACATAGCAACACAGACACATCAGAAATGCATTATGATGAGTGAAAGAAGCCAGAACCAAAAGGCTACCACGTATGATTCCATTTATATGATGTTCTTAAAAGACCCAACTATAGGGACAGACAACAGATCAGGAGTTGTGGGGTAGGAGGTGGAGGGAGGGTGTGACTACCAAGAGGTCTGGGGAATTTATAGGCAATCATTGAACTTATACACATTGTGATTGTGGAAGTGCTTACATCTCTGTACACTTTTATCAAAACTCACAGAACTATTCACTAAAAACGGTAGATTTTAGTGAATGTAAATTATAACTCAATGAAACACAGAAAAAGAAAAACAGTTATAGCAGGTGAAGTCTCCCAGGAGGCAACTCTCACTTAGAGACTAGTGTGCAGGAAGTCTAGATGGACCAGGGAACACACCCTGAGGACGAGAAGGGATGGAGAGTGCATGTGTGTGGAGACAGACGTTGATCTGTGCATTAGTCACAGCCAGTCTCACAGTAGAACTGTCAGCGTTCTGGTGCTGTGTGTGCTCTTCAGATCCTACTGACTGGGGTGGGGCCCTGTCTCTATCCCACCACACACACAGGTCACTAGATGCAGGCTGCCCCCAGGAAGGGGAGTGTCCCCGCTGTGCCAGCTCTCTTCAGCAGAAGCAAGTCCTAGAGCTGCTGCTCAGACACCCCAGCCTCTGGGGAATGAGGACTCCATCCTGCAGGGGAGGGGCCAGGATTCTGGTTGTCACACAGGACACCCAGGACAGTGACAGAGTCAATTTCATTAGTTTTCGTACTATGACCATTGAGGAATAAAGACACACACACACACACAAAATGGACAGGAAAAGAGAATGAGAGAAGAGTGCACGTAAAAGGAACAGCACAGGATAAAGATGCACTGGAAGAATTAAAACCTGACTAATGAGAGAAATCCAGAGAGAGAGACACAGATACAGTCAGAGACAGACAGACAGACAGAGAGTGGGAGAGGCAGGAGGAGCCAGAGGGGAAGGACCCTCCTCCACACACTCTCTCTCCGCCCACCTGCCTGGCCTCCCCTGTCCACTCACAGCCACAGCAGCTCCAACCTGCCTCCACACGCAGTTCCTGTGACCTGTTTCAGCTGCTCCCTGGACTGATTTGTCAATAGCTCCTCAGGCTTTAGAGATTTCCCAGCTGTGACAATGACACTATATGATGTCCATCCTCAAGACTCTTCTAAGGCCACAGCAACAAGGAATTTTGACGTAAACTGTTACTCCTGGTCTCAGGATCACCTGGAATCTGTGAGGACAGGTGCACGAGTGTGAACACCCCATCAAGGGACACTGGTCCTCTACACCATTCATTAGTCACTTTCACATGACAAGAGCTGACAGTGGCCTCTGATGAGACCCTGCCCCTATCGTAACCTTGACCATAAGAAATGGCTTCTAACAGGCTCTTGGTCCCTCTCTGACAAGGCTTTGTAGTGGCAGCTCCCTCACTGCTTGGTCACCATCGAAGCATGACAGGGGCTGATCTTTATCTGCCTCCATTTTCCATTCACTGTCTTCGTTTCTAACAGTTTGTCCCTCTGTCTGTCCATCAGAAGCTACCGCTGACCTTGTTTCAAGTTGTTAGCACACAAGGCCCAGGTGGACATGGATGTGGGGTGGTCCACCCTGGGGTTTGGATTTATTTCTCTACAGTCCTTCTGACTCCCTTTCCTACAACTTAAGTGTTAAAGGAAACTCCCCACTGGAGGAACCCAGGGGAGGCCTTGTTAGGGACAAAGTCAGTGCAAATCCTTGCAGAGATCAAGCCTTCACTACAGTGGGAAGGATGGGAGATGGCCCTGTGACTCAGGCCACCACAGGCTGACACACGTCACTGCAGGACTGAGCCCTGATGCCCATCTCTCCTCCTGTATGCCTGTCCTGTCCCTTCTCAGGAGACCTGCCACCACCTCCCCTCCTGCCCACTTAGGCCATGGGTAGCCTCTGGACTCTCTATCTCTGAGCTCTGTCATTGGGGGACCGGCCTGACATTCCGGGGTTCAGCCCTGAAATCCCACCTTACTCGGCTCAGATCAGTGCCGATTACTGGGGTTACTTGGTCAATAGGGATGCTCCATATTGACACAAGGTATAGGTGTGTTTGAAATATGCTGATTTTAAGATTCCATAAAAGCTATGGAGGAAACAAACACATCCAGGAAACCTTCCCCCTACCAATGCATTTGAGGCAAATCACCCACAGGGGTGACTCTCAGGGAGTCAACATATTTTCCACCTGAGCCTCTCCCATCTCCCATGCCCTGCTGCTGTCCCAGTAAATTTGGTGCTGGTCTGTCCTTGGAAAAGTCCTGTGGGCAAGAGGTGGAGCCATTTTTGGAACCACAAGCTGCGAATCTACCACAGCTGGAGAAGCCCAATCCATGCTCCATGTTGGTCCTGCCACAGATCTCCTAACCGGCACCCCACTTCCCTGCTGTACCCCAGCTCAGCACTCACCATGGGGTTCAGGTCTTTCTGTCCTGCCTCCCCTGAGGGCCAAATGCTTCCTGCTGAACCCTCAACCCTGACAGGAGTCCTGCTGTACACCATGGTGCACCTGGAGTCAGGACATTAGCTGCAGATGACTTCCAGAGTCCCCACCGGAAAACTGAGATCCATGTCCCTGTCCTGAGCAGAGCCCCATGCTGGGAGTGGATAGCGCAATGTTTCTTTGGGACATGGTCGTCTCAGTCCAGCCACTCTCTGATGGTTGTTTTCCTGCCTGGGCTGGTCTGGTCTCTGCCAGCAACATCCCTACAGCTCTGTGGTTGAGGAAACCAAATATGGGGTTGTCAAAATGATCTAAATTATGACCTGTGTCTGCCTCTCCCTAGCAGTGGCTTGAGGAGGAGGTCTAGGCTGTTGGATTTGGCAAGGAGAAGAGT
>JABWHU010001757.1:5350883-5417418 GCA_014189135.1 Dicerorhinus sumatrensis harrissoni
GCCTTCCTTTATAGATCTATGCACAAAATATAACTTTATGACTTCTCGTGAGGTTTAGGTAAATGATCTTCCCACTGAAAGGGATACTTGCAGCAATTTTTTAAAAAAATTCACACAGATTTTTGTCCGTCGTTACACTGACTAATAATGATAACGCGTGTTGATGGCCCAGATTCATTTTTAAAATTGTAGTTATATTTAATATCTTGTCTTTTAGAACAGAAGGAGTATGGACACATTATAAAAATTTCCTAAAATCTGCGTTCCCTTAGTATTCCTGGTTTGGGTGGAAAGTGAAGCAGCCATCCCATCCCTCTGAAGTCTGGTCATAGAACCCTGCTTCACGCTCTGGTGGCTGCCTGTATATCCTGCAGGGACAGGTACCCCAGGGAAACCTCCTCCATCTAACCTGCTCTGCCCACAGGGAGGACACAATCCACATGTAGCTGCTGAGCATGAATGTGGGTAGTCCCAGTGAGACGTGCTGTGGTTCTGACATACCCACCATGTTTCAGAGACTAAGTACAAAAATAATGTAAAATATATCAGTATTTTTTAATTTAATTCATGTTGTAATGAAATTATTTCAACTAATTGAGTGAAACAAAATATATTATGAAAAATAATCCCACCTGTGTCTCCTCACTTTTTAAATGTGGCTACTTGAAAATTTTAAATTACAAATGTGGTTCAAATATTGTTTCTATTGGACAGGGCTGCACAGCAAAGTCACAATATTAGTCGTTTACTTTTGAAATAGGAGAAAAAACTTTCTGGCACCTGAAGGAGAGGCCAAGTCTCAGCTTTGAAAGCATAATGAGAGGCCACAGGATGGTGGTGAGGACCAGGGGCTCTGGGGTCAGACGACCTGGGTTTGCTGCTGGGTCGGCCACACTCTAGTTCTGACCTCAGGCAGGTTGCTCATCCCTCCAGGCCTCAGCTTCCCCATCTGTAAATTGGGTGATAATGAGAATGCTTGCTCACAGAGGATTCATGAATAAACAATTTAATAAATATGAAGTGCTTTGGATGGTGCTTGATATATATTAATTGCATATGAATGTTTCCTCCTCCTCCTCCTCATATTAATATTCTTATTCCTTATTCTTATACGTAATATAAAGCAAAGACACTGAAATACTGGAAGGAGGAAAGGTATGAAACCAGAAAGTCTTGGGTTTGGGACATTTGATATTGGTAACACTTCTTAGCAATAAAAAAATACACATGCACACACACATGCGCACGCACATGCACACATACACAAGCACACACGTGCACACACAGACACAAACAACCTCACAGATGCAATGCCCTTTTCACAGGTCATGGGGGACACATCCTCCCAGCCTACTGTCCTGATCACTAGGCCTTGGCACCCAGGGATGTGGTCCTGGTTCTCCCACAGCTGACGTCATGGGATGTCTCAGCAAAACTACTGCAGAACTCCTTCATGCTTGTCCAGATCTGTGATGTGTGTCATCTCATCCCTGTTGTCTGACTAGACTCAGCCTTGCTTGTGACTCTTCATGCTGGGAGGAGGTACCTAGTTCTAAAGAAACAGAGAACCTGAACTGTACACGTTGACATCACTGTGTGTCCTCTGACCCATCCACAGAGGGCAGCATGCAGACCAGGGTGGTGTCAACTTAAAAAGCAAATTCACATGTTATTTTACCCTCAAAATGAGTTTATTCAGGAATAGCCAAAAGAATTCCGATTCCGGATGTGCATACTATGGCAAAAGATAGGCAAATCCAGAAAACGAAGGATGGACGCTGCTTTTATAGAGGAACAGGGGGATTAGGGAGGGGCTTCTCAAAAGGAAAGTCCATTCTGGGAAAGTAACATTTCAGGGTGGCAACGGGTTCTCATTGGCTGAGCTGTTGCCGGATTGTGAGAGAAATCTTCTTCAGTAATAAAGTTGTAATTCTTGTTGGAGATGTGAGCACCTCTCTTCCTATTTGGAGTAATTGATGTGGTATGATAGGGTGTGAAAGATCCCACTACAGACCTTCCTGACTCCTTTTTAGTGAAGGTTTCTCTTATTAATTTCTAAAGGGGGCAAGTGAGGACTGAACAGCCTCAGTGTTGGGCTGGTGTCACTGAGGGGAAGGGCCACTGGGCAGAGAGAGCAGGGGCACTTCACACTGATCAATCAGGTCAGTCCAGAGAGCACACGGGGAGTTTACTGGGCTCTTACAGATGCTGTGTCCACAGCAGAACTGAGCTGGTTCAGGAGAAACAGGACGTGCAGTTGGAGGAGAAGCAGATCAGCTTGATGTCCAGGGACTCCATCAGGATGGCAGCTGCCAATGAACCACCCTCACTGAAGAAATCGGGTTCTTGTCTCACTTATGGCAGTTCTCCACAGACCATGGCAATTCCCAGTGAGGACACAGCTGTGAGCACAAGGGACCCCCAGCCAGTTTTGGTGGGTGGGTCTGGACTGAAGAGTGATCTAGGTGGACACCACAGTGTCACTATGCTGGTTTTCTTCAGTCAGAATCCCAGTCTGCCATGGGAGTGAGGGGCTTCAGGAGTTCATTGGCGGTGGGAGGTTCTATGGGAATGATCCAGGACAGTTGACCAAGGAGTGGCCATTCACCCCTATAGGGAAATCCAGGGACCATATAGCAGTAGACATATGTCGCCCTCTCTCTGTTCTTCTGAACAGATCCTGGTTCTCCAGCTCACATCCTGACCCAGAAAACACTAGTACATCCTGGTCCTGCCAGCCCTAAATCCACTCATGATCCACCCTCTGCAGAGCCTGCCTGGAGGACTGGGATGATAAGGCAGCCTGGGTGTCTCAGATCAGGGGACCTGAGCCAGACCTGCTCATTACTTTGTCTACAGTCCTCCTGGGGCTGGAGGAGAGTGTGACACAGACTGGGAAGGAGCTTGTGTCTCACTTCCCCATCTGCCTATGTCACTGTGAGCATCACTAGTGCTGTCCCTCCCCTGACAGTAATAGTCAGCCTTGTCCTAGACCTGGGCCCTGCTGATGGTCAGGGTGTCTGTGTTCTCTGAGTTGGAGCCAGAAAATTGGTCAGGGATGCCTGAGGGCCACTTGTTATCCTCATAAATGACCAGCACAGCGGTCTCGCCTGACTTCTGCAGGTACTACTGAGAATCCTTTCTTCCAATGTTGTCTCCCCCAAATGTGATCTTTGCTGTCTGTCCTGGAGCCACTGACACTGAGGGTGGCTGAGTCAGCTCATAGGAGACCACAGAGCCTGCAAGAGAGAAAAGGAGAGGTTGTCTTGAGGACGAAGGGCCCATTCCCAGGAGATCTCCCACCTGCCTCACCAGAACTTAGCTCCAGGGATTCTGTTGGCCCCCAGGGCACCCCCTCCAATCAATCTCAGTACCTGTGTCACATGGGATGGGCTAGTGGATGGACCCTCTGAACAAATGAGGAAACCCCCCTTTCTCTGAGCAAGTGCAGCCCTTCAGGGCTCACACAGAGGTAGTGAGCACAGTGTGGGGATTTCGGCCCCACCAGCCCCTCATCCTGCAGCAGGTTCATGAGCATCCTGCCCCCACAGGGTGCTGAGCTCAGAGTCAGGGCCACGCTTATAGCCCTGGGCTGAGGTGGGTGTGAGTGTGGGTGCAGCACCT
Source organism: Dicerorhinus sumatrensis harrissoni (assembly GCA_014189135.1). NCBI lineage: Eukaryota > Metazoa > Chordata > Mammalia > Perissodactyla > Rhinocerotidae > Dicerorhinus > Dicerorhinus sumatrensis. Next base: position 5,354,508 of record JABWHU010001757.1, read on the forward strand.
GTGCAGTGAGCGAGGAGGTTGAGGAGGAGAGGGGTCCAGGCCATGGTGGAGGCTCCCTGATCCTGCTCCCCGAGGCCCAAGGCTGGGCAGTTTTCCTCCCAGGCCTCTCTTATCCCATTGCAGGGGGGAGCTGCTGGGTATGCAAATCAGCCAGGGATCAGGGGTGCTGCTTGAGGAGCTCTGTGGTTCCAGAGCAGGGCTCAGCCCCAAGGGACACAGAGAGGGGGAGGGGCGGCCCCTGCAGAACCCATACTCAGCCCCGGGGATTCTACTCCTCCTTCTGTTCTCGGAGTTGGGGGCCCACAACTCCACTCCAGACTGTGCCCTGTCCTCGTTTCCTGGCCTGGTCACAGCAGAATCAGAGGTGAAATCTGTCTGCATTTTCCAGGAACCTGAAGACTTTTCCACTGAGTAGTCCTGGGCCCTGTCATGAAGGTGATCAGAGTCACAGTGCTGATGCTAGGTAATTCTGGGCCCCAGGTCCTTCCTCTGTTCCACCCTGGCTCAGGAGGGAGGTGGTTAATATCATCCAGGACTCTGGAGTGTCATGTCTAGAATTGCTTTGTGGTGAAGTTCACATGTTGGTCTAGTTGTAGCTCCAGCTTCATAAGCTTCACCCAGGAGGTCTCTTCTGACCCTCCAGGTCCCCATGCAGTGACTCTGCTCATCCCCACTCTACAGGTGACACTGCAGGCTTAGCCAGGTGAGGGGCCACCCCAGACACAGCTCCTGATTGTAGAGAGAAGAATAAAATTCCTCCCGTGCCAAGTGCACATGGAGTTTGTAAAGATCCACTGAGGGGCTGTAAGTGTCTGCCCTGGGCCATGAGGTCCTGAGCAGGTCATAGGTGCTGTGCCTCAGTATCCCCAGTGTGTGGGATGGGCCAATGACAAATCATGTGCTCAAAAGAAAAAACTGAGTGCAAGAGAATGAAATTTGATGGTAAATTATAAGAATACCTCATGTGAAACTTATTTTTAAATAAGGTTCCTTCAGTTCTGGGGAAAATGCATTAAGTAATAAAAATACTTTTTATAATTAATTAAGTCACATAAAGATTATTGTGTATCCACAGTTTGCCTGGAGTAGAAAAAGAGTAAGAAAAAAGTTTGGCACCATCCCCTGGAGTTAGATGGAGAAAGGAGGAGCTTCTCCTCCTGGAAGGACCAAAGTTCTCAGAGCCAAGGCAGGGAGAGGAAAATGTGTGGTCACACGGGGGACAGGAGTCTGTGGACATAATAGGGCTTAGCAGGACTCCGGTGTGTGGGGGAACTGAAACGTTTGAACCTGGGCCAGAGAAATAGGCAATTTCTACCAGATTGACATCAAAAGACCACAAAGTCAGATTACGTGTACATCGTCATCTAAGATGACACTGTAGAAAAAAATGAAAGCTCTGCTTTCAGGTGTCAGGTCATGGTTACTACCTTCCCTGCGTGTTACAATCTCCTGGGTGGATTTGAAAATCCAGGAGCCCAGGTCCTTGCAGGTGACTCTCTGCTGCCCCCTGGTGGCCGCTCCACACTGACTGCTGGAGGCGCAGGAGCATCCTCTGTCCAGGTGCAGACTCTGAACCTACTGCTCACGTGGTGATTCCCTGATCCATGCACTGCTGGCCCCAGGGGAGGAATTACTCTTCTCTATGAGGCCGCTGCCTGCCTGAGACCAGGCAGGAGGGGCTCAGATCACCCAGGAAAACATGAAGATGCCCATTTGGAGGAGGAGGAGGCGGGGCCCACCTGAGGCTTCCTGCACATCCCTACAAGGTCATGGGTGGTCGTCCTGGTGGTGCTGGGGCTTGGCACTGAGGACACAGGACTCAGAGGATGACTCTGATTTGTGCTGGCTGTGGGTGCAGAGCTGATGTGGGGCTGGTGGTTACTGCACCAAAGACAGAGACAGGAGAAGATCCAACAGCAGATGTTTATTCAGCCATTTTGGTCTGGCACATTCCATGCTGGAATTCAACATGAGCAAGACATGATCCCTGATGGAATGGATTTTCCATTTCGTGGGTGGGGCAGAGTAGTAGACACACTGGGTCTGCAGTTACAGCAAATTGTCCACACCAATTTCTAACTGTATGTTATCTCTTCTATTTGTTAATAAGCTGGACATTTTCCCTAGGTCCTCAGCAGCCTGATTGACCAAGTTACCCAGCACTGGCCCAAGGGATGTAAGGGTCAGTCAGCTGCAGTTCTTTCAAGAAATTTTTCCTTTTCTGAAGGAAAGAAACTGACTGGATTTATGCAGCACCTTTCCTGTTGAATATGGTGTGATAGTCAGAGCTGCAGAAGCCATCCTGACATCTTAAGTTAACAAGAATGAAAGCAAAGTCTCCATAGTAGGGATGGTGGGACAGGAAGTAAGAAAGATCTGGGACCTCAAAGAACTGTTGACTACCTGAAGAACAACTGCCTGACTCCAGACTTATTGTTGTGGAATAAAAATAGGCTCCTGTCTGTTCATGGCTCTGAAAGTCGAGTGTGTGTTCTTGCATTAAAAAAAAAAATTTCCTGACCAATTAAGGAAATAATCAACACTAAAAAATTAATTATTAACAATAATTAGAAAGATCCATACAGTGATTGCTGATGTGCAGACAATTAATAGAGAGAACAGACAAAAAAATGACAGGCAGGTGCTGTATGTTGAGAGGCTGGAGGAGGCTCTCTGCAGAGGTGGCTTTAGAGCAGCTGCCAGGATGGGAAGATGGGACAAGTGATAGGAACTGTGCTTGGGGAGAGCGGACTCAGTGCCCTGTGAGGAGGAGTCTGGTTTGTCTGAGGATCTGAAAGATCAGTGAGAACCTAAGGTGTCTGTGATTCAAAACCAGTTCAGTTCCAATGTTACATTTTCTCGTAAGAACTTGGGGGCATGGGCCGGCCCGTGGCGTAGCAGTTAAGTGCACGTGCTCCACTGCTGGCGGCCCGGGTTGGGATCCCAGGTGCGCACCGACGCACCACTTCTCAGGCCATGCTGTGTCGGAGTCCCACATAAAGTGGAGGAAGATCGGCATGGATGGTAGCTCAGGGCCAGTCTTCCTCGCCAAAAAAAATAAAAAATGAAAATAAAGAATTTGGGGGCAGATCAATGCGTTGTCAGATGTGGTGAGGGGGGAATTTCCTCTTAATAAACCAGGTCAATAAGTCAGGTTATTTTGCAGCAGTTTAGCACACGTGGTGCCTCCAGGATGAAGCTCTGGGGCAGGGACATGTTTGACACAGGTGGGTTCAGACCAGTCCTCTGGCCCTCCCTAGGTTACCTGGAGGCTGAGGCCACTCACTCAGGGGAGTGGCCTGATCCCTTCTCTCCCGCCTTACCCACCACACAGCCATGTGGGGATTTATGGTGCTGTCTGTGCCTCTGGTCCTGGGCCATCTGTCTAGGGTCCCACAGGATGACCCTTCCCCACTTTCCCCAACCCAGATGGACGGGTGTGCACTTGACACGGAAGGGAAAATGCTGAGAGAGGGTGAACAATGTTCCCAATGCTACCCTTGAAAGTAGTGAGAAGAGCAGGACATGGGAGGTCCTGAACCAGAAATAATAACCTCTTCTGAGTGTAGTAGAACCAGGCAGGGATGGAGGAGGGGATAGGGGATAGATCTTCAGCAAAACTTAGGGGCTCTGATGGAGACAGCTTCTCTCTGTCAGATCTTTCAGTTGCCTCTGGGGGGCGCTGCTGCATCTTGACTTGGGGCTGATCAGAAATCCCAGGATAAAATACTCCAGATTAGAAGCAAGCATAGTAGCCTTTTCATGATCTTTCCCCTTAAAGAATCCTGAACTTATTGTTTAGGTCCCAGGGTTAAGGTACATAAAATAGTCTATCAATAACACATGTTTCAATAGATGATAAGTAAATGGTATATTTATTAATCTAATTATAATGGTCAATGCTATTTAGAGCAGTCCATGTTTCTTTTTTTCTTCTGTGGTCTCCATCTCCACAAATTAGACATTGGCTCTCATATAAGTCTGGAGGACTTACACAAGGAAGCTTATGGCTTTTCGTTTTAAAAATTTCCACACGACATTTGCACATTATCCAAGTAACCTAAGTAAATTTTCAGATCCGTAAGCAATTGCTGTGTGAACAAATGCAGGCTGTGATACAGCGGTGTTCAGAGCTCTGAAGAGATACTTTCTTATGGAGCAACAGGACCAGGCTCATTGCAGCCTTTGCAGTCACACGGAATCACAGATATGTGGTGGTTTCCAGATTTCCTTTATAGACCAATATTTGCTTTAAAAGTGTTATTTTTGAAATTAAAAAATGGATTTTACCTTTCTCCTGAGAAACAGGTTTTTAGCTCCACAAGTATTAAATTTAGGGTTGGAATTGAGATAAATTAACACTACTTTTTTAATAATGTCAGCTTTATTAAGATATGATTCAAATACCATGCAACACACCCATTAAAATTGTAAAATTTGACGTTTTTTGCTATATTCACAAAGATGTGCTACTATCACCATAATCCATTTTTACAACATTTCTTCATTTAGGTTGTTTCCTTCTTTTGTCTATTAGGAATAATGCTTCGACAAACATTCACAGACAAGATATATAAGGACATATATTTTCATTTTTCTTGGTTAAGTTCTAGGAGTAGAATTTTTGGTTCATAGGGCAACTTTATGATTAATCATTTGAGGGGTTTCCAGACTATTTTCCAAAATGGTTGCACCATTTTACATTTTAATATGTATGCAGACTTCAGTTTTTCTACATCCTCACCAACACTTGTTACATGTATTTTTAATTCTAGCCATCCAAGTGGGATGAAGTGGTATCCAATTTCAGTTTTGATATGCAATCTCATGATGACTAATAAGAATGAGCTCTTTTCATGAGCCTATTGGATATTTGTGTATCTTCTTAGAGAAAGGTCAATTTAAATCCCTGGCTTTTTGTTATTGAGTTGTAAGATTTCTCTATATTATTGTTACAAGTCCCTTGTCAACTATATGATTGCAAGTATTTTCTCCAGTTCTGTGCATTGTCTTTTAAATTTCTTGGTGGTGTCCTTTGAAACTCAAAAGGACAGTGGTGAAGAATAATCCTTCTTGTCAGATCTATTTGAGCAGTGTGCACCTGGTTCCTTATGCGTGGTCATAGATATAGCTGGATATATGCCTCTATACTGATTCAGGGAAGTGATTAATAGTTTAATTAGATGGTCAGGGTATTGGAAGGAACACAGTAATAAAATAGTGACAAAGATGTATACGGTAGAGATATAACAATAGACATCTCCAAATGGACACAGATCATGAAGATATTTGAGTCCTATGTCAGTACTCCACACAGAGTGACCCCAGAAGGAAATGATCTCAATGATCTAGTGGATCTTATGATCCATTTTAGGGATACCAGTTAGTCTCCTTCCCCAGCCACTCCTGTTATTGCCCAAAAGACTAATGAACACAGTGGCCATGGTGGCAGGGATGATGATTATTCATGGGATCATCTACCTGGATATCCACTCACTAAGGCTGATCTGGCTGTACCCACTACTGAGTGCTCCCTGTGGAGACAGGTGAACTCAATACTGAGTTCCCAGTGATGATGCCCTTTCTGGTGACTGACTACATCAGACTCATTCCATCATGGAAGGGACTGTTCTTTGTTCTTATTGAAAAGGACGTTTACTCTAGATAGGGATTTGCGTTCTTTGTCTGACGTGCTTCTGCCAAAACTGTTATCCCTGAACTAACAATTTCTCACGTATAATTACGGTGGGATTCCATTGTAATCCAATGGAGTTCCACATGGGAGCTTCTAGACAAAGAACTCATTTCACAGCAAATGAAGAACAGCAGTGGTCTCATACTCATGGATTCATTGGTGTTATAATCTTCCTCTTCATTCTGAAGCAACTTAATTGGTAGAATGATGGAAGGGCCTTTGAAGACTCAGTGCTGAGTAGGTGATAATACCTTACAGGGCTGAGGTGATGTCCTCCAGGATGCTGTATGTACTCTAAGTCGGCATACACTGTTGCCTCTCTCATATTCAGGATTTATGGTTCTAGGAATCATGGGGTGGAAATGGGAGGGACGTCACTCACTATTATGCCTAGTGAGCTACCAGCAAAGTTTTTGCTTCTCACCCTTGAGATTTGACTATCTGCATAATTGCATTGAACTGGTTGTTGAGACTGCTCCACTGCCCTTTTTGGCTCCTCCTGACAGTGAATCATCAGGCAAAGTAGGGGAGTCTTGGCTGGGTGATTCATGTTGACTATCAAAAGGGAATTGGTTTGCATTATACAATTGTAGTAAGCAGGAGTGTGAATGGAATGCAGGAGATCCTCTAGTGCTCCCTGGGTCTGTGATTACAGTCAGAAAATCACCATAGTCTAATTTAGCAGAACTGATAATGGACCAAAACCTTCCGGAGTGGAGGTTCAGGTAATCGCACCATGCAAGGATCAGGACTATGTAAGATGCTTACTGAGGACAATGGCAATAGGGAATGGATAGTGAAGAATGTAATTATACATACTGGCTTTCACCACAGGCTAATTGCAGAAATGTGGGCTATAGAAGTAACAAGTATTTCATCTTATTTTGATAAGTTTATGTTTGGATATGACATGTATAGTTTGATTGATATGATTGGATACATATGAATCGTATATTTTTTTCTTCCCCTCCCTCATCCTATTATCATCTAAATTAAGAAATGTCAACAGTATTTAACTTTATATCTCAGTATGTAGGGTAGAGGAAATCAAAGGAGAAATATGAATCAGCTGGGAGAAAAATAAATATCCCTAGAAGATGAAACATTATTTTCCATCCTCTTGTGGGGAAAGGTGATTGTGTTTTTAATTGTTCACAAGATAGCTTTTTCAGGTGGTAGTATGGCTACCATTATCTTTATTTGGATGTTGTGTGGTTTATGGAGATATGAGTGAGTTTCACGTGGACAAGGGGTGGACTGTTACTAAGTGTCAACTATGAGAGGCTGAACTGTATTTCACAGAATTATTTTCTGTCTATATTTCTGGTTAAGGTGGGTGTAAGGACAGATTCTTGGGCAAGTTTTGGAGGGTAGTAGTGAAGCAGCATCCATTTGTAGCTCACATGCACATTTGTATATCAACTGGCTCACTCTGTAGAATGAGGCAATTGCCCCCCTGTCCCTGGATTCACCTTCAGGATGGATCTAACTCTCCAATTCTCTTTCAGAACCCAGAGCACCGAGTGTGTCAGGCTCCTTTTTCATTCTAGAAACTGCAAGGAGCCATCAGATCTAGCTGGGGTATTTTGAAGTGCACACGGGGATTTAGGTGAGAAACCAGAGTTTTCTAGTGAGCTGTAACTCCTTGCCTTCTTGTAGTCTGTAACTTTTCAAAGTCTGCATTCAGGTGGTTGCACCATCTTACATAGAGTATAAGAAGCTTATAACATAATTTTATCTACTTACTCTCAGCATTTTGCTATCATTTTCATACATATTACTTTTGCCTATATTGTAAATTCCAACATACTTAGTTATTATATTTTGCTGATATAAAAGTGAATCATCTTTTCAAGAGATTTAACTAATGAAAAAAGTCTTGACATTTATTCCTTAATTTGCATTTCTGATTCTTTCATTCCTTTTTGTAGATACAGATTCTTTTGGTGTAATATTCCTTCTGCATGAGGTGTATCTATTATTATTTCTTGTATTACGAGTCTGCTGATGATCAATTCTGTCAGTTTCTATATGTCTATAATTTTTTTTATTTAGCCTTAATTTTTTTTGTTTATTTTATTAAGGAAGATTAGCCCTGAGATAGCGTCTGTTGCCAATCCTCCCCTTTTTGCTGAAGAAGATTGGCCCCGGGCTAACATCCATGCTCATCTTCCTCTAGTTTATATGTGGGACACCACCTCCACAGCATGGCTTGATAAGAAGTGCTTAGGTCTGCACCCAGGATTTGAACCTCTGAACCCTGAGTTGCTGATGCATAGCATGCAAACTCAACTACTATGCCACTGGACTGGCCCTAGCCTTAATTTTTGAAAGATATTTTTGCTGCATAAAGAAGTAAGTTTTTTATTTCAGCTTTTTAATGATGTTCATCCACTGTCATATCACTTGCATTTATTCTAATGAGAAATCTGCTGGAATCCTTATCTTTCTTCACCTGAATGGAATTATCTTTTCTTTTTGGTTGCTTTTAAGACTGTCTCTTGGTGTGACATCAGCCCCATGGCCATGTAAGTTGTTCCCTTAGACTCTTCCCCTTAAGTTACAGCCAAAAGACATTCATTAACCAGCAGAGGACTCCCTGCACAGCACAACAAGACATCAGACATATCCATGCAGCTATACATCTGAAGGTGAGTGAACTGGATCCCTGGGAGGCAGTAGAACTAGGTAAGCACACACCTCCCCCTACTGAGAGGCAGCGATCCATGTTGTGGATCCTCACACAGGGGTGGTGTGATAGTAAGAGGAGGGGAGGACAGACAAGCCTGTGCAAACACTCTTGGTTTTGCAGACAGCCCATAATAGTGCCCACTGTGCCACCAGTGGCAAGGCTCTACACTGAGTGGCGACAGCTCAGCCCCCATGAAGGCACCCACTCACTGAGCACAGTGCAGACAAGAAGGCACCCCACATGCTCAGAAGGTGCATCCACCCATGGAATGGAGCAGCCTGCAGGATCCACAGAGTGGTATCTAGGCTCCCATGTGGGCACCCCTCTCCCTTAGTGTGGCACAGGCAAGAAGGTGCCCTACCCATTCAGAAGGTGTCTCATCTGCAGAGCACAGAAGCCCATGGACCCACAAAGTGCTGGCTTAGCCCCCGCATAGGTGCCCCTCCCACATAGCATGCAGCAGCTCAGCTCATCCCCTACCAAGCATAGAGGCCCTGCCTAGGGTGCCTGATCCTCTCGCCCAGTGCAGAGGCCCTTCCCATGTGAGTACAACCTGCAGAGCAGCTATAGCCAGCCCAGACAAACACAGAGTAGCTCTATCTGCACAACTTCCAGCATATGGGGTGGGATCAGAAAACACAGCTCCTGCTTCCACCCAGCTGTGGCCAGTGGAATCTGCAATCTGATACAAAAATGTGCCAGCAAAGTATCAAGTCATCAAACACCGTGAAGATCTATAATAACACTTCAGAGCAGAAGAAAAATGACAAGTCTTCAGAAACCAATCCTGAACTCACAGAAATTTATATTCTAAATGACACAGAATTCAAAATAGTTGTCATAAACAAGCTCAATGAGTTGCAAGAAAACTCAGAAAGAAAGTTCAAATGAGCTCAGGAATAAAATTATTGAGCAGAAGGAAAACTTCGCTAAAGAGATTGAAACTCTAAAAACAGAAACAAACAAAAATTCTGGATATGAAGAACACAAATAATGGGATAAAATAATCTAAGAACCACAAAATATAGAACTGATGTTATGGAGAACAGAATTAGTGAATTAGAGGACAGAAATACAGAAATGCTTCTTTATTTCTGAGAGAGGAAGAGAGAGAAATAAGATGTTTTAAAATTGAAGAAATTCTTTGAGAAATATCTGACTCAATTAGGAAAAGCAACATACGTATTATAAGTATTCCAGAGAGAGAAGAGATGGAGAAAGGGGTCAAGAGCTTGTCAAAGAAGTAATAGCTGAGAACTTCCCAAACCTAGGGAAGGAACTGGGCTTACAAGTATATGAAGCCAATATAACTCCTAATTACATCAATGCAAAAAGACTTTCTCCAAGGTATATCATAGTAAAACTGGCAAAAGTTAATGACAAAGAAAAAATATTAAGGGCAGCAAAGCAGAAGAAAATAACCTACAAAAGAATCCGTATCAAACTTTCAGCAGATTTCTCAGCAGAAACCTCACAGGCTAGGAGAGAGTGGAATGATAAATTCAAAATACTGAAAGGTAAAAACTTTTAGCAAAGAATACTCTTCATAATAATTATCATTCAGATAAGACAGAGAAATAAACTTTTTCCCAGATAAACAAAAGCTAAAGGAGTTCTTTGCCACTAGACCTCCCTTATAAGAAATGATGGAGGAAGCCCTCCTAGTTGAAACAAAAAGGCAAAGGTGTGCAAAGCTTTGAGTTAGCAGATAAATGGACAGACAGAATCAGAAAATTGCAGTTGTCTATCAGAACAGGTCAGCAAACAGTTAATTACAGCATAAAAGACAAAATGAAGGAAAGCATCAAAATAACTATAAACACTTCAATTTAGACACAAACTCACAACACAAAGCAGAATAATTTGTGACAAGAAAGACTCAGAGGGGAAGAGGAAAGGGACGGAACCAGCTTAGGCTAATGGAGATGAGAGGCTATTAGAAAAAGGGCTATCTCATCTATGAGAACATATATACAAACCTCATGATAACCACCAAACAAAGAATCAGAATAGAGCTGCAAATCATAAATGAAGAGACAACTGAAAAATTATCACAGAACACCACAAAACTGAAATGGCACTCAGAAATACAAGGAAAGAGAATCAATCGAAATATAGAACAACCAGAACAAAAGAGACAAAATGCCAATATTAAGCCCTAATAACTCAATGATCATACTAAATGTAAACGGATTGAATTCTCCAATCAAAAGAAACAGAGTGGTGGAATGAATTAAAAAACAAGACCCAACGATATTCTGCCTCCAGGAAACACATTTCAACTGTAAACACAAACATAGTCTCAGAGTGAAGGGATGGAAGGTGATTATCCAAGCAAATGACAAGCAAAAGAAAGAAGGTGTTGCACTACTCATATGGGACAAAACAGACTTCAAGATAAAAAAGACAATGTGACACAAAGAGGGGCAGTATATGATAAAATGGACATTCCCCCAAGATGAAATAACACTTGTGAATAAATATCCACCTAACACATGACCACCAAGGTATATAAAACAACTGCTAACAGACCTAAAGGGAGAAATTGACAGCAATATAATAATAGTAGGGGACCTCAACCCCCACATACATCAATGGAGAGATCATCTACACAGAAATTCAACAAGGAAACAGTGGCCTTAAATGAAACACTAGATCAGATGGAGCTCATAGATATACATATAGAACATTCCATTCAAAAAGAACAGAATATATATTCGTCTCAAGTGCACATGGAACATTCTCACAGATAGATGATATCTTGGGAAACAAGGCAAGCCTCAATAAATTTAGGAAGATTGAAATCACATTAAGCATATTTCCAACGACAATGCTACGAAACTAGAAATCAACTACAAGAAAAAAGCTGGGAAAGACACAAATATGTAGAGAGCAAGCAACTTGCTACTGAACAACCATTGGATGTATGAAAAAACTCATAGGAGAAATCCAAAAATACATGGATACCAATGAAAATGAAAATACAACATATCAACTCATATGAGGTGGGATGCAGAAGGACAGGCCCACCTCAACAAACCAGAAAATCTCAAATAAGTAATCTTAAACTACACACAACAGAACTAGGAAAAGAAGAATAAATGAAGCCCAAAGACAGCAGAAGGGGAGAAGTAATAAAAATTAAAGCAGAAATAACTGAAATACAGACTTAATAAACAGTAGAAAGGATCAATGAAACTAAGAGCTTGTTCTTTGCAAAGATAAACAAAATTGACAAACCTTTTGCCAGACTCACTAAGGAAAAAATATAGAAGGCTCAAATAAATAAAATTAGAAATGAAAGAGGAGAAATTACAATGGATACCCAGAAATACAAACAATTATAAGAGAATACTGTGAAAAACTATACGCTAATAAATGGGATAAACTATAAGAGATAAATAATTCTTAGACTCATACAACGTCCCAAAACTGAATCGAGAAGTAGAGAATCTGACTAGACTAATCACAAGTAAAGAAATTGAAACAGTAATAAAAAACCTCCCAGAAAAGAAAAGTCCAGGACCAGATGGCTTCTCTGGAGAATTCTACCAAACATTCAAAGAAGACTTAATACAAGCCTTCTCAAACTATTCCAAAAAATGGAAGAAGGCGGAACACTTCCTAACTCATTTTATGAGGCTAACATTACCCTGACACCAACACAAGGCAAGGACAACACAAAGAAGGAAAATTGTTGGCCAATATCGCTGATGAACATAGATGAAAATATCCTCAACAAAATATTTCCAGACAAATACAGCAATACATTAAAAAGATCATACACCATGATCAAGAGGGATTTATACCAGGGATGCGGGGCTGGCTCAACATCCACACATCAGTCAATTAGATATACCACATTAACAAAATGAGGAATAAAAACTACATGATCTTCTCAACAGATGGAGAGAAAGCACTTGACAAGATCCAACATTCATTTATGATAAAAACTCTCAATAAAATTGGGTATAGAAGAAAGCACCTGAAAATAATAAAGGCCATATACAACAAACCCACAGCCAAGATCACAATTAAGGGTGAAAAATTGAAGATCATCCCTCTGAGAACAGGAACATGCCAAGGGTGCCCACTCTCACCACTCCTATTCAGCATAGTATTGGAGGTTTGGGCTCAAGCAGTTAGGCAAGAAAGAGAAATAAAAGGTATCCAAACTGAAAAAGAAGAAGTGAAACTCATGCTGTGTGCAGATGACATGATTCTATATATAGAAAACCCTAAAGCATGCATCAGAAAACTATTAGAAATAATTGACAACTAGAGCAAAGTTGCAGGATACAAAATCAACTTACAAAACTCAGTTGCATTTCTCTACACTAATAACGAACTAGCAGGAAGAGAAGTCCAGAATACAACCTAATTTACAATTGCAACAAAAATAATAAAATATCTAGGAACAAATTTAACCAAGCATGTGAAAGACCTATACACCAAAAATTATAAGACTTTATTGAAAGAAATCAAAGTAGACATAAAGAAATGGAAAGACATTTCATGCTCAATGATTGGAAGAATAAAAATAGTTAAAATGTCCATATAACCTAAAGCAATCCACAGATTCAATGCATTCCCAATCAGAATTCCAATGACATTCTTCACAGAAATAGAACAAAGAACCTGAAAAGTTATAATGGACCACAAAAGATCGTGAAGAGCAAAAGCAATCCTAAGAAAAAAGAACTAAGCTGGAGGAATCACAGTATCTGACTTCAAAATATATTACAATCCTATAGTAATTAAAACAGCATGGTACTGGTACAAAAACAGACACACAGATCAATGGAATAGAATTGAAAGCCCACAAACAAAACCACACATTTATGAGAAGTTAGTCTTTGACAAAAGAGCCAAGAACATACAACGGAGAAAGGAAACTCTCTTCAGTAAATGATGTTGGGAAAACTGGACAGCCACATGCAAAACAGTGAAAATAAATCATTATCTTACAGCACACACAAAAATTAACTCAAAATGGATTAAAGATTTGAATGCAACACCTGAAACCATAAAACTCCTAGAAGAAAATATAGGTAGCACGATATTTTCTTGTCATCGATCTTAGCAGCGTCTTTTTGAATACCATGTCTACTCAAGCAAGGGAAACAAATGAAAAAAAATAAACAAATGGGACTACGTCAGACTAAAAAGCTTCTGCAAGGCAAAGGAAACCATGAAAAAAATGAAAAGACAACCCAACAACTGGGAGAAAATATTTATAAATCATATATCTGACAATGGGTTAATTTCCAGAACATATAAAGAACTCATAAAACTCAACAACAAAAGAACAAAAAACTCAATCAAATAATTGGCAGAGGGTCTGAACAGACATTTTTCCAGAGAAGATATACAGATGACCAACAGGCACACGAAAATATGTTCATCACTAGTTACTATTGAATCACAAATCAAAACTACAATGAGGTATCACCTTACACCTGTCAGAATGAGTATAATTACCAAGACAAAAAATAAAAAATGTTGGAAAGGAGGTGGAGAAAAGGGAATCCTTATACACTGCTGGTGGGAATGCAAACTGGTGCAGCCACTACGGGAAACACTATGGAGATTTCTCAAAAAATTAAAAATAGAAATACCATGGGATCCAGCTATCCCACCACTGTATACTTATCCACAGAACATGAAATCAACCATTCAAAAAGATTTATGCAGCCCTATATTCATTGAAACATTATTTAGAATAGCCAAGATGTGGAAGCAACCCAAGGGTTGATCAATGGATGAATGGATAAAGAAGAAGTGGTATATATATACAGTGGAATACTACTTAGCTATAAATAAAGAGAAAATTATCACATTCCTGTCAACACAAACGGACCTTGAGGGTGTTATGTTAAGCAAAATAAGCCAGACAGACAAAAACCGGCACTGCATGATTGTATTCGTATGTGGAAGATAAAAAAAAAACACATGGATAAAGAGAACAGATTAGTGGTTACTAATCTGTAGCAGGGGTGGGTGAAAGGGGTAGAGGCAGACATATGTATGGTGATGGATAAAAATTAGACTATTGGTGTTGAGCACGATGCACTCTTTAGAGAAACTGATATATAATAATGTACACCTGAAATTACACAAAGTTATAAATCAATATGAACTCGATAAAGCAATGGAAACAAAAAAGCCTGTCTCTTTTTCACTGCCTTAAGCAATTTGATATTTATGTGTATTTATTTTTTTTCTGTCTTGTGTGCTTGAAGTATGTCGAGGTTTTTGGGTCTGTGGGCTTAGGTATTCACCAAATTGAGGACATTTTTGGCCATTATTTCTTCAAATATTTTTTCTCTCCTCTCCACCCCAGCTTTTCTTTTGGGGAACTCCAATTACCTCCACTTATGATGCTTAAAGTTATCCTAGAGCTCAGTGATTCTCTGATAGTTTTTAATGTCTTTTTTTCTGTCTTTCCTTTTGCAGTTTCTATTGTTGTGTCCTCAAGTTCACTCATGTCTTCTTCTGCAGTACCTTCTGCTGTTAATATCATCCCTTGTAGTTTTAATCTGAGACTGTAGTTATCAACTCTACATGTTTGACTTGGATCCTCTTATTTTATGCTCTGTTTCCTTTTAACATGTTCAATTTTTCAGATTAAATTTGGACTAATGATGAAATATGCACCCATTAAAAGTGTACAATCTAATGTTTTTTGGTATATTCATAGATATGTGCTACCATCACCACAATTTTACAACATTTCATCACTTCAAAATGAAACCCAGTACCCTTAAGCTATCACCCCCATTCTCTTGTTCACTCCCTACACTCCAGCCCTAACAGCCACTGTAGGTTTCTCTGTCTCTATAGATTTCTCTATTTTGTGGCTGGATTATTTCACTTTAAATAATGTTTCAAAGTTCATCCATGTTGTAGCGTGTATCAGTGTTTCATTCTATTTTGTGGCTGAATAATATTCTATTGTAAGGATAGACCACACTTGTTCATCCGTTCGTCCATGGATGGACATTTATATTGTTTCCTGGTGTTGGATATTAGGACTAATGCTGCTATGAACACACATGATCAAGTTCTATATGGACATATGTTTTCATTTTTCTTGGAAATCTCCTAGGAGTAGAATTGCTGAGTCATATGGTAACTTTAGGATTAATCATTTGAGCAATTTCTGGACTATTTTCCATAATTGCTGCACCATTATACATTGCAATATGTGTGAGGTTTTCAATCTTACCACATCCTCGCCAACACTTGTTGTTATGTAACTTTTTGATTCTAGTCACCCTACTGGGATGAAGTGCTGTCTAATTTTGGTTTTGATCTGCATTTCCAGGATGACTAATAATGATGAGCACTTTTCCTGAGCCTATTGGCCAATTGTGTATCTTCTTAGAGAAAAGTCTATTCAGATCCTTGCCTTATGTTATTGAGTGGTAAGATTTCTATATATGCTGGTTATTAATTCCTTGTCAAATATATGATTTGCAAGTATTTTGTCCCATTCTGTGGGTTGTCCTTTCTTGGTGTTGCCCAATGAGGGTCAGAAGTTTTTAATTTTGATGAAGTCAGTTTATCTATTCTTTCTTTTGTTGCTTGTGCTTTTGGTGTCATATCTAATAATCCTTGCCAAATCCTTGGTCTTGAAACATTATTCTTATGGTTACTAGTATGAGTTTTGTATGTTTTGCTTGTACACATGGTCTTTGATACATTTTTAGTGAATTTTTACATATGGGGTGAAGAAAACATCATCTGTTTTGCATGTGTCTTCTCCTGACAGGGAATCATCAGACAAAGTAGGGGGTGTTTGCTGGGGTGGTTGATGTTGACTTTCAAGGGGGAGTTGAGTTGCTATGCACAATTGCAGAAAGCAGGATATGTGTGGAATGCAGGAGATCCTCCAGTACTCCCTGGGTCTGTGATTATAGCCATAGAATCACTACAGTCCAATTCAGCAGGACTGATAATGGACCAAAACCTTCTGGAATGAAATTTGAAGTGTTCCTACCTGGCAAAGGACTGTGACTGGCTAAGGTATTTACTGAGGGCAATGAGAATATGGAATGGATAGTGAAGAAGTTAATTACAGACACCAGCCTTGACCACAGGGCTAGTTCCAGAAATGAGGGCTAGGAAGTAACAGATATCTCTTTTTTCATTTTGATATGAATACATTTCGATACATATTCATCAAAGGCTTTTGTTTTCCTCCTCTGACTCATCCCATTATCATCTTGCACAGCATGTGTAAAAAGAAGTTAACTTTATATCTCAGTATTTAAGGTAGAGGAAATCATAGGGGAAATATGAATCAGTTGTGAGAAAAATAAATATCCATAGAAGACAAAAATGTACTTTGCATCCTCTTGTGGAGAAAGGGTGAGCGAGTTTGTGGTTGTTCACGGGATAGTTTTATCATATTAGGTGGAAACATGGTGACCATTATTGTCTTTATTTGGAGACGTGGTTTGTGGAGATGTGAGAGGGTTTCATATTCACAAGGGTTGGACTGTAGTGGCTTATTAAATTTCAATGTTGATAGACTGAAGTGTGTTTCACAGAATTATTTCCTGTCTATATTTCTGGTTTAGGCCAGTTTAAAGTGTGCTTTTTTCATGTGCTTCCATTAGTGATACTGTGTGATTCAGATCCTCAGACTGTGGTCACTGCAGCCTGAGGGAATAGTATGGACTGTCCTGACTTCCTTCTGAGGACTGAACCTTGGACAGCTACTGACCCCCATGGCTGGTCTCCCTCTGAGGGCCCACCTGGGCAGCCCCAGCCTCTGTCCTGGATCCTCCTAGATGCAGCTCTGCTGCCCCCTGCTGGGGGAGGATTACTCAGACCAGGAGCTTCTGTCCTGCAGGTCGCCCCAGAGCCCCTGTCACCTGAGAGGGTGTGGACAAGGCAGTCCAGCCTTCACTGTGTTCTGGCTGTGACCCCCTCTTGCCCTGCAGAGGGCAGCAGAGTGAGGTTGAGTATGGTGTGCAGGGAGGCAGGATGGGTGCATGTTCTAAAACCATGTCTACAGATAAAAAGCCCTAGCTTGGGCCATTGTTTATGTTAAAAGAAAGGAGCTTATGCACCATCTCTAGCTCTTGTGAAAAAATGTAAAATCTAGGGAACCTGTGCTCTATAGGGACCAGCGTCCCGTGTGTGTAAGATTGATGAATGTTTCCCCACCACAATAAAGGCAGCTTTGTAGTGGCAGCTCCCTCACTGCTTGGTCACCGTCTAACCATGAGAGGGCATGATATTTATCTGCCTTCCTTTTCAAATCACTGTCATTACTCCTAGCAGTTTGTCCCTTTGTCCCTCAGAGGCTACTGCTGACCTTCTCCTAAGTTGTTAGCTCCACAAGGCTCAGGTGGACATGGATGTGGGGTGGTCCACACTGGGATTTGGATTTATTTCCCTACAGTCCTCCTGACTCCCTTCCCAACAATGTAAGCATTGGAGGAATTTCCCCACTGGAGGGATTCACAGGAGGCCTTGTTGGAGAAAGGAGGGGAATGAGAGAGGCAGTGACAATCCCAAGGTCACTTGGGAGAGAAGAGGGAGGTCTTATGTCCAAAATAATAACCTATTCTAATTATTCTAGAACTAGTCTGGGCTAGGAGAGGAGGTGTGGGAAAGTTCTCAGCCAAAACTTTTGGGTCTCTGATGTAGACACATTCTTCTTGTCAGTTCCCTCAGCTGCCTGTGGGGTCGCTGCCACACCTGGACCTGGGTCTAGTCGTGCACCTGGGAGGGCTAATAGCTCCCAGCTCTCTTTGTGGCTGATCAGAAACCCCAAGGACAATATACTCCATATCACAGGCAACTAGAGTGACCTTATCATGATCTTTACCCTGGAATAATCCTGGAATTATTCCTTAGGTCCTGGGGACATGGCGCTTACAATATTGCCTATTGACTGCTCATGTCCATTAGCATGACATGTTCATTGTACATTTAATAATCAAATTATAGTTGTCAATAATTTTTGAACAGCAAATGATTTTTAACATGTGTGGTCTCCGTTCCTCAAATTAGACATCAGCTCTAACACAAGACAGGAGTGTGCTTAGAGAAAGATGTAGTTTATCTTGTCAAAAAATTCCATGCTTGACATTTTTGTGTTTTCAATGTGGACATTTCCCCTGCTAAGCCTCTGTCTGTCCCTGTGTAGTAGGAGATCTATGTGCCCCTTATCCAGGTGGTCACATGTTTATTAAAACATTCTTCAGGGAAGTGGTCTTTGGGTGTAAAGTTCACTACTTTTGTAGGTCATCCAGAACTTTCCTTATTGCCCCTCTAAGATTTGGACACTGGCCCTTTTGTGAGGAAAGCCATGCGTTGTGAGAATGTCAAGATTGTCTTTCTTTACAGGAAGGTAAAACATATCCAGCCATAATTGGTGGGTTAATAGCCATCTAGATACCAACCCAGTTTTTCCAAGGACCTGGTTTCAGATGAAGAACAAGCCTATGCTATAATATGGTATAGCTATGGTAAAGGTTGGGGAGTACTTTGAAACAGAACAGGTTTTCTTGATGGTCTCCACCATTTACAACACCTACATGTTACAGCTAGTAATTGGTGAAATGTTTTCATTCATCAATATGGATAGAGAAGCAGTTGTTTGACAGTTTCTTACACAAAACCTTCTCACTACCTGCTACCTGTCTTCGCTGCACCAACTCATTACATGTTGAAATGTGGACTTTTCATTTCCATCCTGCTCCTCATCCAGGCATCATCCCCACTACGTGGTGGCATCACTAGGTTCTCACCAACCAATGATTCTTGCTGGTCTCGGCAAAAATTACCCCTATTAATTAACTTGCTCCCTGAGACTCTCCCCTCAAAGTCACTTTGTCAACATAATCTTTCTTCTGTGTGTTCCGAGACTCCCCGGCATTTTAAATAGTCATCACCTGTAACTGTAGAATGGCTGCGATTTGCAGTTAACTATCTCTTTAATTGTGCTCCAGCTATGGCTGCATTTGTAGGATGTTTTCCACAATGGGGTGCAGAGGGGTATGATGCTTGGGTCGGCAGTCTGGGTAACACCCCGGGATGAGTAAATTTCACTGTACCTTGGACACTGTCCCTCCTTCCACTACTGCCGTGAAAACAATGAGAGTCTGTAGTTCTTCATCATCAACCTGATCAGGATTGTCCATGTGCCCAGACCCCAACCTCCTCCCGCTTCTTGCATCTCACCTTCCATGTCACTAGTTTGGACATCAGACATGTTTGTAGAATATAGACAAGAGTAAAAACAAATAGAGATGTCAAGATTTAACCAAAGCAGAAGATGGGAGATTATGTGGCACTTTCCAAGCCTTCTCACCTTCGCCCAGGTAATCCACCTTTACAACATGTGCACTGGTGTGGTGGGAGGTGGGCGTGAGATACAGCACATGGAAATTCCATCTGTAAGGTTACATGTTCATTCTATTCAACTTCCTATCTGCCCTGTAGCCCTTGTCCACTTCTATAGTCCCTGATACCACCATCATCTGCCACCATCTATCCCTCTCTGCAGTTCAGTGCCCAACAGTCATGAGCCATCTCCTTGTGTGCACCAGAAACTAAAATGGACTAAACAGGTGAACACAGCCCTACTTCACACAATGAATGTGGTCTTTTCTTGTAGAACTTTCAAAAAAATTTCTGGAAGCCTCAGGTTCAAGGAAATCTTGGCTGAGAAATTCTAGATGAGAAACAGCTAACAACAAAGTGCGAGAGTGTGAATCTTCAAGATATTGGTTGGTTAAAAGACAAAAATGTTGTAATAGACATTCTTGTGCAACCAGGGAAATGTGACTATGGACCAGGCGGAGGATTGTTGTTAATGTTCTCACATATGATATGGGCTTAATAGAAAAATATGTATATTCATGTATCTGTGGACAGAAAGGGAGGGACAAAGAGGGAGAGAGACCAGTATGGTCCAGTATTCCCAGTGTTCTGTCCAGGAAGAGGGAATATGGGTGTTCACATACTATTCTTTCAAATTTTCTGTATGCACATATGTATGAAAATTAAAATAGTTGTACTACTGAATAAAGCGAGAGATTGAGAGAGAAAATAAACTCCAGTGAGTCTGGTGTTTGTGGTCTGGTATTGACATACCTACAGGCACAGCACTCCAGCCTTGTAGAGCAGGGACCCCACTTCAGGCCTGCAGATGTTACGATGGAGGGCAGGAGCAGTTCTGGGCCTTGGCGTGGAGGCTTTCCTGGTGAGCTTCGAGGAAAGCAGTCCAGAACCCCATGACAAAATCCAGACATACAGGGAGCTGTGGTCAAACACAATAGGATGAGATCTGCCTGGTGCAGGAGATGGGACTTTGGGGGCAGTGAGAGGACCGTGCAGCTGGAAGAAAGACCCCAGGTGGGACCCAAGGTGCTGTCTCCATTTCCTCTGCATATTCTGTGAAATCTCAGGATAGGACGAGCCCTGGGGCCAGCAGGGGCTGGGACAGCCCATTAGGATGTGGGAGATGCCTCATTCAGAAAACCAGAAGAGACCCAGCCCCTGGGGCCTCCTCTGAGCTGGTTCTACCCAAGGAGAAGGGGAATTCCAGCAGGGCTGGGCCATCTTACACAGCTCTCCTTTCCTCTGTGACACATAATTACATCTGGGGCTCATGTGATGTATTAGGACTTCCTACACCATTCTTGTCTACTCCAATCCTGACAACAGTCTCCACAGCCCAGACCAGCACCCCCACTCAATTTTCAATCAGGATAAACAGAGACTCTGAGAAGACAGACAACCAGCTCAGAGTCTCCCAGCCCTGGTGGGCCGGGTGAGGACCAGAGAGGGCACCTAAGCTTAAGGTCTGACATATAGCTGCTCAGAGTTTGGGTGAGAGGGAGCACTAGGTCCAGGTAGCAGGTGTGTGTCCCCTTTCCTGTATGTCTGTGTCACCGTGAGTCACTGCCAGCTGCTCCCACTGCCATGGGCTGTGGTCATGCTTGGTCCAAGAACTTAGCATGCTCATGCTTGGTCCAAGAACTTAGCATGGTCAGGGTGGCTATGTTCACTGAGTTGGAGCCAGATAACTCATCATGGACCTCTAAGAGCTGGTAGCCCTTATCATAGATGACCAGCACAGGGGTATGGTCTGGCTTCTGCTGGGACCAAGATGCATATTTATTCCCCAGGTTATTTACAGAGCAGGTGATTGTGGCCGTCTGTCCCAGGTCCACGTACACTGAGAGTGGCTCCCTCAGCTCATGCGGAGTCCACAGTGCCTTAAGAGAGGAGAGGAGAGGGGGCTGGAAGATGAAGGGCTCAAACCCAGGGAGTATCACTCTATGGCTGTGCCTGGGCTGAGCTCAGTTTTTGGGGCAGGACTAGCTTGGGGTCCTGTGGTGGCTGAGTCTGTGGGGCAGCACCTGCGCAGAGAGTGAGGAGGGGGAACAGGAGAGGGGCCCATGCCATGTTGTAGATGCCCCAGAGTTCTGCCTCCTGAGACCACACAGTTGAGCACAGCTCCCTAAGGCACTTTTGTCCCCCAGGGTGGAGCCTGACCAGGTATAGAAAATATCCGGACACTCATTGGACCCCTGAGGAGACAGAGGTTTTGAGAGGAGGCAGGTTCCAAGAGGAAAAGAGCAGAGAGACTCTTCCCTTTAGCCCTTACCCTCAGCCCCACAAACTCCTCCTCTGGGGCCCAGGAGACGCTGTCATAACTGCAGGGTCTCCAAGGAGGGTGCTGCATGGCTTGTCTTGTGATAATCATCGCTAACCCAGTATCCATACTGGCCTTTGTATCTTGTCTGTTCTTCCCAGGGTCAACCGAGAAAGGATTGGCTCTTCTGTGTGGTAGGGGGGCCCTGTTCGTGGTGTTGACTCAAGCCCTGTGCTCTAGAAGGACCACAGAAGGAGAAAGGTGTAGCTGAAATGCTTTGTTCTCAAGATTCTGCTCAACTCTCCATCCATCTATTTCTAGCTTTGGGGACTCGGTGACCTGGGCTTGTGACCTCCATGCTGCTGAGAGCAGAGAGCAGTGGAGGAGAAGCCCAGGAGCAGGTCCAGTCCTGCCTCCAACACTGACTGATGATGTTGGGTTATTCATATGACTGGAAAGGACACTCAGGGTTGATACTTAAGGATAAATTATCATGTGTCAACACTCTGACCCATGCCCCACACACATTATGCCATTTCTCCTTCCGGGAACTCTGAGCAGCAGTAAGAGTTCAGGACCCATTGCATGGATGACACCCTGAGCCAGGACATGGGGTGAATCATCCAGAGTCTCAGAGTCGTGAATGGCAGAACCCCGATCACTTCTGCCTTGTGTATTACACATGAAAATTGTACAGGTGAATTGACTACATTCAATTTACTATGTTCTGGTGACCCGGGTCGTTTTCTTTCCTGCGGTGTGACCAGTGGTTGGCATAGCAATGGCCCATGTGAGGATTTATTGGTGAAATAAAGGCATCAAAGCAACATATAATATGTAAGATTTTTTCAAACTAATGTAATGGCTATAATCAGGATGCCTTCACTTACCCCACACAGAGACAGACATTAATAAGTTATCAAACTAACTAATTATTTAATTATACCAACAAATATTTAGTGATACTAAGGGAAACAGCCCTGAATAAGACATAAGATCTCTGCTCAGGATAGGGACAATTTAAAAAAAAGAAATAAGTCAACTGTGGCAGCTGCATCTACATCTTGTGGAGACCCCCAGGGGACTGTGTGCTCACTGAAGTCGCAGAAGCTCTTGTCCAGTACATGGAAACTCTCACTTCCTCCGGCTTGTCTCCTCAAGTCCTTCCTGGGCCACCTGGGTGTTAACTGTCCTGCCCCTGTCAACTGAGCTTGATTTGGATTCTAGGCCCTACAGTTATGTGGGGAAATGTTTAAGAATAGACTTTTTCATAAGCACATCGGGAGGTGACGTTCCAATGGGACATCCAGACAGAAATAGGTGGTTCCTGCTCTTTCTCTGATCTCACTGAGCTCCAGTTGATCTGGACTTTCCTACTTTCTCCACACGTCATGCTCTCTTCTCTCTCCTAGTTTCTGTGTGTTTTTCTCTCTGACTGAAACCCTTCCTGTGACCTTTCTGCTCACCAATGCCTGAAACCTAATCAGCCTTTATTCTGTGTCCATATCACCTGTCTAGGAAGTGCTCTGACCAACAGAACATTCAGAAACACAGAATTATACTCCTCTATCATTTATCATCAATATCCTCACAGTTGAGTGTGGGATATCCAGATCCTTTTCATGGAATAACACCCCCATCCCATCTGTGCACCTCCACTCTCACCTGTCTGATGCTTTAATAGGACTAGAAACATGACCAGAAGCAAAGTCTGCTGCATGAAAACATTGTGACTCTTGAGAACACCATAACTTTTGTCCTTTCCTGTATTCTATTAATATTGTGCATTCCGTTAACTGATTTCCAGGTGTTAAAACAACCTTGTATTCCTGCGATAAATATCACCCAGTCATGATGTATATTCCTTTTTCTGTATTGCTGGGTTAGGTTTTATAGTAATTTGTAGAGGATTTTTGTGTCTATATCCTTAAGGGTTATTGTTGTATACTTTTCTTTCCTTGTGATCTCTTTATCTGGTTTTGGTATCAAAGTAATATTTGCCTGGTAGAATGAGGTTGTAAACATTCTTTCTCATCCTGTATATTTTTGGAAGATATTGTGAATTATTGGCAATAATTCTTCTTTAAATATTTGATGGAATTCACCAGTGGGGCCATCTGTGTCTGGGTCTTTCTTTGTGGGTAGTTCATGATTACTGATTTAATCTCTTTCCTCGTGGCACATTTCATCAGGTTTTTTATTTTATCTTGAGGCTGTTTCAGGAATTTATGTCTTTCCAGGAATTTTTCCATTTCATCTAATTTTTTGGCATGCAACTATTCATAGTATTCCCTCACAGCCTTCAAGTCCTGTTTTATTTCTGTATGTCAGTGGTAATGGCTCTTCTTTACTTTATCTCAGTAATTTGTCTTTTTTTATTAATGATCATTCTAACTAAAGTTTTGTCAACATTGTTGATGTTTTAAAAGAAACGACTTTTAATTTTGTAAATTTTCTCCAATGTTTTTCCAGTCTCTCTCTCTCTAATTTCCACTCTAATCTTTATTATTTCCCTCCTTCTGTATGCTTTTGGTTCAGTTTTCTCTTCTTTTTACAACGTCTTGATGTGAAACGTTTCTTATTGTTTTGGGATTATATGTATTTTATATATATATATAATATATATAATGTCATGTCTTCATAATCGTTCACTTCAAAGTAACTACTAATTTCCCATTGATTTCTTCATTGACCAGTTGTCTATTTTGGAGTTTTTCTTCTTTTTCTTTTTTTCATTTAGACGTGGTGAAATTTCAAGAATTTTTTCTGTACCTTTTGTTTTTGGAAAATACTTTGCATTTTTCCTATGTTTTAAAATATATTGCTCCTTTTTTCATGTCCTAGAATGTGATCCATCCTTGAGAATGTTTCTTGAGAATGTACTTGAGAGGAATCTATTCTGCTGCTGTGGGACTGAGTGTTCTGCAGACGTCTGTTCTGTCTAGTTGCTCTGTAATGCTGTTCAAGTCTTCTGTTTCCATATTCTATCTCCTACTTCACAGTTATCCATGTAGTTACCATAAAAGATGCATGTCATTGCTTTGCGTGGCCTCATGTTCTTATCTGTATCATTTTTCCTCTCTCTGACGGGCTCTTGCTGTTTCTTAGACTGAGAGTCTGTGGGTGATCTTTTCTGTGAGTTTTTGGATGCCTGAGGAAGTTTTATTTTGCCTTCAATTTTGAAAGATATTTTCACTAGGTAAAGAATTCAACATCGGTGGGTGTTTTATTATTTTAAAGATTTTGCTCCTTTGCTTTTAATAAGATATCTGCTCATTCTTTGTGTGTGTTCCTCCATGTATAATGAGTCTTGTCTTAGAGTGTCTCTCTCTGTTTTTTTGTTTTTTGTTATTTTTCTGGTGAGGAAGATTAGCTGTGAGCTAACATCCACTACCAATCCTCCTCCTTTTGCTGAGGAAGATAGGCCCTGGGCTAACATCTGTGACCATCTCCCTCTACTTTATATGGGATGCCACCACAGCATAGCTTGATAAGCGGTGCATAGGTCCACGCCATGCATCTGAACCTGAGATCCCGGGGCCGCCAAAGTGGAGCCTGTAAACTTAACCACTACACCACTGAGCTGGCTCCTAGAGTGCCTCTTAAAAATCAATGTTTATTATGATGTTTGTCAGTGTTTTAATTTTTTTAATGTATACTCTTTTTGTTAACGACTGTTGCCCTGCATAGAATGTATCTTTTCTCTCTGGCTTGCTCTTAAGAGTGTGTCTTCATATTCAATTTGATTATTTGCTAGTGCTGTTTTTTTCAGAATTCTTTTTTGCACTTGAAGTTTGATAACATTCTTGAATACGTTCATTTATAGTTTTTGCCAAATTTGGAATATTTTTGGTTATTATTTCTTCAAACACTCCCCTACCTTACTTTTCTCCTCAGAGCCTACAATTCAACACATTTAGGTGACGTGAAGTTGTCCTATATCTCAAAGATGTACTGGTGATTTTGTTCGGTTCCTTTTCTTGCTGTCTTTCATTTTGAATAGTTTCTATTGCTTGTCACCAAGTTCACTAATATTTTCATTTGTAGCATCTCATCTGCTGTCAATGTCACCCAGTGTATTTGTTAATCTCAGACACTGTAGTTTTCATTTCTAAACTATCAATTTGGATCTTTTTTAAGATCTCCACATGTCCATTTAACATGTTCAGTCTTTCCACTGCCTCACCAACATGTGAGATACACTCATAATAATTGCTTTGTATCTTTGTCTACAAATTATAACATCTGGGAAATCACAGGGTCATTTTCAAATAGTTGATTTTTGTACTTGCTATGGTTCATGTTTTCCTGAATCTTTGCAGGGATGCCAGGTATTGTGAATTTTTCCTTGTTGGGTCCTGCATACTTGTATTTCACTTTGTTTTGTTTTTTATTTTGGATTCAATATAGTTGCTTGGATGTCCATCATTTCTCAACTCGCTTGTGCACTTTCTTAGGTGGCAGCAGAGCAGCCTTTAGTCTGGAGCTATTGTTCTCCATGACTGAGGCAAGTTCTCCTGACTAGTCAACCTACTGCCTTAACTAGGAGCTTTCCCCTCTGACTGGGGAACAAACACTATATGAAAGTGTGAGTGTGAGCCCTGTTGAACGTCCTCTAGGATGTCTGGATGGTTCTTTTCTCAACCTCGTGCAGTTTCCTCCCACACATGACTCATCTGTCCTCTTAGGAACATGTGCAGAACTCCAGGGCTCTCTCTCTGTGCAGATCTCTCCTCTTCCATACTCTTCCCTCTAGACTTTTATTTTCTCTCTGGCTCCCTGGAAGCACACTGTGTCATGGAGATTTGCATGCAGTAGGATTTGGGGTGATCTCTCTGAAAGGAAGCATGGCGACAAGACTGGGAAGACCTGTCATGTGGTTTTGAATGAGGACTCAGCTGGGAGGCCCTGCAAGGTCATCCTGAACTGAGGCAGGGCCTGGGGTCATGGCATCAGGCAATAATTCGACCTGCGTCACAACTAGGGCATAAGTTTGGAGGAGGCAATTCTCCACAGACAGTGGCACTTCCCAGTGAGTACACAGTTATGAGGAGCAAGGGCTCCCAGTCAGTTTGGGTGGGTGGGTCAGGACTAAAGAGGGATCTAGTTGGACACCACAGTGTCCACTACACTGGTTTTCTTCATTCAGAATCCCAGGCAGCCCAGGAAGCAAGTGCTTCAGGAGCTCATCTGAAGTGAGAGGTTCTGGGGAATAATCCAGGACAGTTCAACAAGGAGGGACCATTCACCTCTATATGAAAATCCAAGGACAAATACATCAGTAGACATACATCTCCCTCTCTCTGTTCTTCAGGACAGGTCCTAGTTCTCCAGCTCACACCCTGGCTAAGCAAACACCAGTAAATCCTGGTCCTACCAGTCCTAAATCCACTCATGATCCACCTTCTGAAGAGCCTGCCTGGATGGTGGGAGGAGAGGGCAGCCTGGGGAACTCAGATTTGGGAACCTGGGCCACACCTGCTCATGGCTTTGTCTACAGTCCTCCTGGGGCTGGAGGAAAGTGTGACACAGATGGAGAAGGGGTTTCTGTGTCACTTACCCATCAGCCTGTGTCACTGTGAGCTTCATCACTGTAATTATCCCTCACCTGAGAGTAATAGTCAGCCTTGTCCTCTGTCTGGGCCCCACTGGTGGTCAGTGTGGCTGTGTTCCCTGAGTTGGAGACAGAAAATCAGTCGGGGATCCCAGAGGGCCAATTGCTTCTACCATAGATGACCAGCACAGGGGCCTGGCCTGGCTTCCACTGGTACCAGGAAGCATTTTTACTTCCAATGTCACTTTCTTTGCAGGTGATCCTGACTGTCCTGGGGTCACTGACACTGAAGGCAGGTGAGTTAGCTCATAGGAGACCACACATCCTGCAAGAGAGAAAATGAGAGGTGGGCTTGAGGATGAAGGACCCATTCCCAGGAGATCTCCCACCTGCCTCACCAGAACATAGTTCCACGGTTCTGTGGGCCCCCAGGGCAGCCTCTCTCATCAATCTCAGCCCTAATGGACCATGTGTTTGGCTGTTGGATGAAACCTCTGAGAAAATGAGGACCCCCACTTCCTTTCTCTCTGCAGATGCAAAGAGCCAATGAACACAGTGTGGGGGATTTTAGCCCCAACAGCCCCTCTTTCTGCGGCAGGTTCATGAACATCGTGTCCCCCACAGGCAGTGCCCTGCTGAGCTCAGAGTCAGGGCCAGGATTGTCACAAAGCCTTGGGACTGGGGTTGGGTGTGATCCTGGGTGCAGCACCTATGCAGTGAGTGAGGAGGCCGAGGAGGAGAGGGGTCCAGGCCATGGTGGAGGTACCCTGATTCTGCTACCCGAGGCCTGAGGCTTGGGAGGTTTCCTCCCTGGCCTCTCTTATCCCATTGCAGGGGGGAGCTGCTGGGTATGCAAATCAGCCAGGGCTCAGGGGTGCTGCTTGAGGAGCTCTGTGGTTCCAGAGAAGGGCTCAGCCCCAAGGGACACAGAGAGGGGAGGGGCGGCCCCTGCAGAGGCCAACCTCAGCGCAGGGGATTCTCCTTTGGTTGCTTGTCCCATAGTCTTTGGTGACATCTCCATATCAGTCTGTATCCTGCACTCTCTCCCTGTCATGGTCATGGCTTGGCTCAGAGGTAAATTCTGTCCATTTTCCAGGGAACCTGAAGACCTGTCCACTGAGTAGTCCTGGACCCTGTCATGAAGGTGATCAGAGTCACATTGGTGATGCTGGGTTATCCTGGGTCCCCATGTCCTTCCTCTGTTCCATTCTGGCTCAAGAGGGAGGTGGTTAATATCATCCAGGACTCGGGAGAGTCTCGTCCAGAATTGTTTTGTGGTGAAGTTCACATGTTGGTCTAGTTCTTGCTCCACCTTCAGAAGCTTCACATAGGAGGTCTCCTCTGACCCTCCAGGTCTCCATGCAGTGACCCTGCTCAACTCCACTCTACAGGTGACACCACAGGTGTAGACAAGTCAGGGTCTACCCTAGACACAGCTCCTGATTGTAGAGCCAAGAATAAACCTTCTCCCTTGCCAAGTGCACAGGGAGTTTGTAAAGATCCACCGATGTGCTGTAAGTGTCTGCCCTTGGCCATGACATCCTGAGCAGGTCTTAGGGTCCGTGCCTCACTATCCCCAACATATGGTGTGGGCCATTGACAGATCATGTGCTTAGAAGAAATGACTGCTTGTAAGAGAATGAATGCTGGCTGTGTAGGAGAGGAAGACTATCCTCTACCCACTCTGGGTCCTTTCTGGCTGGGCTACAAATTAAATTGACATGAGACCGAATAGCAGGAGAAAGTCAAACGGAGCTTTATAACATGTATACGTGGGAGAGACCAGGGAAGCTGAGTCACAACACAAAATGGCAGAGATTCTCTTCTTAAATAGCATTTTCAGGGAAAGACTAAGGAGGATGTTGAGGGTGGGGAGACTCAGCTATGGGAGATCACCAGGGAAGCAAAGTAAACAGGAGTATGCAGATTTAAGTTTTTGCCTTCCACATTGATCAGAGTTTCTAGAGATAAGGTCATCCCCTCTTCTTTCTGGTACAGAGAGGGAGATACCTTTACAAATAGAGATTTCCCTTAGGAATGTAAATGTTTCTCACAAAGGGTAACTTCTACTTTTACTTGGTTTTCAGAGCTTTGATAAGAACGGCTGAGCAAAGGCCCTCCCACTCTATCCATATCCAGAGTTATCTATGGTGATGGCCTGTCCTGGGGACAGAACTTCTATCTTAAATTCTTTTAGGCAGTTAGTGGGGGGGAGGGTCAACGTGTTTTTCTGAGTCTTCTGAGGCTTTGCTGTCTTCAGCTCAAAATGATCTGCATACCAGAGTGTTACATCTTGGGGCACCCTGCCCTGAACCCCATCAGCTATAAATTATAAGAAGATCTCATGTAAAGTTTAAATACAATTAAATTGCTTTCAGTCAGTGGGGAAAATGCATTAAGTAAGATAAATATTTTTTCTAATTAGTAAGTCAGGTGTGGTTATTAAGTATCTGCAGTATCCCTGGAGTAGAAAAAGAAAAAGAAAGAAATTTGGAACCAGCACCCTGGAGAAAGAAGGAGAAAGGAGGAGCTTCTCCTGGCAGAGCCACAGGCTCTCAGAGCCAAGGGAGGGAGGGGGCCGTGTGATCACAGGGAGGATGGGGTTTGTGGACATTATAGAGCATTAGCAGGACTGGGTTATGTGTGGAAATTGAGTTGCCTGAACCTGTGCCATGAAATACACAATTTCTTTAAGATTCAAATCAGGAAACCAGAGAGTCAAACAATGTGTACATCACTGTCAAGGATGATGCTGTAGAAATAAATGACACATTTTCCCTCAGGTGTTAGGTCATGGTTACTAACCTCCCTGCATGTTACAATCTCCTGGGTGGATTTGAGAGCCCCAGTGCCCAGGCCCTTGTCAGGTGACTCTCTGTTGCCCCCTGGTGGCTGCTCCACACTGACTGGGGGAGGCAGGGGCGTCCTCTGTCCAGATGCAGATTCAGAACCCACTGCTCAGGTGGTGATTCCCTCATCCATGCACTACTGGCCCCAAGCAGGGAATTGCTCTTCTTTGAGTGTCCACTGCCTACCTTAGACCAGGCAGGATTGGCTCAGATCACCCAGAAAAACATGAAGATGCCCATTTAGGGGAGGAGAAGGCAGGGCCCACCTTAGGCATCCTGCACATACCTACGAGGTCATAGTGGTCTCAGGGCTTGGCATGGGACACCCAAGAATGAGGGGATGACTCTGATTGACACTGGCTTTGGGGCAGGGGTGATGTGGGGCTGTGGTGACTACTAGTTTATTTGGATGGTCAGGGACTTGGAAAAAACACAATCATACAGTTGGTGACCAGGATGCCTGAGGAAGAGAAGTAAAAATGGACATCTCCAAATGGGCACACATAATGATGATATTTGGGTCCTTTATAAATGCTCACCAAAATGTTACCTCAGATGGGATTGATATAAATGATCCAGTGGATATGATGACTAGTTCTGGGGGTACCAGTCAGCTTCCATCCCCAGTCACTCCTGTCATTGCACACAGACTCAAGAACAAAGTGGCCCTTGGAGGCAGGGATGGAGATTACTCGTGGGATCATCAACAGGGATGTCCTCTCACTAAAGTTGACCTGGCTGAAGCCACTGCTCAGTGCTCTGTGTGCCAAGAGCAGAGCCCAATACTCAGTTCCCATAGATGATGCCATTTCTAGGGGACATGAACCTGGTACCTGGTGACTGACTACATCAGACTGGTTCCATCATGGAAGGGACTGTTCTGTGTACCTACTGAAATAGGCATTTACTCTAGATAGGGATTTACCTTCCTTGCCTGCCATGCTTCTGCCAAAACTATTATGCATGGATGAACAGAATTCCTCACCCACCATTATGGAATTCCATGTGAGGCTTCTAACCAAAGAATACATTTCACAGCAAATGGAGAGCAGCAATGGACCCATGCTCATGCAGTCACTGGTCTCCTAATCTCCTTTTCATTGTGAAGCAGCTGGCTTGATAGATGATGGAAGGGCCGTTGAATACTCACTAACAGTTCCAGGTAATTGAAAATCCTTTATGGGGCTGAGGCAATGTCCTCCAGGATGCTGTACATGCTCTAAGTCAGCATCTAACATACAATGTTGCCTCTCCCATAGTCAGGATTCATGGGTCTAGGAATCACGGTGTGGAAATAGGAGGGGCACCACTCCTATTATCCTTAGTGAGCCACCAGCAAATTTTTTGCTTCTCATCCCTGAGACTTTACACTCTGCTAGATTGCATTGAACTCGTGGTTGAGACTGCTCCCTGGCCTCTTTTGGCTCCTCCTGACAGTGAATCATAAGGAAAAGTAGGGGGTCTTAGCTGGGGTGGTTGATATTGACTATCAAGGGGGAATTGGGTTGTTACTTCACAATTGTAGTAAGCAGGAGTGTGTAAGGAATGCAGGAGATACACTAGTGTTCCTTGCATCTGTGATTAGAGTCATAAAATCACCATAGGCAAAATCAGCAGGACTGATAATGGACCAGAAGTTCCAGAATGAAGGTTCTAGTCATCCCACCTGACAAGGGGTCATGGCTAGCTAAGGTATTTCCTGAGGGCAATGAGAATATTGAATGGAGAGTGGAGAATGTAATTATAGATACCAGCTCTGACCAAAGGGCTAGTTGAAGAAAAGTGGACTACAGAGGTAACAAGTATTTCTTCCTTATTTTGATATGTATGAGTTGAATACATATGAATCATATATTTTTGTTTTCTTCACCTGTCTAAATCTATTATCATCTAACATAAGAAATGTCAGTAGTAGTTAACTTTATATCTCTGTATTTAAGGTAGATCTGTCCCTGTAGTTAGCATCTCTGAATCTTTCATTCATTTTTTAGATACAGATTCTTTCTAGTATAATATTCCTTCTGCCTGAGGGGTGTCTGCTATTATTTCTTCTATTATGGGTCTGCTGGTAATCCATTTTGTCAGTTTTTGTTTGTCTGAAAAAAATTTTAATTAGGGGCAATGTTTGAAAGATATTTTCCCTGTGTAAAAAATTGCTTTTTCTTGAGCCAGCCTTGATGGTCTAGTGGTAAATGTTTGGTGCTCTCACTGCTTTGGTGGCCTGGGTTAGGTTCCCAATCACGGAACCACACCACTTGTCTGTCAGTAGCCATGCTGTGGTGGCAGCTCACACAGAAGAACTGGAAGGACTTACAACTGGAATATACAGTTGTGTACTGGGGCTCTGGGGAGGGAAAATAACAGAAGATTGGCAACAGATGCTATCTCAGGGCGAATCTTAAAAAATGCTTTATCTTATTTCAGGTTTTTAAAGATGTTTATCCACTGTTGTCTCACTTGCATTTCTTCTGAGATATCTGCTAGAATCCTTGTCTTTCTTCCCCCAAGTGTAGTGTGTCTTTTCTCTCTTGCTGCTTTAAGACTATCTATTTTTCACTGTTTTAAGCAATTTAATACTTATGAGTGTTGGTCATTTATTTTTTTTATGTATTATGTTCTTGGGGTTTGTTGAGCATTTTGGATCAGTGACCTAGAGTTTTTACCAAGTTTAGGACATTTTTGCCCTCTATTTCTTCAAATACTTTTTTCTCATCTCCCCACCCCTCCCTTTCTTTTTTTGGGGGGGATTCAAATTACACTCATATTATGTTTCTTAAAGTTGTCCTATATCTCTGTGATTCTGTGAAATTTTTTAAAGTCTTTTTTCTGGCTTTCATTTTACAGTTTCTATTAGTGTGTCCTCAAGTTCACTCATCTGTTCCTCTGCAGTATTATATCTGCTCTTAGTCTCGTCCCTTATATATTTAATCTGAGACATTGTAGTTATCATCTCTAGAAATTTGATTTGGATCTTTTTATTTTCTTCTTGGTCTCCTCTTAACATGTTCAGTCATTCAGACAAAATTTTGACTAAACCCTGAAACATCAACTCTGACTTGAATATTTAGCCTTCTGGTCTGCCTGCAGTTTCAGACTTGCCAGCCCCACAATTGCCAGAACCATTACTTGAAATCTCTCTCTCTCTCTCTCTCTCTGTCTCTCTCTCTGTCTCTCTCTCTCTCTCTCTCTCTCTATATATATATATATGTATATGTATATGTATATGTATATGTATGTATATGTGTGTGTGTGTCTGTGTGTCTGCGTGTGATGTGTATGTGAGTATATACATACGCACATATACATTTTATGTATATACATATATATGAAATGTATTTCCTATCAGTTCCATATTTTCTGGAGAAGTATAACTAATGCATCTTATTAGCTATAACTCTTTGTTGTTAAAATGGTTTTATTTTAATGGCTTTAAACTTAAATGATTCACTTAAAAACGTGTACATTCCAGTGATAATGCTATCAACTCACATGTAGTATAAAAACATCATAACATGTACTTCTCTTCCCTCAGCATTTGTGGTATCATTGTCATATATTTTATTTTATATTCATTGTGTATCTCAACATAACAGCTGTTACTTTTGCTTTAAACAAATGAATATCTTTTACAGACGTTAACAGATAAAAACATTTCTATATTTATCCACGTAGTTACCATATCTGATGCTTTTTATTTCTTTGCTTGGATTCACATTTCTGTCTATCATCATTTCCTTCAATCTGAGGTGTGTCCTGTACTATTGCTTGTAGTGAGGATCTGCTGGTGATCAAGTCTGTAAGATTTTCATGTCTGAAAGTTTTATTTTGCCTTCATATTTGAACAATATTTTCCCTGGGTAGAGAATTTAAGGTTGATTGTTTTGTTGTTTTATTCTCTTAGTATTTTATTTTATATATATATATGTTTTTGTGAGGAAGATTAGCCCTGAAAATCCGATGCCAATCCTCCTCTTTTTGCTGAGGAAGATTGGCCCTGGGCTAACATCCATGCCCATCTTCCTCTACTTTGTATGGGACGCCGCCACAGCATGGCTTGACAAGCAGTGTGTCAGTCCATGCCCAGGTTCTGAACCTGCAAACCCTGGGCCACCAAAGTGGAGCATGCGAACTTAACTGGTACACCACCGGGCCAGCCATCTTTAGTATTTTAAACACATCGCTCCACCATCTTCTTGCTCACACAACTTCCAATGAGAAACTTGCTCTCACATGTTGCCTGTTCCTCTGTATATAATGTCTTTTCTCTCTGGCTGCTTTTAAGAGTGTGTCTTCATCACTGGTTTGTAGCAAGTCCATTATGATGTGTATTGGTTATTTCTTACGTTTCCTGCACCTGGACTTTATTGAGCTTCTTGGATATATCAGTTTACAGATTTCATCAAGTTTGGAACATATTTGGTTCCTATTTCCTCAAATATTTTTTCTATTCGCCTTCCACTTCCCTTCTTCTCTCCCTCAATTCTTCCAATTGCACAGTATTTAGGCTGCATGAAGTTGTCCTACAACTCAACCATTTTGTCAGTCTTTCTCTATCTGTGTTTAATTTTGAATAGTTTCTATCACCATGAGATCAAGTTCACTGATCTTGTCTCTTCTTTTCCCACATCTCGTCTGCTGTCAAACTCACCTAGTGTATTTTTTTGTGTGTGAGGAAGATCAGCCCTGAGCTAACATCCATGACGATCCTCTTCTTTTTTTGCTGAGGAAGACTGGCCCTGAGCTAACATCTATTGCCAATCCTCCTCTTCCCCCCCCTCTTTTTGCCCCAAAGCCCTAGTAGATTGTTGTATGTCATAGTTGCACATCCTTCTAGTTGCTGTATGTGGGATGCCACCTCAGCATGGCCGGACAAGTGGTGCATCGGTACATGCCCTGGATCCAAACCCGGGCCACCAGTAGCAGAGCGCACACACTTAAATGCTAAGCCATGGGGCCGGCCAGCATCCAATGTATTTTTCAATCTCAGATCATGTAGTTTTTATCACCAGAAGATCAATTTGGCTTTTTAAAATGTCTTCCATATCTGCTCCTGACATGTTCAACCTTTAATATACCCACAATAACAAATGAAATACGGTTTTAATACTGTTTTGTGTCCTGTGCTGACCCGCCATCTGCAGAGCCTCCCAGGAGGGCTAGCAGGAGAGGGCAGCCTGGGGATCTCAGATCTGGAGAACTGGACCAGACCTGCTCAATGCTTTGTTTGCAGTCCTCCTTGGGCTAGAGGAGAGTGTGACACAGATGGGGAAGGGGTTTGTGTCTCACTTCCCCATAAGCCTGTGTCACTGTGAGCTTCATCAGCAAAAGCACCTCCAGACTGACAGTAATAGTCAGCCTCGTCCTCGGCCTGGGCCCCAGTGATGGTCAGGGTGGCCGTGTCTCCTGAGCTGGAGCCAGAGAATCGCTCAGGAATCCCTGAAGGCCGCTCGCTATTACCATAGATGACCAGCACAGGGGCCTTGCCTGGTTTCTGCTGATACCATTGAGCATAGCTACCTACGCCATCTCCCTGGCAGGTTATAGTAGCCGTCTGTCCCAACGCCACAGTCACTGTAGATGGCTGAGTCAGCTCAGAAAAGACCACAGAACCTGCAAGAGAGGAGAGGAGAGGTGAGTGTCAGGATGAGGGTCTCATTCCCAGAGGGCACACACCCTGCAGCCTCCCCTCTGTAGAGTTGAAGATCAGGGCCAGGCTGCTCCCTGGTTTCTTTGGGGGCTGAGCCCTGAGGGGCAGCACCTGTGCAGAGAGTGAGGAGGGGGAGCAGGAGAGGTGTCCAGGCCATGGTGGAGACGCCCCAGAGCTCTGCCTCTGAGCCCACAGCTGGGAATGTGCCTCAGGGCCTCTCTTATTCTCTGGAGAAATGCAAATCTACTTCCTTCCTTTTTGTGGTCTTGTTGGGTGTCTTCTTGCTGAGCCAATCAAGGCTCAGCTTAAAAGAGGCTATGAAAGTGGATCTTTTTCCCAAGGCCTGTACCTGAGTCCTCAGAGCTCTCTCTGGTGTTGAGTGAGAAAGTGCTGCCCCCTGCCCCCAGCACATGCACACACACCTCAGTCTGTGCCCTAGGCTTCCTCTCTGGGCTTGGGGAGAACCCCTCAGTCTTGCTCTCTAGTGATGGGTCATCCATGGGAGTGGACTGAGAAGTACTTGAAGCAGGATCTTAAGGTGACAGTGCTTATTCTCTTGTATGTGAGTCCAGAATTCACGATCATATACAGAGAAATTGCTCATGTACCTCTCAGGGAATTCTTTTTCCATGTTGTAGAAAAAAAGATAGGGAAAATCCTTAGTATCTAGGGCTAGGTAAGAATTCTTTGATGACACCAGAAGCATAATTTGTAAAAGGATGTTCAATACATTGAACCTCATCAAAATTAATATATTTTCCTTTTCATAACTTTCTAAAGAGGATGAAAGAAACAAATAACAGAGAAAATATATTTGCAAACCACATAGCCAATGAAGAATTAGTGTATAGAGCATGTAAAGCACTCTCAGTAGAAATAAAATCCATTGAAAACATGGGCAAAGAACAAGAACAAACATTTCATGGAAGAGGATAGAGATAGCAAAGAGCACATGAAAGCGTATTCCTAGGAAACCATGAGGGAAATGCACGTGAAAACCACAAGGAGACATCCCTACCTACCTATCAGAATGGCTGAAATAAAAATAGTGACAACTCTAAATGCTGGCAAGGATGTGGAGAAACTGGTCACTCATGCCTCCTAATGGGAAAGTCAAATGGTGCAGCAACTGTTGAAAAGGGTATGACAACTTCTTAAGAAAAGTAAACTTGTGGTTACCATAGAACAAAGCAATTGTACTGTAGGGCATTTATTTCAGAAAATGAAAACATGCTCAGAGAAAAACTATACACAAATGTTCATACACCCTTATGCATTACACCCCAAAGTGAGAACAATCCAGATGTCCTTCAATGGGTGAATTGGTAAATGTATCGGTAAAATATGGTATATGGAATACTATTCAACAATTAAAAGGAATGACCTCTCAATGCACACAATGATGTTGATGAATGCACAGTGAATTATGCAGAATGAAAAATGCCAATCCCAAAAGGGTACATTCAATAGGACTCTATTTTTTTATTTCTATATATCATTTCTAAAAAACCAAAATTTTAGAAATAGCGAATAAATTAGTGGATGCCAGGAGTTAGGGGCAGTGAGGGCACCTAGGAGGGAGGAAGTGGATGTTGTTTTAAAAGGATAACATGAGGGATCCATGTGGAGATGCAACTGTTTTGGATCTTGTCTATGGTGGTGGACATATGAACCTGTTCATGGAATAAAATCACACAGAAATGAGGACAAGTCACCTGGGGAATCTGAATTTGAAAATGGGCAAAGACTTGATCAGACTCTTCACCAAACGAAATACACAGATGACAATAAGCACCTGAAACGATGCTCAGCATCACACGTAACTAAGGAAGTAAAAACATTATGGGACACCACTACAAATATATTAAAATGGTTTAAATAAAACTTGACATATAGTGTCAGTGAGGACATGGGACAACTGTAGGTCTCATTCTGTCTGGTGACAATGAAAATGCAAAACAAGCATCCATGTTGGAAAACAGTTTGGCAGTTTCCATGAAAGTTCAACATACATCTACCATACGACTCAGAAGTTCCAGTCCCAGGTATTTACTAGAGCGACATGAAAACTTATCTCCACACAAAAAACCATAACAATGTTAGAAAGGTTTTATTTGAAATTGCCAAAGAGTGGAACGTGGAAACATCATAAGTCTTACCTAACTGGAGACGGGATAAACCAACTGGTTCATCTGTGCAAAATATTCTTCTCAGCAACAAAAATGGAATGAAATATTCACATACAACAACATAGATGCATCTAAAACGCATTATGCTGAGTGAAAGCATTTGTATGACGGTCTTGCAAAGACTCAACTATAGGGACAGACAACAGATCAGGCATTGTGGGGTGGGGGGTGGAGGGGGTGTGACTACCAAGAGGTGTGGGAATCTATGAAAAATGATTAAACTGTTATATATCCTATTTGTAGAAGTGCTTACAACTCTGTGTGCGTTTATCAAAACTCACAGAATTGTTCACAAAAATGCTGGATTTTAGAGTATGTGAATTATATCTTAACAAAAGAAGAAAAAGAAAAAGTAAGTTTAGGCAGGTGAAGTTTCCCAGTGCAAATTCTCACATAGCGATTAGTGTGCAGGAAGTCTAGATGACCACAGGAAACACTCCATGGAATGGAAGGGATGAAGGGAGTGGACGTGGGCAGAGATGGACGTTAATCTATGAAGCAGATACAGCCAGGCGTGCAGTAGAACTAAAGGGGCTCTGGGGTGCTGGGCCTGCTCTTCAGACCCTACTGAACGGGGTGAGTGCGCTGTCTCTATCCCATCACAGGCACAGGTCACTAGATGCAGGCTGCCACCAGGAAGGGGAGTGTCCCCACTGTGCCAGCTCTCTTCAACAGAAGCAAATCCTGTAGCTGTGGCTGCCACATCCCAGCCTCTTGAAAGGGGACTGCATCCTGCAAGTGAGAGGCCAGGAGTTTGGTTGTCACACAGAACACTCAGGACAGTGACATACAGTGTCATTAGTTTTGGTATTATGACAATCCAATCGAGGAATAAATACACACACACACACACACATAAAATGGGCAGGAAAAGACAAAGAGAAAAGAGTGCATATAAAAGGAGCCAGAAATAGAACAAAGAATCATGAAATTTATATGGAACAAAAAAAGACCCCGAATAGCTAAAGGAATCCTGAGGAAAAGGAACAAAGCTGGAGGCAACATAATCCCTGATTTCAAAATATACTACAAAGCTATAGTAACCAAAACGGCAAGGTACTGGCACAAAAACAGACACACAGATCAATGGAATAGAACTGAAAGCCCAGAAATAAACCCACACATCTATGGACAGCTAACCTTCGACAAAGGAGCCAAGAACATACAATGGAGAAAAGAAAGACTCTTCAACAAATGGTGTTGGGAAAACTGGATAGCCACATGCAAAAAAATGAAAGTAGACCCTTACCTTACACCATACACAAAAATTAACTCCAAATGGATTAAGGACTTGAATGTAAGACCTGAAACTATGAAACTTCTAGAAGAAAACATAGGCAGTACGCTCTTCGACATCAGTTTTAGCAACATCTTTTCAAGCACCATGTCTGACCGGGCAAGAGAAACAATAGAAAAAATAAACAAATGGGACTACATCAAACTAAAAGTCTTCTGCACAGCAAAGGAAACCATCAACAAAACGAAAAGACAACCTAACAATTGGGAGAAGATATTTGAAAACCATACATCTGATAAGGGCTTAGTCTCCAAAATATATAAAGAACTCATGCATCTCAACCAAAAAAAAAATCTAACAGCCTAATTAAAAAATGGGCAAAAGACCTGAACAGACATTTCTCCAAAGAAGATATACAGATGGCCAACAGACACATGAAAAGATGTTCAACATCATTAACTATCAGGGAAATGCAAATCAAAACTACAATAAAATATCACCTCACGGCCGTCAGAATGGCTGTAATTAACAAGACAAGAAACAACATGTGTTGGAGAGGATGTGGAGAGAAGGAGACTCTCATACACTGCTGGTGGGAGTGCAAACTGGTGCAGCCACTATGGAAAACAGTATGGAGATTCCTCAAAAAATTAAGGATAGAACTACCATATGATCCAGCTATTCCACTGCTGGGTATTTATACAAAGAAATTGAAAACACCAATGAGTAAAGATACATGCACCCCTGTGTTCACTGCAGCGTTATTCACAATAGCCAAGACTTGGAAGCAACCTAAGTGCCCATCAGGGGACGAATGGATAAAGAAGATGTGGTATATATACATGATGGAATACTACTCAGCCATAAGAAACGATGAAATCCAGCCATTTGTGACAACATGGATGGACATTGAGGGTATTATGCAAAGTGAAATAAGTCAGAGGGAGAAGGTCAAATACCCTATGATTTCCCTCATTAAGTAGTAAATAACAACAAAAAACAAACACATGGAGACAGAGATTGGATTGGTGGTTACCAGAGGGGAAGGGGGGATGGAGGAGGGCGAAAGGGATAATTTGGCACATGTGTGTGGTGATGGGTTGTAATTAGTATTTGGGTGGTGAACGTGATGTAATCTGTGCAGAAATAGAAGTATAATGATGTACACCTGAAATTTATACAACATTATAAACCAATGTTACTGCATAAACAAAAAAATTTTAAAAAATTTTAAAAAAGGAAACAGAAAGGATAAAGATGTACTGGAAGAACTAAATAGAACATGACTAATGGGACAAATCCAGAGAGGGAGACAGAGACAGTCAGATACAGAGAGTGGGAGATGCAGGAGGAGCCAGAGGGGGTGGACCCCTCCTCCACACACTCTCTCTCCCACCCACCTGCCTGGCCTCCCCTGTCCACTCACAGCCACAGCAGCTCCAATGTGCCTCCACGTGCAGGTCCTGTGACCTGTTTCAGCTGCTCCCTGGACTGATTTGTCCATAGCTCCTCAGACTTTAGAGATTCCCCAACTGTGACAATGACACTACATGACATTCATCCTTAAGACTCTGCTAATGCCACGGCAACAATTAATTCTGATGTAAACTCTTACTCCTATTCTCAGTATCACCTGGCATCTGTGGGGACAAGTACATGGGTCTGAACACCCCAGAAAGGGACATTTGTCCTTCACACCATTCATTGTCACTTTCCTAGGATAGGAGCTGGCATGGCCTCTGATGAGACCTGCCCCTGTTGTAACCCTGACAATAAGAAATGGCCTCTAATGAGCCCTTGGTCCCTCTCTGACAAGGCTTTGTAGTGGCAGCTCCCTCACTGCTTGGTCACCATCTAAGCACAACAGGGGATGATCTTTATCTGCC
The DNA here is from genome assembly GCA_014189135.1 of Dicerorhinus sumatrensis harrissoni. Lineage (NCBI taxonomy): Eukaryota > Metazoa > Chordata > Mammalia > Perissodactyla > Rhinocerotidae > Dicerorhinus > Dicerorhinus sumatrensis. Next base: position 5,395,881 of record JABWHU010001757.1, read on the forward strand.
TCCCTTTTCCATTCACTGTCATCACATCTAGCAGTTTGTCCCTCGATCTCTTCATCAGAGGCTACTGCTGAGCTTCTTCCAAGTTGTTAGCACACAAGGCCCACGTGGGCATGGATGTGGGGTGGTCCACACTGGGGCTTGGATTCGTTTCACTACAGTCCCCTGACTCCCTTTCCTATAGTATAAGTGGTGGAGGAAACTCCCCACTGGAGGGACCACAGGAGACCATGTTGGGGACAAAGTCACTGCAAATCCTTGTAGAGATCGACACTTTACTGGAGTGGGGAGGATGGGGGATGGCTCTGTGACCCCTGTGATTCAGCCAACCAGAGGCTGACACACGTCACTATAGGACTGAGCCCTGATGTCCATCTCTCCTCCTGCTCCTGCTGCATGCTGTCCTCTCCCTCCCTGGGAGACAAGCCACCTCATCCCCTCCTGCCCACTTGAGAGTCATCCAGGCCACAGGAAGCTCCTGGACTTTCCATCTCAGAGATCAGACTTGGTACAACATCCTGGCTTTCTAGGTAGAAGGGAACCCAGTCCATGGTGGGGGGGCTTCCTGGAGCACTTCCCAAAGGCTGTCCAGCTGGACTGGCCTCTCCAAGCTCCAGTCTTACCTTCACTTCTTGCAGCTCAAGGAGTATTATTGAACACACATCTAGTCTCCATTCCCTCTGTCTGAGCTCTTGTCTGAGCCCTGAGCCTAAGGACTCTCACTGGTAATTTGCTGACGTCAGAAGAAAGGGCAGGTGGGGGTTTCAGAGTAGGGGGTGGATTCTACACAATATAAGTGTCTGCAAAGGAAGCATCAGTCACACCCTTTAAACCGGAGCACAGACCAGGGGAGTTGGACTTATTAGGGTCCCCAAACCAGGACCCACAGGGCCCCCTGCTGCGTCCAGGATGTCACCCTACATGTACAGCTAGCTCAACAGAATGACTCCTTCTGAGCTCTCAATAGAGGCCAGACCTTTGATGGGTGTTTACATGAACCCTCTGAACCAGACATCACAATAACCCCCAGCAGCCCTCTGCTTAAGGTCACCTTCTCCTCCAGTCTGATGAGGAGAGAGCCATCACTGTGAGGTTAAATGATTTCACCAACGTCCTCCAGACAGTGAATAGTGAGTCAAGATTCCAACCCAGGTGACTGACCTCAGAGGCTGACCTGTCAGCCCCTCCCTGCCTGCCCCTCACCACACCCATGTCCTCCTCCCCCCTCATTCCGCCCTCCTGGGCCTCCTGTCCCCACCCTCTCCTCTGTGTTCAGGTGCTCCTTCCTCCTGAGTCTGTGCTGAAGAGAGCTCAGATCATCAGGTGTTGGAATCTGTGTGTCCCAGTGAAACACATGACTCTAGGCACAGATGTGGGGACCCTCCCTCTGCTCCCTCCATGACAGACAGCACAGGAGCCTGTGTCAGTGGGACGTTGGGGAAATCAAATGGCTGGTCAGACTCCTGCTGTTGGGCTCATCTCCTGACAAGTTAGGATCAGGATTCTTTTTCTAACATAGCAAGGCCACTGAGTTTGGAAAACTATCAGAGTAGGGACAGAAACATTAAAATTTTTATAAACATGATTGAAAAGATGTTGTTTTCACCAAATATCCTGAACAAGTGTATTTATTTTCAAACATGGTACTGTTGAGGATGTGATGACGCTAATTCACTGACAAAATGCTGGAGAGAGTGTTCATAGAAATAACGTGTGAAGCGTTGTGCTGATACGTGTGCACAGACAGGAGACCCACGTGCTCACTCCTCAGAGTTTGGTCTGAAGAGATCACTGAAGATGAGACGAGGGCCACATGCCTCAGACACGCGCACCACTGTTCCTGCTGAGCGTGTTACACACGGCTCCTCTCCACCTTCCCACCTCGATGCCTCCACTCCTCACACTTCTCCCCTCAGAGTCTCCCCCATGGGGCCCTGCTGGCCACTCCCCAGGCTAGTCCTGACCCCTTTGCTTCTGGGTCTCATTACAACGTGGAGGGAACTTGTTAGTACATCCTGGGGAGAATTGACCTTCATAAAAGGGATCAGTGTTTGTGAATTGGGCAAATATATCTCTTTGTGGAGAATATCAGGTCTTCCAAGTTCAAAAACCTATTCCTTATGATCAGCCTTCCTATGCACAAAATACAACTTTATGACTTGTTATGTGGTTTACAGAAATGATTTCCCAGTGAAAGAGAAACTTAAGCAATATTTATTTAAAAATTCACACAGACTACCATCCTTCACTACACTGACTAATAACAAAAATGTGTGTTGATGGCTCATTTTCAGCTTTAAAATTGTAGTTGTATTTAATATCTTGTCTTTGAGAATGGAAGTAGTGTGGACACGTTATAAAAATTCTCTCATTTCCGGGTGCCCTCCATATTCCTGGTTTTGTTGGAAAGTGGAGCAGCCATTCCTCTCCTGTGAGGTCTGGGCCTGGCGTGGGTGAGGGGGCTGGGTGGGGGCAGGGGTGTCCTCCTTCGACCACTGGTGGCTGTGAGTGCAAACTGCAGGGACATGTACCACAAGGAAACCTCATGCATCTAACCTGCTCTGTTTACAAGCCACCAATAGCTGCTGAGCATGAATGTGGGTTGTCCCAGGAGAGATGTGCTGTAGTTCGAAATACCCACCACATTTCAAAGACTTAGTATGAAAATAATGCAAAATATATAGATATTTTTACATTTAATTTATATTGAAATATTATTTCAACTATTGAATCAAACAAAATATACTATGAAAAGTAATATTTTTCATAAGATTCCACTTGTTTCTCTTCATTTGTTAATATGGCTACTGGAAATTTTTCAATTATGTTTGTGGTTCAAATTTTATGTCTATTGCACAGGGCTGCATGGCAAAGTCACAATATCCATCATTTCCTTTTGAAATAGGAGAGAAATCTTTCCGTCACCTTAAGGAGAGGCCAAGTCTCAGCTTTGAAAGCACAATGAGAGGCCACAGGAAGGTGGTGAGGACCAGGGACTCTGGGGTCAGAAGACCTGGGTTTGCTGCTGGGTTGACCCCTTTGTAGTTCTGACCTCAGGCAGGTTGCTCATCCCTCCAGGCCTCAGCTTCCTCATCTGTAAAATAGGGTGATAATGACAATGTTTGTTAATAGAGTATTCATGATTAAACAACTTAGTAAATATGAAGTATTTTGAATGGTGCTTGATACACATTAAGTACAAATGAATGTTTCTTCTCCTCCTCCTATTAATATCTTTAATCCTTATTTGTATATGTAATACAAAGCAAAGACACTGGAGTAGTGGAAGGAGGAAAGTTATGGAAGCAGGAAGTCTTGGGTTCGGGACTTTTGATATTGGCAACATTTGTTGACCACACCAAAATACACCACACGCACACACACACACAAGCCCACAGATGCACTGCACTTTGCACAGGTTACAGGATGTAACATCTTCTCAGCCCCCTGTCCTGCTCATGTGACCCTTTGGCCCAGAGATGTGGTCCTGGTTCTCCAACAGAGACATCACGGGATGTCCCAGCAGAACTACTTCATGCTTGTCCAGATCTGTGATGTGGGTCATTTCACACCTGCTGTCTCACTAGAGTCGGCCCTGCTTGTGACTCCTCATTCTTGGGGGCAGTACCTAGTTGTGCAGAGCCTGCACACCTGAACTGCACACCTTGACATCAGTGTGTGTCCTCTGACCCGTCCACAGAGGGCATCACAGAGCCTGGTGGCAGGAGAGGACTGACAAGCCTCAGGGTTGGGCTGTTGTCACTGAGGGTAACAGATGCTGGGCAGAGACAGCAGGGGCACCTCACACTGTTCCCTCATGGTCAGGCCACAGAGGCAGAAGGGAGAGTTTAACCGGCTCTTAGGGACGCCACACTACAGCACAGCTGAGCTGGCTCAAGAGGACCAGGAGCCACAGTTGGAGGAGAAGCAGATGAGCTTGGTGTCCTGGGGACTCTGTCAGGAAGGCAGTTGCCACTGAGAACCCCCAAAATAAAGGAATAGGGTTCTTGTTGTCTCCTCCCGTGCCCCACAATTTATATATTGAAGTAGTAACACCAGTACATATGAGCCGGACGTTATTTGGAAGTAGGTTCACTGCAGACGTAATCCTTAGATGAGATCATACCTGCGTAGGGTTGGCTCCTAATCCAAGTAATTTGACTGGTGTCCCTACAGAAGGGGAAATCTGGAGACCCTCACGAGGGAGAGCACCATGTGAAGATGAAGGCAGATTCTACAAGCAAAGAACACCAATGATGGCCAGCAAACCACCAGAAGCCAGAAGAGAGGCATGGAGCAGATTCTCCTTCACAGCCCACAGAAAAACAGCCCTGCTGACACCTTGATCTCAGACTTTTAACTCCAGATCTGTGAGACGGTAAATCTCTATGGTCAGCCCCCAGTGTGTGGTGCCCTGTGACAGCCACCTTAGCAACTAACTCAGTCACGCCTAGAACTCTGCTCTCAGGGCCTCGGCAGCAGGGCTGGGCTCCTTCCAGCTGCTTTGCCTCTATGATCACAACCCCTGGGGAGGGGCCTCCTGCCCTGTGTTTCACTCCTCTAAAGTCTCAGATTCTCCTCCCAGGAGCTTGTCTCAAGTCCCCAGGCAGCACAGTCTCTGCTGTAACACAAGACCCCTCTTTCCCCACACCTGCTTCTTCCGGGGTCACCGTGGGGAGTGATGCACATGATTCTAGAGCCTCGTCCTGTCCCACAAAAACATTCTGTAGGTTCCCATGTGAGTTGACTGTAAATATTCAGAGTCACTACCTTGTTGGGTTCTGTGCACAATCTCTCCCTCCAGCACTGAGTCTAATGGTGACAAATGTTATTTTTAAATGAGAATTTGTAGTTTTCATATCCAGAACTTTGATTTGGATATTTTAACTGTCTCCACATCTTCACTTAACGTGTTCAATCGTTTGGGCCTAATTTGACTGAAAGATGCAACAGCAATTCTTAACCTAAATTATCAGTCTTCTTGCTTGTCCTGAAGATTTCAGATATGCCAGCCCAACAATGTCTGTGCCAATTTCTTAAAATCACTCTCTTTCTAGACAGAGAGAATAATGATAGATAGATAGATTAATAGATAGATAGATAGATAGTAGATACAGATATGTGTCTATATATATATTTATATAAGTATATTTGATATGTATCCTATATATCTCTACATACAGTATATATACCTATGTCTATATCTGTATCTGTTTCTATATCTATCTTCTATTGGTTCTGTTTCTCTGAGAACCTAATTAATACACCTTCGTCACTAAAAATCTGTCTTGTTAAATGAGTTTCATTTTATTTTTATTTATTCATTTATTTATTTTGTGAGAAAGATCAGCCATGAGCTAACATCCAATGCCAATTCTCCTCTTTTTTGCTGAAGAAGATTGGCCTTGGGCTAACATCCGGGCCCATCCTCCTCTACTTTTTATGGGACGCTGCCACAGCATGGCTTGACAAGTGGTGCATTGGTGCGTGCCCTAGATCTGAACCTGTGAACCCCGGGGCCGCCACGGCATATAGCACACACTTAACTGCTGTGCCACCAGGCCAGCCCCAGTGGGTTTCGTTTTAATGTTTCTTTAGGGTCACAGCATTGATCTAATGTGTCAAAGTCTACATTCCAGTGGCATTCTATCACTTCAGAGATAGTATCAGAGGATTTTCACATGTCCTTCTCTCCCCCAATTTGTGTGCCATCACTGTCAGATATTTCATTTTGACATTCATTAACACCACAGCATATTGCTATTATTTTTTCTTTTCATGGTTATCTTTCATACATATTAACATAAGACAGATATTTCTATATTTATGAATGTAGTTACCATCTGATGGTTTTGCTTCTTTGTGAAGATTCCCATTTTTAGCTGGTATAATATTCCTTCTGTCTAAGGGGTGTCTGTTACTAATTCTTGATGAGGATCTGTGGGTGATTCATGTTGTATGTTGGTAGAATTTGCACATTGGAAAACATTTATTTTGCATCATTTTTGAAAGCTATTTTGACTGGATACAAAATTCAAGATTGACAGTGTTTTTTCTTCTTTTTTCTTGTAAAGATATATTTTAAAAGCTTTTCTTTTAAAGATGTTGCTCCTTACACATCCTTTTAAAGATGTGTCTTCTTACTTCCATCACTTTAGTGAGAAATCCACTTTTACCATGATGTTTGCTCCACTGTAGATAATGTGTATTTTCTCCAGGTTGCTCTTAACATTGTCTCCTCATCACTAGTTTTCAGTGATTTGATGATGGTGTGTGCTGATGCTGTTTTCTGGGCTTGTGCTTTGTTGGGCTTCTTGGATATATCAGTTATTGTTTTCACCAAATTTGGAGCATTTTGGCCATTATTTGACTGAGTATTTTTTCTGTTCACCCTCCCTGTCTTCTCTGCTCTGGGACCCCATTACATGTGTATTCAGGCTGCGTTAAACTGTCTTACATCACAGAGGCTCTCCATTTATTTCAGTCTTGTTTTTGTTCATTTCGAAGAATTTCTATATTCATGTCACTGAGTTCACCAGTCTCTTCTTTTGCAGTGTCTACTCTGTTGTGAGTGTCATCTAGTGTATTTGATAATCTCAGACATTGCAGGTTTCGTCTCCAGAAGTTAGATGTGGCCTTGTTTACATGTCATCCATGTTTGCACATAACATGTTCAATCATCCCTCTAGCTCTTTAAACAAATGGAACATTGTTACAATATTAATTTTTGTATTGTCTCCCAACACACTCTCTGCATAGCCTGCCTGGAGGGCTGGGTAGAGGGAAGCCTGGAAACCTCAGATCTGGGGATCTGGGACAGACCTACTCATGGCTTTGTCTACAGTCCTCCTGGGGCTGGAGGAGAGTGTGACTAGATGGGGAATTGGTTTGTGTTTCACCTCCCTATCAGACTGTGTCACTGTGAGCATTACCACTCCTGACCCACACCTGAAGGTAATAGTCAACCTCATCTTCAGCTGGGGCCCTGCTGATGGTCGGGGGGGCTGTGTTCCCCAAATTGGAGCCAGAGAATTGGTTAGGGATCTCTGAGGGCTGGCTAATGCTACCATAGATGACCAGCACAGGGGCCTGGCCTGACATTTGCTGGTACCACTGAACTTTTTTACTTCCATGTTATTTGCTCCACAGGTGATCTGGGCCATCTGTCCCAGGGCTACCATCATGGAGGATGGCTGTGTCAGCCCACAGGAGGCCACAGAGCCTCCAAGGAGGAAAAGGAGAGGGAGCTTGCAGAAGGACCTATTCCCAGATCTCCCACCAGCTTTTCCAAAACTAGGCTCCAGGGATCCTGTGGGACCCCAGGGCACCCTGTCCCAACAGTCTCAGCCCAGTGGCCCATAGGCGTGGCTGGTATATGGAGCCTTTGAAAAAATGAGAAAATCCCCCCTTTCTCTTGGCATGTGCAGCCCCTCTGGGCTCACACAGAGTCAGTGAGCACAGTGGGGGGATTTCAGCCCCACAAACCCCTCATCCTGCAGCACATCCACGAGCATCCTGCCCACCACAGGCAGCACACTGCTGGGCTCAGAGTCAGGGCCAGGCTTGTCCCAGAGCCCTGGGGCTGGGGGTGGGTGTGAGCCTGAGGGCAGCACCTGCGCAGTGAGCGAGGAGGACGAGGAGGAGAGGGGTCCAGGCCGTGACGGAGGTGTCCTGATTCTGCTCACTGAGGACTGAGGCTGGGGAGGTTTCCTCCCAGGCCTCTCTTATCCCCTTTCTCGAGAGAGCTGCTGGGTTGGAAAATCAGCCAGGGCTCAGGGGTGCTGCTCCATGAGCTTTATGGTTTCAGAGAAGGGCTCAGTCTCAAGAGACTCAGAGAGAAGGGCAGTGCCCCCTGCAGACCCCACCCTTAACCCAGCGATTCTCCTTCTCATGCTGTCTCATAGTCTGGGCCGACATCTCCACCCCAGACTGTGTGCTGGCTTCACTCCTGGGCTGTCCTGGCCACGGCAGAGCTCAAGGTGGAGTCTCTGTTGATTTTCTAAAGAATGTGAAGTCCCTGCCTTTCAGATGATCCTCAGCCCGGTCATGGAGGTAGCTGGAGAGTCACAGAGGTGATGTTGGATTATCCTGGGACCCAGGCCATTTCTTTGTTTCTTTCTTGCTCAGAAGGGAGGTGGGTCATTTCGGTCCAGGACCCCAGAGTGTGCCGTCAATAAACATTTTGTGGTGGAGTCACATTTCATTCTAGTCCCTGCTCTACCTTCGGAAACTTTACACACAAAGACCCTCTGACTTCCAGGCCCCCAGCACAGTGACCCTGCTCGTCCCCACTCTGCAGGTGACACTACGAGGCTTAGACAGGTGTAGGGCCCACCCCAGACACAGCTCCTGAAGGGTAGAGCCAAGGATGAAATTCCTCCACACCCCAAGCACACATGGAGTTCTTAAGCAGTCATTGAGGGGCTGTGAGTTTCTGCTCTTGGCCATAGTGTCATAAGGTCTGTGCCTCAGTATCCCCATTGTGTGGGCGGGACCAGGCGCACATCATGTGCTCGAAAGAACTGTTAGTGCATAAGAATGAGAGTGGGCTGCAAACTCCAACAGCCCTCAAGTGAATATTACTGAGGAAAATGTATTAATGAACAAAATAATTTAATTTAATATGTCAAGAAACGTTTATTGAGAAAATGCTGTGTTTCAGGCACTGGGAAACAGGAAGACTAGAATTTTCTGGCTCCTCTCCCCTTCCCTGGGAGAGGTGAGTGGACGGACAGGTGAGGGGGACAGTGGAGGAGCTTCCAGGGAAGGAGAAGCAGCCATGTCTGTCAGGACAGGGGCTCTCAGGGCACGGGGAGAGAGGGGAAACGTGTGGTCACAGGGAGGACGGTGTCAGTGGACAGTGATGGTGTGTTAGCGTGATTAGGGTGGGCTGGGGGCAAAGTGCCGGACCTGTGCCAGTTAAACAGGCAACGTCTCCATGAGCAGGATCTGAGACACACGGGACCGGAAAACGTCCTTGAGAGTGAAGGATGACATTGTAGAAAAGTAAGGACACTTTTTCCTTCAGGCATGAGATCGTGGTTACTAACCCCCGCCCCTCATGTAAGAGCCCCTCATGCCCAGGCCCCCCCTTCCCCGCCCCCGGCCGTGTCCACTTGGCTGAGCCAGGTGATCTCTACTGCCCCCTGGTGGCTGCTCCATACTGGCTGTGGAGGAGCAGGGGTGTCCTCTGTCCAGGGGTAGATTCAGACCCACTGCTCAGGTCCTGATTCCTGATCCAAGGACTGCTGCCCCAGGGCAGGAATTGGTCCTCTCTGCCTGACCCCTGCCTGCCTCAGACCAGGCACGAGGGGCTCAGATTTCCCATGAAAATATGAAAACAAAGACAGCAAAGCCACTATGCTGGGCGAAGAGGAGTAAACCTGGGGGAGGAGCGCGTGAGGAGGAACACCCACGGGTGACAGTCAGGGTGTTCTAGGGAAACTGAGAGGCTCTGGGATCCAGACCAGTTCCCGTCTGATGTGATACTTTCTTGTAGGTGAAGGATTTGGGGACAGGGGTGATGTGTAGCTGTGTTATAAGCAGAAATTTACAGGTAATAAACCAGGATTCTGGGAGCAGCTTAGCAGGTACACTGCCTGATGGTCCAGGATGATGCTTCTGGGCAGGGTCAGGAGAAACACAGGTGGGTTCAGACACACCCCCTGGCCTCTCCCTGTTTACCTGGGGACTGAAGACACTCAGGGGGTGCTTTCTGATTTCCGCATCCCTATGCCCACTGTGCAGACACGTGAGGACTTAAGCCACTGCGTGTGCCGCTGGCTCTGCTCCAGCTGTCTAGGGTCCTGCATGGTTGACCCATCCTTGCATTCCCTCATGTCCCACAGACTGGATGCCCTGCGGGCACACAGAGGGAGGGGTGTGCACTTGACAGAGCAAGGAAGGGGTGAGAGAGGGTGAGTGGTGTTCCCAAGGTCACCTGAGGAGGAAGAGAGAAGAGCAGGACCTCGTTGGTCCTTGGCCTGAAATAGCATCTTCCACGAACATACAGGAACCAGCCTGGGCTGGGGGAGGGGACGAAGGAAAATCCTCAGCCAACATTTGTGGAGCCCTGATAGAGACAGCTTCTCTTTGTCAGTTCTCCCAGTGGTGTGTGGGGGCGCTGCTGCACTGGGACCTGGGGCCGGTCAGGCACCCAGGACAGCGTCCATCTCCCTGCTCCTTTTGGGGATGAAAGAAACCCTAAGGATGAAAAGCCCCAGATTATAATCAATCAGAGGGGCCTTTTCCTCATCTTTGACTCTGCAACTGCCATTGAAATATTGGTCTTCAGGATCCCTGCTTAATAGAATTCTATCTGCCACTCATGGTCCAGTAGCAGGATCATTACATTGTAGGTATAGTACGTAAGTCCATTACATTGTCAAGATTTATTGAGAAGACAATAATTCTTTGCTTTCTGCATGATTCCCCATTCCTCACGACATATCAGCTTTGACACAAGTCAGGAGTATAGATAGAGAAAGTTTTTGTTTTTCCTTTTTCAAAAAATCTCAATTTGAGTGGCCGGCCCCATGGCATAGCGGTTAAGTGTGCACGCTCCAGTGCTGGCGGCCCGGGTTCAGATCCCGGGCACGCAACTACGCACTGCTTGTCAGGCCATGGTGTGGCGGCATCCCACATAAAATAGAGAGAGATAGGATGTTAGCCCAGGGCCAGTCCTCCTCAGCAAAAAGAGGGGGATTGGCATGGTTGTTAGCTCAGGGCTGATCTTCCTCAAAGAAAGCAAAAAAAAAAATCTCCATTTGATATCTTTGCACTCTCCAAGCAGCCTAAAACTGAAGGTACAAGGATGATAAACCACAGAAATATGAAGAGAAATGTAGCCTATGATAAAATCTTATTCTGGGCTTTGAAATGATATTTTCTTGTGGAGCCACAGGATCAGGATCAGTATAGACTTGGTAGTTTATTTCCATCATCATGCATGTGTGTCGGTATCTGATCTTTTAATAGACATATATTCATAAAAAAAGGTATTATTTCTGAACCTAAAAGTCAAGAATGGAATGTATCTCTTGAATGAGAAGTCTGTGACTGTTTGTGCTCACTTCTGGGTCTGATGTGAGATTCTCATGAACACTTTCCCTTTTCTACTTGAAAAAGGTGGTTTCTGCCCTTGTTCACACTAGAGAGCCACCTGCACATGCCTCTCCACGTGTGGCAGGAGACTCTTCCTCCCCAGAAATCCAGAGCAGGATCCGGGAGGCTGTGGTCAGACTGGTCTCGTGGGGTCCTCCCTTTTCTCTCAACTCAAGTTCTCAGGGAGCGGAGGGTCAGAGAGCGGGTCCCTCTCCTGTCACTCACTGTGCTGAAAGGGTGGAACAAGACTCTCCCTTCCTAATGCAGATCTCCTGGGAGGTCTCCATCACCTGGGACTTGCTGAGGCTTCCTTCATGCAGCCCAAGCAGCTGGGACACGTGTCAGGATTTCCTTTTTCAGTGTGTTTTTTCCCAAAAAATTAGTTTCTATTTAAATCCAAGAATCTCTGTCCCTTGAAATCCAGGGCCTTGCAGAGACATGTTCACTGGTTCATATGATGGGAAATGTCTGCTGAGCTGATGGTCCCTGCCCCATCCTCACTGTCAAAGCTCCCAGCACCGTTGGGTTGACCACTTTCTGGAAAGTTCTTCTGTAGTCCCCCTTTCATCTCTTCTGCCAAGTCAAGCACATTTTCACAGCTAATATTCTTCCTTTTTGTGTGCAGCAGGATACCTGTGTGTCTTTGTTTAGCTCATCACGTCATCATTTAAATATTCTCCAGGGGATTGGCCTTTGTGTATAAAGCCATTGTCTTCATGTAAAGACATCGGTCTTTGTGTGTTAGACATTTTTGTAGGTCTTCCAGAAATTTCCTTATTGACTCTCTAAGGGTTTGGACACTGGTCCTTTTGTGAGGAAAGCATTTTACATGAGGACATCATGATTTTCTTTCTCACATGAATGTGAAACCTCTTGTGGTGCCAGTGATGGATGGGGCATAAAATGCCCAGGTGCCAACCCAGTGCCTTTTGGAGCCTTGTTCCAGAGGAGGGCAAAGCCTTCGAGATAACTGAGATGTCTAACTGTGCTGTTGGGATAGGTCTGTGCTGCAGAATAGGTGTTCTTGAATGTCATCATCATGTCAGCATCTACAAAAGTGACAGCTGATGTTGGAGACAGTTTGTACTTATCAGTCTTTATTTTTAAATTTTATTGGGAAGATTGGCCCTGAGCTAACATCTGTTGAAAATCCTCCTCTTTTTCTTTTTTCTCCCCTATGCCCCAGTATATAGTTGTATATCCTAGTTGTAGGTCCCTCTAGTTCTTCTATGTGGGACACCACCTCAGCATGGCTTGATGAGCAGTGAGTAGGTCCATGCTCAGGATCTGAACTGGCGAACCCTGGGCCACCGAAGTGTAATGCGTGAACTTAACTGCTACATCACTGGGCCGGCCCCATGTAGTTATCAGTCCTGATAGAGAAACAGTTGTTTGCCAGTTTATTACACAAAACTCTTAACACATGCTGTGTGTCTTTTTTGCACTGACTTATGCATTGGAGGGTAGATATTTTCATTTCCTTGCCCACTTCTGTAAGTCAGTGGGTAACATTGTGATCAGCCACTGTCGTCCTGTCCCTGAAACTCAGAGCCGTGGAATCTGAATGACCCCCTGTTCGTCACAAAGTGAAAATGGACCCAACCATTTAACGTGGTCCTGCCATGCACAATGAACACAGTACTATCTTATAGAACTTTTGCAAAATTTTCCATAACGTTAGGTTTCAAGGAACCCAGGCTGAGAACTGATGGATTGGAGAGAACCAATAACAAATGTTGGTGTTTGAATCTTGAGGATACTCATTGGTTAAATTCATCAGTTCTAAGAGACATTCTTGTGCAACTGGGGAAATGGAACCACAGCCTGGATAGAAAGTAGCTGTTAATTTTCTCAGTTGTTATAAAGAGCTTGTTATTTGAAGATCAGTATGGTTCATTATACATCTTCGAAGAGAAAAAGGAGAGGGAATAGTGATAGAGAGATAGATAGATAATAGAGAGATGATAAATAGATAGATGATGGATAACTGAAGAGAGAGAGGGCTAGAAGCCAAGTGGCAAAATGTTAGCAGAGTTGTGTCCAAGAAGAGGGCGTGTGAGAGCTCATTACACTACTCTTTCAACTTTTTTTGTATGTGTGAATGTTTCATAATTAAACTAGTTGGCTTTCTGAAGAGAGGGAGAGATTGAGAGTAAAGACGTCCCTCCATGCAGACTCCCTCAGCCCTGTCCAGCAGAGATGCTCCCCTCGTGCCTGCAGCTGTGGACAATGGATCTGAGGGTAAGGTCCCAGGCTCGGCATGGAGAGTTTCCTGGTGAGCTCCAAGGACAGCAATTCAGAGCCCCATGACCAAATCAAAACCCTACAGGGAGGTGGGGTCAACAGAATAGGGTCAGACCTGCCTGGTGCAGGTGATGGGATTTGGGGGGCAGTGGGAGGGCAGTGCTGTCAGCAGAAAGTCTCCAAGTGTGACCCAAGGTGGTCTCTGTACTTCCTCCATAATATATGTAAAATCATAGGATAAAAGGAACTCTGGCGCCAGCAGGGGCTTGGTGTCCAGTTCTCTGGAGGTTTCTCAGAGCCAGTGAGGAGGTGGGGGATGCCTCATCCAAGAAACCAGATGAGCACAACCCCTGGGACTCCACGGGGCTGGTTCTACTCAAGGAAACAGAATTCCAGCACAGCTGCACCATGTGAGATGTCTCTCTCCTCTCACACATGACACTTGATTACAATGGAGACCATGTGATGAATCTCTAAACCTTTTATTTCTAATACAAACCTAACAACAGCCCGCATAACTCAGAACAACCCCCATTCCTGCCATTTCTCATCAAGATAAACTGTCCCCAGAGAGGAGAGAGAACTCCTCAGAGTCTCCCAGCCCTGGAGGGTCTGGGCCAGGACCAGGCAGGATGCCTGAGCCTAAGACCTGATCACAGCTGTTCAGAGGGGGGGTGAGAGTGAGGGCCAACCTGGGGCAGGCAGGTTCTTATCCATCTTCCCCACCTGTTGGTGTCACTGTGAGTCACTGCCAGCTGCTCCCACTGCCCTGGTAGGTGGCACAGTAATAGTCAGCCTCATCCCCAGCCCGGACCCCGTTGACAGTCAAGGTGGCCAGGTTCCAGATTTGGAGCCTGAGAATCAGTCAGGGATCCCTGAGGGCTGCTTGCTATGCTTGTAAATAACCGGCACAGGGGCATAGCCTGGCTTCTGCTGGGACCAAGATGCATATTTATCTGCCAGGTTATTCCAGAGTAGGTGTTCGTGGTTGTCTATCTCAGCAACACCTATTCTGAGGGTGGCTGCCTCAGTTCACAGGAGTCCACAGAGCCTAGAAGAGAGGAGAGGATAGGGACCTTGAGGATGAAGGGCCCAAACCCAGGAGGTCCCACCTTGAGGCTGTGCCTGGGCTGAGCTCATGGCTTGGGGAAGGCCCGACTCAGGGTCCTGTGGTGGCTGAGCCTGTGGGCAGGGCCTTGAAGAAAACATCTTAGCAGACGGTGAGGAGAGGGAGCTGGAGAGGGGTCCAGGCCATGGAGGGGACTCCCCAGAGCTCTGCCTCCTGAGACTCCAAAGCTGGGCTCCCCCAGGCCCTGTTCTCCCCCAAGGCAAGATCCTGCTGAGGCATGGAAATCAGATGGACCGTCTTTGGCCCCCTGAGGAGGCTGTTTGAGGTTTTGAGAGGAGGCAGGACCCAAGATAAAAAGAAAGGAGAGATTCTTCTCTTTAGCCCTCCCCTCAGCCTCACAAACTCTTTCTCCTGGGCCAAGGAGACCCTGTCACAACCTCAGGACCTCCATGGATGGTTCTGCATGACTTGACCTGTGATGGTCGCCATTAGCTCATCCTCCATTCTGGCCTTTGTCCGTTGTCTGCTGTGCCCAGGGTCAACTGAGAAAGGATCTGCTCTTCCTGTGGGGCAGCGTGGCCCTGTCCACGGTTCTGACCCAGGCCCAGTGCTCTAGAAGGACCACAGAGTGAGAAAGGTGTAGCTGAGATCCTATGTTCTCAAGACTCTGCTCAACTCCCCGTCCATCTATTTCTTGCTGTGAGGACTCTGAGACCTGGGGCTGTGACCTCCATGCTTCTGAGAGCAGAGAGCACTGAAGGAGAAGCCCAGGAGCAGGTCCAGTCCTGCCTCCAACACTGACTGACAATGTCGGGTTATTCATATGAATTTGGAGCTTACTCATGATTGATAATTAAGAATAATTGTCACATGTGAACCCTCTGAACCATGCCCGACAGATGTTGTGCTATTTCTCATTACCAGAAACTCTGAGCAGCAGTGAGTATCCAGGTCCCCATTACATGGATGATACCCTGAGCCTGGACGTGAGGTGACTCACCCAGAGTCCCAGAATCGTGAATGGCAGAATCGCAAACACTTCTGTCTTTTGTATTACAAGTGGATGCTGTATAGACCAACTGACTATGTTCAATTGTCTATGTTATGGTGCCCAGGGTCATTTTCTTTCCCGCTGTGTGACAGTGGTTGGCATAGAAATTGCCTGTAGGAGGGGCTCAAAGTTAATGGTGGAATAAAGGCATCAAAGCAAGATGGAACACGTAAGATTCTCTCAAGTTAAGAAAGTTAGGGTTATAATCAGGATGCCTTCATTTACCCCACACAGAGAACTGCATTAATAATTTATCTAACTAATTATGTAATCATATCAACAAGTATTTAGTGATACCCGGGGGAAACCATTCTGAATAAGGCACGAGATCTCTGCTCAGTGAGGGAAAAGTTAAAAATAAGGAGAAGAAGAAAGAAAGAAAGAATCTGGGGCAGGTCAAATTCCTAGTAGCAAACTCTCACTTAGAGACTAGTGTGCAGGAAGTCTAGATAAACCACAGAGCACACCCAGGATGGGCAGGATGGGGTGGAGGAGGACACTGACCTGCAAGGCTGTCATGACTAGGCCCACAGTGGAATTCACAGGAGCTCTGGTGATGGGCCTGCTCTTCAGATCCTACTGAATGGGGTGGGGGCCCTGCCTCTACCCCACCACAGGCACAGGTCACGAGATGCAAGCTGCCACCAGGAAGGGGAGTGTCCCCGCTGTGCCAGCTCTCTCCAGCAGAAGCAAGTCCTAGAGCTGCAGTTGCCAACACCCCAGCCTCTGGGGAATAAGGACTCCATCCTGTAGGGGAGGGGCCGGGATTCTGGTTGTCACACAGGACACCTAGGACTGTGACAGACACGTCATTAATTTTGGTGTTATGAGTCATTAAGGGATAAAGTCAGCCAGACAGAGACACACGTCACATTATGGACACAAAAATACGGAGGAAGGAGTGCTTGAAAAAGGAACAAATAGCATAAGATACAGACGTAATGGAGGAGCTAAATAAAACATAACCTCCAGGGAGAAATCCTAACATCCCAGGAGGGAGAGAGAGAGAAGAAGGAGCAGGAGAAGAAAGAGGAGGAGGAGAGGAAAGAGGCAGAAGCAGATGCAGGATGAGCAGGAGGGAAGGGAGACCTCCTCCCGCCCTCTCTCACTTTTGGCCCAGCTGGCCTGGCCTCCCCATCACACTCTCCATGACATCATCTCCATGCTGCCTTGTGGGCAGGTCTGAGACCTGTTTCATCTGCTCCCTGGATTCAATTGTCAATGGCTGGTCAAGTCCAATAGGTCCCCAAATGAGACAAAGGCATAAATGACTTCTGTTCTGGTGACTCTGCTAAGGTCACAAGGCACGCAGGTACGGTTTTTCAGCTTTATTGGGATAATTGATATCACAATGGTACTTCTGATGTAAATTTTACTTCCTGGTTTCAGGATCACCTGGCAACCCATGAGACAACTACCTCTGATATGGAACAACCTGGGAGGGCACATTGTCTTTCACACTGTTCATTGTCACTTTCACATGACAAGAGCTGACAGTGGCCTCTGATAAGACCCTGCCCCTGCTATAACCTTGACCATAAGAAATGGCCTCTAATGGCCCTTGGTCTCTCTCTGACAAGGCTTTGTAGTGGCAACTCCCTCACGGCTGGGTCACCATCTAAACACAACAGGGGATGATACTTTTTTGCCTCCATTTGGCATTCTGTTTTCACCATCATGACTGTAAATATCAAGGTCACTACCTTGTTGGCCCCTGTGCAAAATCTGTCCTTCCCAGAATTGAGTCTATGACAAAAGGTCTAAGTGAGATATGACATGTGCTAAGAGCTGCAAAAGAGGACATGCAGGATCCTGTGAGAACATTCAAGGAAAGCATCTCGCTGAGTCTTTATGTTATGTTTTTTTTATTATTTAAATCTTCCCTGAGGATGGGACTTTTATAGAGAATGGAGAAGATAACTGGGTGTTAACTGGTAAGGATCAGTACCCCAGGGAGGAGTGAGAGGCAGGGAGCTGGGATAAACCATGGAGTGGAGAAAGTGATTTATGAGGAGGTGAGGGGCATCTTTGATGTTAGGACGCATGGCTCCTTCAGGGCTCCAAGGCTGCTGGTTACAGATCATGCCTGATAACCCCTAGGCTGGAGGACCCTCCATAAATCTGCTTCCTCAAATAACAGGCAAGTCAAACCAGGGTTACCTGTCCCTACTCTTCTCCTTGGTAATGGGAAGAGAGCACAGATCTGAAAAGATGGACAGAGAGGCCCCCTTCCCAGGATGGTGTGGACAGCAGTAGCTGGAGGCAGGATCTCAAGGTGACCCCCTGCACTGTCCCAGCCTGGACTCTGACCATCTGGAAGTCACCTATACCTGCCTCTCCCATGCAGATCAGGTGTATGTCTGAGCACACAGATCACAGGCAGACACGGAACCTTTGTTCCCAAGTGGCCTCAGTGAGCTGATGCTCCCAAGGACACACTTTTCCAAGTAGTGGGAGAGAGGAGGGGCCTTCACTTCTTCAGCCTTGATCCTAGAAGGTGATGTACTCCAGGGGAGCTGACAACAGAACAAGGGGCAGGAGGGGAGTAGGGTCAGCCCAGGATGGTATTCGTCTCACTTCCTCATCACTAAGAAACAGTGAGAACAAGTTCCCTCCCCCAACCTGCGTAAGAACAGGGATAATAATCAGCCTCATGGCTGGACTGGAGTGAAGAGATATTCACAGAGGCCATTTTGCGAGAGTTGGAGTCTGGGGTTTGTGAGGTTTGATTTGTGACACATCTTCAGTCTTGTGGGGCTGTGCCAGTAACTGTTTGCAAAAGGAAACACGATTATAACCCCCAATGTTGTTGCTGCTTCAGTGCAGGAGATGGTGACTGTCTGTCCAGGGGCCAAGATGCCTAGGGAGGCTGAGTCAGGACAGACTGGGCCCCCAACCCTGACGGGAGGGAGAAATGTGAACAGAGCTGCATGCAGGGCCAAGACCCCATGGAGGCTGGGTGGGAGGGAGAGCAAGTCCCCTGTGCTTCACAGACTGTGCCTTCCTGTGGTGACTCTCACCTGAGCTGTGAGTAGCAGGTTAGCAGAAGTGAAGCCACTCAAAGTGTGGTCCTCAGAGGACCAGCAGCACAGACTCACCTGGGAGCTGCTAGACATGCAGATTCCTGGGCCCAACTCTGACCTGCTGCATCTGTATCTGTATCTTCTGGAGACCCCCAGGGGACTGTGTGCTCACTGAGGTCTCAGGAGCTCCAGTCTAGGTCACCATGGAAACTCTCACTTCCTCTTGCTTGTCTCCCCAAGTTCTTCCTGGGCCACCTGGGTCTTGGGGCTTAACTGTCCTGGGCTTGTCAACTGAGCATGATTCAGATCTAGTCCCTGCAATGATGTGAAGAAATGTTTAAGAATAGGCTTTTTCACAAGTCACATGGGTGGTGTGTTGGGGGGGTGATGTTGCAATGGGACGTCAAGTCAGAAATAGGTGGTTCCTGCTCTTTCCTTGATCTCACTCAGCCCCAGCTGATCTGGACATTCCTACTTTCTCACACGTCATACTCTCCTCTGTCTTCTAATTTGTGCATGTTTTTCTCTCTGACTGAAACCCTTCCTGTGACCTTTCTCCTCACTGATGCCTAAATCCTAGTCATCCTTTCATTCTGTGTCCGTATCACGTGTCTAGGAGGTGGAATCTGAACACCAGAACATTCAGAAACACGGAATTACACTCTTTTATAATTTCCCATCAATATCTTCACATTGGGTTCAGGACATCCAAATTCTTTGCATGGAATAACACCCCTGATTCCATCTCTGTGCCTGCAATCTCACCTGTTTGATGCTGTAATAGGATTAGAAACATAACCAGGAACAATATTTGCTGCATGAAAACGTTGTGACTCTTGAAAAGATCCTTTGTTTTGTCCTTTATTCTGTGAATATGTGCATTAACTGATCTCCAGATGTTAAAACAACCTTGTGTTCCTGTAGTAAATACCATTTGGTCATGGTGTGTATTCCTTTTTCTATGTTGCTGGATTAGGTTTTGTAGTAATTTTGGAGGATTTTTGTGCCTATATACATAAGGGTTATCAATCTATACTTTTCTTTCCTTGCGATCTATTTATGTAGTTTTTGTATCAGAGTGATAGTGGCCTCATAGAGTGAGGTGGTAAGTATTCTATCGCCTTCAATTTATTGGAAGAGATTGTGAATAACTTGGTAGATATTCTTCTTTAAATATTAGATGGAATTATCCAGTGAAACCATCGGTATCTGGGTCTTTCTTTGTGGATAGTATTTGATTACTAATTTAATCTCTTTCCTTGTTGCAGACTTCATCAGGTTTTCTATTTTTCACTTGAGTCTGTTTTAGCAATCTGTGTCTTTCTAGGAATATGTCCATTTCATCTAATTTTTTTCCATGCCATTTTTTATAGTATCCTTTCACAACCTTAAAGTCTTGTTTTATTTCTGTAATGTCAGTAGTAATGTCTCCTCTTTACTTCTCAGTTTTAATAATTTTCTTTTTTATTTATGATCACCTAGCTAAAGGTTTGTCAATATCTTTGATGTTTTCAAAGAACCAACATTTAATTTTGTTGATATTCCCTATTGTTTCCATTTCTTTACTTAATTTTCACTCTATCTTTATCATTTACTCCCTTCTCCCTCTTTTGTTTCAGTTTTCTCTTCTTTTTACAGTATCGTAGGGTAGACTTTTACATTATTGATTTGAGATCATTTATATATTATGTATATGGTGCTTCAAAAGCAGTGCTAGGAGATCAATGTGTACCAGTGTGTATGAGTATATGTCACCACTTAGCATGTTCCATCTTTCCTCCACCTTCAGGAACACATGGAATGTAGTTAAAATAATTGCTTTTCTATCCTTGTATGCAAATTATAACATCTTGGCAACTTAGGGCCATTTTGGAATAAAGGATTTTTGTAATAATTATGGTTCATGTTTTCCTGGTTCTTTGCAGGAAATTTTTGATATGATACCTGGTATTGTGAGTTTTTCCTTATTGAGTCCTGCATACTGGTATTTGCCTCTATGTTTTGTTCTTTATTTTTGATTCAGTAAGATTCCTTGGACATGGGTCCATCCTTTCTGACCTTGCTTGTGCACTTTACTAGGTGGCAGCAGAGCAGCTTTTAGTCAGGGGTTAATTTTCACCACGACTGAGGCAAGTTCTCCTGACTAGTCAACCAGATGCCTTAACTAGGAGCTTTCCCCTCTGACTGAGGAACAAGCACCATATGATTGTGTGAGTGTGAGCCTGCAGAATGGTCCTCTAGCATCTCTGGGTGGTTCTTTCCTCAACCTCACAGTTTCCTCCCACATATGACTCATCGGTCCTCTTAGGAACATGTGCAGAACTCCAGGGTTCTCTTTCTGTGCAGATCTCTCTTCTTCCACACTCTTCCCACTAGACTTTTATTGTCTCCTTGGTTCCCTGGAAGCCCACTGTGACTTGGAGAATTGTATGCAGGAGGATTTGGAGTGATGTCTCTGGAATGAAGCATGGAAGGAATCCTGGACAGAGTTGCCATATGCTTACAGTTGAAGACTCAGCTGGCAGGCCCTGCAAGGTCATCCTGGACGGAGACAAGACCTTGGTATCTTGGCATCAGGCAGTCATGGACCCCAGTCACACTCAGAGAGGGACAAAAGTCTGGAGGAGGCAGTTCTCCAGACAATGGCTCATCCCAGTGAAGGCACGGGCTGTGAGCAGCCAGGGGCTCCCAGCAACAGTGGGTGTGTGTGTGTCAGGCCAGAAGGGCAGATGTAGGTGGACACCACAATGTCCACAGCATAGTTTGTTCCATTCAGAATCCAAGGCTGCCATGCGAGCCTGGGACTTCAGGGTGGCAGCTGAATCTTAGCAGTTCTGGCGACTAACCCAGGACATGTGGGTTAAAGAGAGGCCCAGACACTTCCATATGGAAATCCTGAGATAACTCCAAGATGGATTCCTCCATCTTTGCTTCCATCTAGACCCTCTGTCCCCAGTAAATATCACAGCCAAGGAAACACCATGGCAGCCTTATCCTGCCAGTCAACAATCCAGCCTTGAACCATCCTCTGCAGAGCCTGCCTGGGGGGCA
>JABWHU010001757.1:5447436-5459564 GCA_014189135.1 Dicerorhinus sumatrensis harrissoni
GATTTGCAGTCACAGCAAATTGTCCCCACCAATTTCTAACTGTGCATTGACTCTTCTATTTGTTGATATGCTGGACAATTTCCCTCGGTCCTGAGCAGCCTGATTGACCAAGTGACCCAGCACTGGCCCAAGGGATGTAAGGGTCAGTTGCCTGGAGTTCTTTCAAGAGACTTTTCTCTTCTGAAGGAAAGAAACTGACTGGATTTATGCAGCATCTTTCCTCTTGACTATGGTGTGATAGCTGGAGCTGCAACAGCCATCCTGACATCTTAAGTCAACAAGAATGAAAGCAAAATCTCCATAATAGGGGTGGTGGGACAGGAAGTAAGAAAGATCTGGGATCTCAAAGAACTGTTGACTACCTGAAGAACAACTGCCTGACTCCAAACTTATTGTTGTGGAATAAAGACAGGCTTCTCTCTGTTCACTCTTCTGAAGGTCAAGTGTTTGTTCTTGCATTAAAAAAAAAAACTTCTTGACCAATTAGGGAAACAATCAACACAAATAAATTAATTATTAAAATAATTAGAAAAAAAGATCTGTACAGTGGTTGCTGACATGAAGACAATTAATAGAACAGACAAAAAAATGTCAGGCAGGTGCTGTATGTTGAGAGAGTGGAGGAGGCTGTCTGCAGAGGTGGCTTTAGAGCAGCTGTCAGGATGGGAAGATGGGACAAGTGATAGGAACTGTGCTTGGGGAGAGCAGACTCAGTGCCCTGTGAGGAGGAGTCTGGTTCGTCTGAGGATCTGAAAGAACAGTGAGAACTTAAGGTGTCTGTGATTCAAAACCAGTTCAGTTCCAATGTTACACTTTCTTGTAAGAATTTGGGGGAAGATCAATGTGTTGTCAGGTGTGGTGAGGGGGGGATTTCCTCTTAATAAACCAGGTTAATGTCAGGTTAGTTTTCAGCAGTTTAGCACATGTGGTGCCTCCAGGATGAAGTTGCTGGGGCAGGGACATGTTTGACACAGGTGGGCTCAGGAAGAGCCCCCTGGCCCTCTCTAGGTTACCTGGAGTCTGAGGCCACTCAGGGGAGTTGTTACTAATTCTTTCTCTCCTCTCCTACCCACCATGCAGCCATGTGGGGTTTATGGTGCTGTCTGTGCCTCTGGTCCTGGGCCATCTCTCTAAGGACCCACAGGATGACCCTTCCCCACTTTACTTTCCCCAACACAGACAGAGGGGTGTGCACTTGACACAGAAGGGAAGGGGCTCACAGAGGGTGAGTGATGTTTCCAAAGCTACCCTTGAAGGCAGTGAGAAGAACAAGACATGGGAGGTCCTGAACCAGAAATAATAACCTCTTCTGAGTGTAGTAGAAGCAGGCAGGGATGGGGGAGGGGAGATGGGCTAGACCTTTAGCAACACTTTGGGGCTCTGATGGAGACAGCTTCTATTCATCAGTTCTTCCAGTTGCCTCGGTAGCGCTGCTGCATCTTGACTTGGGGCTGATCAGAAACCCCGGGATAAAATACTCCAGATTAGAAACATGTAGAGTGCACTTTTCATGATCTTTACTCTGGAAGAATCCTTGAATTATTGTTTAGGTCCTAAGTATAAGATGCGTCAAATAGTCTATGGACAGCTCACGTTCTAATAAGTGATAAGTAAATGGTCCATCTATTAACCTAATTATAATGGTCAACACTATTTAGAGCAGTGAATGGTTTCTTTTTCCTCTGTGGTCCCCATCTCCACAAATTAGACATTGGATCTCACACAAGTCTAGAGGGTACACAGAGGAAGCTTACGGCTTTTCTTTTTTAAAATTTCCATACTTGACATTTGTACATTATCCAAGTGACCTAGGTAAATTTTCAGATATGTAAGCCATTGCCACGTGAACAAATGCAGCCTACGATACAATTGTGTTGAGAGCTCCAAAGAGATGCTTTCTTATGGAGCGACATGACCAGCCTTAGTGCAGCCTTCCCAGTCACACAGGATCATGCATGTGTGGTGGTTTCCTGATCTCCTTTATAGACCAATATTTGCTTTAAAAGTGTTATTTTTGAAATTAAAAAATGGATTTTACCTCTCTGATGAGAAACAGGTTTTTAGCCGCACAAGTGTTAAGTTTAGGGTTAGAATTGTGATAAATGAACACTACTTTTTTAAGAATGTCAGCCTTCTTAAGATATGATTCAAATACCATGCAATGCACCAATTAAAAGTGTAAAATTCAATGCTTTTTGCTATATTCACAGAGATGAGCTACCATCACCATAATCCATTTTACAACATTTCTTCATTTCAAAAAGAAACCCAGTACCCTGACTACTACCAAAAGTCCTCTTGTTGCCCTCACAATCCAGCCCTAAACAACAACTATAGATTTATCTGTCTCTATAGGTGTCTCTATTCTGGAATTTTATATGAATGAAATCATATAATATGTGGTCTTTTGTGATTGGATTGTTTCACTTTGCGTAGTATTTCAAGATTCATTTACATTGCAGCATTAATGAGAATTTCATTCTGTTTTCCCACTGAATAATATTCTATGTTCTGGGTATACCACATTTTGTTTATCTGTTCATCCATTGATGGACATTAAGGTTGTTTCCTGCTTTTGTCTATCAGGAATAATGCTTCTATAAACATTCACATACAAGATCTATAAGGATATATGTTTTCATTTTTATTGGTTATGTCTTAGGAGTAGAATTATTGGTTCATAGGGCAACTTTGTGATTAATCATTTGAGCAGTTTCCAGACTATTTTCCAAAATAGCTGCACTATTTTACGTTTTGATGTGCATGAAGATTTCAATTTTTCTACATCCTCACCAACAATTGTTACATGAATTTTTAGTTCTAGCCATCCAAGTGGGATGAAGTGGTATCCAATTTTGGTTTTGATTTGCATTCTCATGATGACTAATAAGAATGAGTACTTTTCTTGAGCCTATTGGACATTTGTGTATCTTCTTAGAGAAAGGTCTATGTAGATCCCTGGCTTTTTATTATTGAGTTGCAAGATTTCTCTATATTCTTGTTACAAGTCCGTTATCAACTATATGATTTGCAAGTATTTCCTCCAGTTCTGTGGGTTGTCTTCACTTTCTTGGTGATGTCCTTTGAAACTCAAAAGGACAGTGGTGAAGAAAAGCCATCCTTGTCAGATCATTTTGAGCAGTGTGCTCCTGGTTCCTTATGCTTGGTCATAGATATAGCGGGATATATGCCTCTATACTAATTCATGGGCTCTGATTAATAGTTTGGTTAGATGGTCAGATAATTGGAAGCAATACAATAATAAAGTAGTGGCAAAGATGTATATGGTAGAGATATAACAATATACATCTTCAAATGGACACAGATCATGAAGATACTTGTGTCCTATGTCAATGCTCCACAAAGAGTGACCCCAGAAGGAAATGATCTCAATGATCCAGTGGATCTGATGACCCATTTTAGGGATACCAGTTAGCCTCCTTCCCCAGCCACTCCTGTCATTGCCCAACAGACTCATGAACATGGTGGCCATGGTGGCAGGGATGAATATTATTCACGAGATCATCTACCTGGATATCCACTCACTAAGGCTGATCTGGCTGTATCCACTGCTGAGTGCTCCACGTGGCAACAGACAAACCCAATGCTGAGTTCCCAAAGATGATGCTGTTTCCAAGGGTCATCAGCCAGTTATCTGGTGACTGACTATATCAGACTCATTCCACCATGGAAGGGACTGCTCTTTGTTCTTATTGAAAAGGACATTTACTCTACATAGGGATTTGCCTTCTTTGTCTGACATGCTTCTCCCCAAACTATTATCCATGAACTAACAATTTCTCACCTATGATTATGGAATTCCACATGGGAGCTTCTAGACAAAGAATACATTTCACAGCAAGTGGAGAACAGCAATGGTCCCATGCTCATGGATTCATTGGTCTTGTAATCTTCCTCTTCATTCTTAAGCAACTGGATTGATAGAATGACGGCAAGGCCTTTGAAAACCCAGTGCTGAGTGGGTGATAACATTTTACAGGGCTGAGGCGATATCCTCCAGGATGCTGTATGTCCTCTAAGTCAGCATGTAATATACAGAGTTGCCTCTCCCATAGCCAGGATTCATGGGTCTAGGAATCATGGAGTGGAAATGGGAGGGGAACCACTCACTATTATCCGTAGTGAGCCATGAGAAAAGTCTTTGCTTCTCACCCCTGAGACTTTACTCTCTGCCTAATTACATTGAACTGGTTGTTGAGACTGCTCCACAGTCCCTTTTGGCTTCTTCTGACAGTGAATCATCAGGCAAAGTATGGGAGTCTTGGCTGGGTGATTCATGTTGACTATCAAGAGAGAATTGGTTTGCACTACAGAATTATAGTAAGCAGGAGTATGTATGGAATGCAGGAGATCCTCTAGTGCTCCCTGGGTCTGTGATTACAGTCAGAAAATCACACAGTCCAATTTAGCAGAACTGATAGTGGACCAAAGCCTTCCAGAATGAAGGTTCGGGTCATCTCAATAGGCAAGGATCAGGACTACCTAAGATGTTTGCTGAGGGCAATGGGAATATGGAATGGATAGTGAAAAATGTAATTATAGACACAAGCTTTGACCACAGGGCGAATTGCAGAAATGTGGACAATAGAAGTAACAAATATTTCATCCTTATTTTGATATGCATATGTTTGGATATGACATGTATACGTTTGATTGATAAGGTTGAACACATATGAATCATATATTCTTGTTTTCTTCCCCTCTCTCATCCTATTAGCATCTAAATTAAGAAATGTCAACAGTAGTTAACTTTATATCTCAGTATTTAAGGTAGAGGAAATCCAAGGGGAAATATGAATCAGCTGGGAGAAAAATATCCCTAGAAGATGAAACATTATGTTCCATCCTCTTGTGGGGTAAGGATGAGCATGTATTTAATTGTTCACAAGATAGTTATTTCAGGCAGTAGCATGGCTACCATTACCTTTATTTGGAGTTAGTGTGGGTTATGGAGAAGTGAATTGGTTTCACGTGGACAAGGGGTGGACTGTTATTAACTGTCAACTTTGATAGGCTGAACTTCACAGAATTATTTTCTCTATATATTTCTGGTTAAGGTGGGTGTAAGGAGAGAATCTAGGGCAATATTTGGCGGGTAGGAGAGAAGCAACATCCATTTGTAGCTCACATGCGCAGTGGTGTATCAACTGGCTCACTCTGTAGAATGAGGCAATCGCCCCTCTGTCCCTGGATTCATCTTCAGGATGGATCTAACTCTCCAACTTTCTTTCAGAAGCCAGAGCACCTAGTGTGTCAGGCTCTTTTTTCATCCTGTGGGATGCAAGGAACGATCAGATCTAGCTGGGGCATTTTGAAGTGCTCTTGGGGATTGAGGTGAGAAACCAGAGCTTTCTTATGAGCTGTAACTCCTTGTCTTCTTCTTGTCTGTAACTTGTCAAAGTCTACATTCACGTGATTGCACCACTTCACATATAGAACCTTATAGGCCCGGCCCCATGGCTTAGCAGTTAACCACGTGTTCTCCGCTACTGGCAGCCTGGGTTTGGATCCTGGGCACGCACTGATGCACCTCTTCTCCAGCCATGCTGAGGCCTTGTCCCACATATAGCAACTAGAAGAATGTGCAACTGTGACATACAACTGTCTACTGGGGCTTTGGGGAAAAAAGGGAGGAGGATTGGCAGTAGATGTTAACTCAGAGCCAGTCTTCCTCAGCAAAAAGAGGAGGATTGGCATGGATGTTAGCTCAGGGCTGATCTTTGTCACACACACACACAAAAAAGACATTTCAGTATTTAAAAAAAAGAACCTTATAACATAATTTTATCTACTTACTCTCAGCATTTTGCTGTCATTTTCATACATATTACTTTTGCCTACATTGTAAATTCTAACATACTTATTTATTATATATTGCTGTAGACAGTGACTCATCTTTTCAAGACATTTAAATAACGAAAAAATTCTTGATATTAATCTATTTATTTGCATTTCTGATTATTTTATTCCTTTTTGTAAATACAGATTCTGTATAATATTCTATCTGCATGACATGTGTCTATTATTATTTCTTGTATTATGGGTCTGCTGATGATCAATTCACTCAGTTCTTATATGTCTATAAAAGTTTTTATTTACCCTTAATATTTTTTGGTGAGGAATATTAGCCCTGAGCTATCATATCTTGCCAATCCTCCTCCTTTTGGTGAGGAAGATGAGCCCTGGGCTAACATCCGTGCCAATTTTCCTCTACTTTATATATAGGACACCTGCCACAGCATGGTTTGGTAAGCCACGCCAAGGTCCACACCCAGGATCTGAACCTGAGAACCCAAGGTCACTGATGCAGAGCATGCAAACTCAACCACTACACTACTAGGCTGGCCCCTAGCCTTAATTTTTGAAAGATGTTTTTGCTGCATAAAGAATTAAGTTTTTTTTTTTTAGCTTTTTAAAGATGTCCGTCCACTGTCATCTCACTTGCATTTATTCTAATGAGAAATCTTCTAGAATCCTTGTCTTTCTTCACCTGTATGGAGTGGATCTTTTCTTTTTGGCTGCTTTTAAGACTGTCTCTTGGAGTGACGTCAGCACCATGGCTATGTAAGTTGTTCCCTTACTCTCTCCCCTTTAAATTATAGCTAAAGGGCATTCATTAACCAGCAGAGGACTCCCTGTACAGCACAAGACATTAGACAGATCCATGAAACTATACGTCTGAAGGTGTGTGAACTGGATCCCTGGGAGACAGTGGAACTAGGTGAGTGCACCTCCCCATCCCCAGAGGCAGTGATCTGGCTTGCAGATCCTCACATGTGGGCCAGTGTGCTGGCAAGAGGAGGTGAGAACAGACCAGCCTGTGCAAACACTTTTCGTTTTGCAGCCAGCCCATGGGAGTGCCCCCTGTGCCACTGCATCCCCACCAGTGGGATAGCTCTACACTGAGTGGTGGCAGCTCAGTCCCTGTGAAGGCACCCACCCACTGAGCATGGTGCAGGCAAGAAGGAACCCCTTGTGCTCAGAAGTGCCCGCACCTGTGGAACACAGCAGCCTGTGGGATCCACTGAGTGGTAGCTAAGCTTTCATGTGGGGACCCATGCCCCTTAGTGCACCACAGGTGAGAAGGTGCCATGCCCATTCAGAAGGTGACCCACTTGGAGAGCACAGCAGCCCATGGACCCACGAAGTGGTGGCTCATCCCCCCAACAGGTGCCTCTCCCATATAGCATGGAACAGCCCAGCTGGCCCCCTGACAAGCAGAGAGGCCCCGCCTGTTGTGCCCAACCCACACACCCAGTGAAGAGGCCCTGCCCATGTGAGCACAGCCTGCAGAGTGCTACAGACAGCCCAGGCAAACACAGAGTAGCCCTACCTAGACAACTTCCAGCAGATGGGGTAGGATCAGAAAACATAGCTCCTGCTTCCACCTGGCAGTGGCCGGTGGAATTTGCAACCTGATACTACCACAAATGTGCCAACAAAGGATTAATTCATCAAACACCATGAAGTACTACAGTAACACTTCAGAACAGAAGGAAAATGACTAGTTTCTAGAAACCAATCCTGAAGTAACAGAAATTTATAATCTAAATAACAGAATTCAAATAAGTTGTCATAAACAAACTCAATGAGTCATATGAAAACTCAGAAAGATAGTTCAAATGAGCTCAGCAATAAAATTAAAGAGCAGAAGGAATACATAGCTAAAGAGATTGAAACTCTAAAAAAACAAATTTTGGATATGAAGAACACAAATAATGGAATAAAAGTAATCTAGAAACCATAAAAAATAGAACTAATTTTATGTAGAACATAACTAGTGAATTAGAGGACAGAAATATAGAAATCCTTCAGCCTGAGGAAGAGAGAGAATTAAGATGTTTAAAAAAAAATGAAGAAATTCTTTGAGAAATGTCCAACTCAATTAGGAAAAGCAACATAAGGATTACCAGTATTCCAGAGGGAGAAGGGAGAGAGAAAGGAGCAGAGAGCTTGTCAAAGAATTAACAGCTGAGAACTTCCCAAACTTGGAGAAGGAACTGCAAATACAAGTACATGAAGCGAATAGAACTCCTAATTACATCAAAGCAAAAAGACCTTCTCCAAGGTATGTAATAGTAAAAGTGGCACAAGTCAATGCCAGAGAAAAAAATATTAAGGGCAGCAATGCAGAAGAAAATACAATACAAAGGAAATCCTATCAAGCTTTCAGCAGATTTCTCATCAGAAACATTACAGGCTAGGAGAGAGTGGAATGATATCTTCAAAATACTGAAAGACAAAAACTTTTAGCCAAGAATATTCTACCCAGAAAAACTATCATCCAGATAGGACAGAGAAATGAAAGTTTTCCCCGATAAACAAAACTGGAGGAGTTCATTGTCACTAGACCTCTCTTACAAGAAATGATGGAGGAAGACCTCCTAGCTGAAACAAAAAGTCAAAGGTTTGAGCAAGGAAGTAAAAAGACACACAAAATCATACAATTGCAGGTCTCTATCAGAACAGGTGAGCAAACACTTAATTAGAGCATAAAAGACAAAGGGAAGGAAAGCATCAAAAATAACTATAAACACTTCAATTTAGTCACAAACTCACAACACAAAACAGAATAATTTGTGACAACAATAACTCAGAAGGGGAAGAGGAAAAGGACAGAACCAGCTTAGGCTAATGGAGATGAGAGGCTATGAGAAAAAGGGCTATGTCATCTATGATAACTTTTATACAAACCTCATGGTAACCACGAAAGAAAGAATAAAAATAGAGCCACAAATCATAAATAAAGAGAAAACTGAAAGAACCATCAAAGAAAACCACCAAACTGAAATGGCAGTCAGAAATACAAGGGAAGAGAATCAATGGAAATATAGAACAAAGAGAAAACATGATGTAAAATGGCTCTATTAAGCCCTCATATATCAATAGTCACTCTAAATGTAAATGGATTGAATTCTTCAATCAAAAGAAACAAAGTGGCAGGATGGATTAAAAAACAAGAACCCATAATATGCTGCCTCCAGGAAACACATCTCAACTCTAAAGACAAACACAGACTCAGAGTGAAGGGATGGAAGAGGATACTCCAAGCAAATGACAAGCAAAAGAAAGCAAGAATTGCCATACTTATATCAGACAAAACAGACTTCAAGATAAATAAGACAATGAGAGACAAAGAGGGGCAGTATATAATGATAAAAGGGACATTCCACCAAGAGGAAATAACAGTTGTGAATATATATTCACCAACCACAGGAGGACCAAGGTATACAAAACAACTACTAACAGACCTAAGGAGAGAAATCAACAGCAGCAGAACAATAATGGAAGACCTCAACTCCCACTTACATCAATGGAGATATCATCTAGACAGAAATTCATCAAGGAAACAGTGGCCTTAAATGAAATACTAGATCAGATGGACCTAAAAGATATATATAAAACATTCCATTAAAAAACAGCAGAATATACATTCTTCTCAAGTGCACATGGAACATTTTCACAGATAGATCATATGTTGGGAAATATGGCAAGCCTCAATAAATTTAAGAAGACTGAAATCATATCAAGCATCTTTTCTCATTACAACGTCACAAAACTAGATATCAACTACAAGAAAAAAGCTGGGAAAGAAACGAATATGTGGAGACTACACAACATGATACTGGACAACCATTGGATCAATGAAGAAATTAAGGGAGAGATCAAAAAATACGTGGAGACAAATGAAAATGAAAATACAACATACCAACTCTTATGAGGTAGGATGTAGCCAAAGCACAGGCCCACCTCAATAAACAAGAAAATCTCAAATAGGTAATCTTAAAATACACCTAACAGAACTAGGAAAAGAAGAACAAATGAAGCCCAAAGGCAGCAGAAGGAGGGAAATAATAAAAATTAAAGCAGACATAAATGAAATACAGACTAAAAAAACAGCAGAAATGATCAATCAAACTAAGAGATTGTTCTTTGAGAAGATAAACAAAATTCACAAACCTTTAGCCAGACTCACTAAGAAAAAAATATAGAAAGCTCAAATAAATAAAATTAGAAATGGAAGAAGAGAAATTGTAATAGATACCACAGAAATACAAATTATGAGAGAATACTATGAAAAACTGTATGCCAATAAATTGGATAACGTAGAAGAAAGAGATAAATTCTTAGACTCATACAACCTCCCAAAACTGAATTGAGATGAAATAGAGAATCTGAATAGACCAATAACAAGTATAGAAATTGAAACAGTAATCAAAAACCTCTCAGAAAACAAAACGAAAGTCAGGACCAGATGGCTTCTCTGGAGAATTCTACCAAACATTCAAAGAAGACTTAATACCTATACTCTCAAACTATTCCAAAAAGTTGAAGAAGATGGAGCACTTCCTAACTCATTTGATGAGGCTAACATTACCCTGACACCAGAGCCAGACAAGGACAACACAAAGAAGGAAAATTACTGGCCAATGTCGCTGATGAACATAGTGCAAAAATCCTCAACAAAATATTGGCAAACCAAATACAGCAATAATTAAAAGGATCATACACTGTGATCAAGAGGGATTTACACCAGGGATTCAGGGCTGGTTCAACATCCACACATCAGTCAATGTGATACACTACATTAAAAAAATGAGGAATAAAAACCACATGCTCATCTCAACAGATGCAGAGAAAGCATCTGACAACATCCAACACACGTTTATGATAAAAACTCTCAATAAAATGGGTATGGAAAAAAGTACCTCAAAATAATAAAGGCCACATACAACAAACCCACAGAAAACCTCATACTTAACAGTGAAAAATTGAAAATCATTTCTGTGAGAACAGGAAAAAGACAAGGGTGCCCACTCTCGTCACTCCTATTCAACATACTATTGGATGTTTTGGCTCAAGCAATTAGGCAATAAAAAGAAATAAAAGGTATCGAAATTGAAAAGGAAGAATTGAAACTGTGCTGTGTGTGGAGGACATGATTCTCTATATAGAAAAGCTTAAAGCATCCACCAGAAAACTATTAGAAATAATCAACAATTACTGCAAAGTTGCAGGGTAAAAAATCAACTTGCAAAAATCAGTTGCATTTCTCTACAGTAATAATGAACTAGCAAAAAGAGAAGTCCAGAATACGGTCTCATTTACAATTGCAACAAAAACAATGAAATATCTAGGAATAACTTTAACCAATGAGGTGAAAGACCTATACACTGAAAACTATCAGACACTATTGAAAGAAATCGAAGTAGACATAAAGAAATGGAAAGACATTCCATGCTCAATGATTCAAAGAATAAACATAGTTAAATTGTCTGTATTACATAAAGCAGCCCACAGATTCAACACAATCCCAATCAGAATCCCAATGACATTCTTCACAGAAAAAGAAGAAAGAATCCTAAAATGTATATGGAATCACAAAAGACCCCGAATAGCCAAAGCAATCTGAAGAAAAAAGAGCAAACCTGGCGGAATCACAATCTCTGACTTCAAAATATATTACAATGCTGTAGTAATTTTAAAAAGCATGGTACTGGTACAAAAACAGACACACAGATCAATGGAACAGAATTTACAGCCCAGAAACAGAACCATGCATTTACGAGCAGCTAATCTTTGACAAAGGAGCCAAGAACGTACAATGGAGGAAGGAAAAGCTCTTCAACAAATAGTGTTGGGAAAACCGGACAGCCACATGCAGAAGAATGAAAGTAGACCATTATCTTATACCATACACAAAAATTAACTCAAAATGGATTAAAGACTTGAATGTAAGACCTGAAACCATAAAACTCCTAGGAGAAAATACAGGTAGTACACTCTTTGTCATTGATCTTAGCAGCATCTATTTGAATACCATGTGTCCTCAAGCAAGGGAAACAAAAGAAAAAATAAACAAATGGGACTATATCAGACTAAAAAGCTTCTGCAAGGCAAAGGAAACCATGAACAAAAGGAAAAGATAACCCACCAACTGGGAGAAAATATTTGTAAATCATATATCTGACAAGGATTTAATTTCCAGAATATATAAAAAACACATACAACTCAACAACAAAAGAACAAACAACTCAATCAAAAAAAAAAAGATATGAACAGACATTTTTCCAAAGAAGTTACACAGATGACCAACAGGCACATGA
>JABWHU010001757.1:5460349-5575050 GCA_014189135.1 Dicerorhinus sumatrensis harrissoni
AAAAAAAAAAACACTGTTGCTTTTTCACTGCCTTAAGCAATTTGTATTTTTTTTTCCCTGTCTTGTGGGCTTGGAGTTTGTTGAGGTTTTTGGATCTGTGGGCTTAGGTATTCATCAAATTAAGAACACCTTTGGCCATTATTTCTTCAAATATTTTTTCTGTCCCCTCCACCCCAGGTTTTCTTTTGGGGGGACTCCAATTACCTTCACTTATGTTGCTTGAAGTTTTCCTATAGCACAGTGATTCTCTGGTAGTTTTTAACGTCTTTTTTTATGCCTTTCCTTTTGCTATTTCTATTGTGGTGTCCTCGAGTTCAATCCTCTCTTCTTCTGTAGTACCTTATCTGCTGTTAATCTCATCCCTCGTATTTTTAATCTGAGACTGTAGTCATCAACTCTGCATATTTGATTTGGATCTTCTTATTTTCTTCTCTGTTTCCTCTTAACATGTTAAATTATTCAGATTAAATTTGGACTAAAGATGAAATATGCACCCATTAAAAGTATACAATCAGATGTTTTTGGTATATTCATAGATATGTGCTACCACCAGCACAATTTTACAACATTTCATCACTTCTATACGAAACCAGTACCTTTAACCTATCACCCCCATTCTCTTGTTCACTCTCCACACACCAGCCCTAACAGACATTGTATATTTCTCTGTCTCTATAGATTTCTCTATTTTGTGACTGGATTACTTCACTTTACATAATGTTTCAATGTTCATCCATGTTGTAGCATGTATCAGTGTTTAATTCCATTTATTGGCTGAATAATATTCTATTGTCAGGATAGACCACCATTGTTTATCTGTTCGACCACTGATGGACATTTAGATTGTTTCCTGCTAGTGGGTATTAAGACTAATGCTACTATGAAGGCACACGATCAAGTTCTATATAGACATATGTTTTCATTTTTCTTGGGAATTTCCTAGGAGTAGAATTGCTGGGTCATATGGTAACTTTAGGATTAATCATTTGAGCAATTTCCAGACTATTTTCCGTAATGGCTGCACCATTTTATGTTTTGATATGTGTGAGGTTTCATTTTTTCCACATCCTCACCAACACTTGTTATTGTGTGACCTTTTGATTCTATTGATCCTATTGGGATGAATTTGTATCTAATTTTGATTTTGATTTGCATTTCCATGATGACAAATAATGATGAGCACTTTTCACGAGCCTATTGGCCATTTGTACATCTTCTTGGAGAAAAGTCTATTCAGATCCTTGATATTATTATTGAGTTGTAAGATTTCTCTATATTCTTGTTATAAATTCATTTTCAAATATACAATTTGCAAGTATTTTCTCCCATTCTGTGGGTTGTCTTTTCACTTTCTTGGTGTTGTCCTTTGAGAGTCAGAAGTTTTTAATTTTGATGAAGTCAATTTATCTATTCTTTCTTTCAATGCTTGTGCTTTTGGTGTCATATCTAATAATCCTTGCCAAATCCTCGTTCTTGAAGGATTATTCTTATGGTTATTTCTAAGAGTTTTATATGGTTTGCTTTTACATTTAGGTCTTTGATACATTTTGAGTGAATTTTTACATATGGGGTGAGGAAGGGGTCCAGCATCATTGTTTTGCATGTGTCTCCTCCTGACAGTAAGTCATCAGACCAAGTAGGGGGTATTGGCTGGGGTGGTTGATGTTGATTATCAAGGGGGAGTTAGGTTGCTATACACAATTGCAGTAAGCAGGAGTATGTATGCAATGCAGGAGATCCTCCAATGCTCCCTGGGTCTGTGATTACAGCTGTAAAATCACCACAGTCCAAATCACCAGGACTGATAATGAACCAAAACCTCCAGAATGAAGGTTTGGGTGTTCCTACCAGGGAAGGGATTGTGACTAGCTAAGGTATTTACTAAGGGCAATGGGAATATGGAACGTATAGTGAAGAAGGTCATTACAGACACCAGCTCTGACCACAGGGCTAGTTCCAGAAAAGAGGTAACAAATATTTCTGTTATTATTTTGATATGAATACATTTGGATACATATTCATCAGATATTTTTGCTTTCCTCCTCTGCCTCACCCCACTATCATCTTACACAGCATGTGTTAAAAGAAGTTAACTTTATATCTCAGTATTTAAGGTAGAGGAAATCATATGGGAAATGAGTCAGGGGTGAGAAAAATAAATATCCATAGAAGACAAAAATGTACTTTGCATCCTCTTGTGGAGAAAGGGTGAGCGAGTTTGTGGTTGTTCATGGGATAGTTTTATCATATTAGGTGGAAGCATGGTGACCATTATCATCTTTATTTGCAGACTGTGTGGTTTGTGGAGATGTGAGAGGGTTTCATATTGACAAGTGTTGGACTGTAGTGGCTTAAGTTTCAATGCTGATAGATTGAACTATATTTCACAGACATATTCTGTCTGTATTTCTGGTTAAGGCTGGTGTAAAGAGTGATTTTTGTATGTGGTCCCATTAGTGATCCTGCGTGATTCAGATCCTCAGACTGTGGTCACTGCAGCCTGAGGGAATGGGATGGACTGTCCTGACTTCCTTCTGAGAACTGAATCTTGGACACATGCTGACCCCTAAGGTTGGTTTCCCTCTGAGGCGCCACCTGGGCAGCCCCAGCCTCTGTCCTGGATCCTCCTAGATGCAGCTCTGCTGCCCCCTGCTGGTGGATGAGAACTCAGACCAGGAGTTTCCCTCCTGCAGGTCACCCCGAGCCCCTGTCACCTGAGGGGGTGTGGACCAGGCAGTCCAGCCTTCACTGTGTGCCAGCTTTGACCCCCTCTTGCCCTGCACAGCCCAGCATAGTGAGGTTTAATATGGCGTGCAGGGAGGCAGAACGGGTGCAGTTTCCGAAACCACATCCAGAGATGAAAAGCCCTAGCCTGGTACGCTGTTTATGTTGGAGAGAGGAGATTATGCACCATCTTTAGCTCTTCCGAAAAAATGTAAAAGTCTAAAGGACCTGTGCTCTATAGGGACCAGGCTCCTGTGTGTGTAAGACTCATGACTGACGTTTCCACACCACAAAAAAGGCAGATTTGAAGTGGCAGCTCCCTCACTGCTTGGTCACCATCTAGGCACAACAGGGGATGATCTTCATCTGCCTCCCTTTTCTACTCACTGTCATCATTTCTAGCACTTTGTCCCTCTCTCTGTCCATCAGAGGCTACTGCTAACCTTCTCCCAAGTTGTTAGCACCACATGACCCATGTGGACATGGATGTGAAGTGGTCCACACTGGGGTTTGGATTTATTTCCCTACAGTCCTCCTGCTGATCAGAAACCCCAAGGACAATATACTCCAGATCACAAGCAACTAGAGTGACCTTCTCATGATCTTTACCCTGGAATAATCCTGGAATTATTCCTTAGGTCCTGGAGATGTGGTGCTTATAATATTGTCTATTGAGTGCTCATGGTCCATTAGCATGACATCTTCATTGTACATTTAATAATCCAATTACAATTGTTAATACTTTTTGAACAGCAAATGATTTTTTATATGTATGGTCCCCATTCCTCAAATTAGACATCAGCTCTAACACGAGAGAGTGGTGTACTTGGAGAAAGATGTAGTTTATCTTTTCAAAAAATTCCATGTTTGACATGTTTGTGTTTTCAATGGGGACATTTCTCCTGCTAAGCCTCTGCCTTTCCCTGTGTAGTAGGAGATCTATGTGCCCCTTGTCCAGGTTGTCACATGTTTATTTAAACATTCTTCAGGGAAGTGGTCTTTGTGTATAAAGCTCACTATTTTTGTAGGTCATCCAGGACTTTCCGTATTGCCCCTCTAAGAGTTTGGACACTGGCTCTTTTGTGAGGAAAGCAATGTCTTGTGAGAATGTCACAGTTTTATTTCTTTATAGGAAGGTGAAACATATCCAGCCACAATTGGTGTGTCAATAGCCGTCCAGATACCAACTCAGTTCCTCCCAGGAACTTGTTTCAGATGAAGAACAATCTTTTGGTATAAGTGGAATGTGTAATGGTGAAGATTTGGTAGTACTTTGAAACAAAACAGGATATCTGGGTGGTCTCCATCATTTGCAACACTTACACAGGTTATAGCTTGTAATTCGTTAAATGTTTTCATTCCTTTCATTCATTTCATAATTTGGATGGGGAAGCAGTTGTTTGCCAGTTTCTTACACAAAACCTTCCACCCCATGCTACCTGTCATCAATGCACCAAATTATTACGTGTTCAATGTGGACTTTTCATTTCCATTCTGATCCTCATCCAGGCATCCTCCCCACTACATGGTGGCATCACTAGGTTTTCACCATTGATTCTTGCTGTTCCAGGCAAAACTTTCTGCTATTAGTTAACTTGCTCCCTAAGACTTTCCCCTCAAAGTCACTTTGTCAATATAATCTTTAATTTGAGTGGTCTGAGATTCCACAGGCAGTTAAAATAATCATCCCCTGTAATTGTAGAATGGCTGTGATTGGCAGTTAAGCATCTCTTTATTTGTGCTCCAGCCATGGCTGCATTTGTAGGAGGTTTTCCACAATGGGATGCAGGGGCATACGATGCTTGGGGTCAGCAGTCTGGGTAACATTCCGAGATGAGTACATTTCACTGTACCTTGGACACTGTCCCTCCTCCCACTACTGCAGTGAAAACAATGAGAGTCTGTAGTTCTTCATCAACCTCATCAGGATTGTCCATGTGCCCAGACCCCAACCTCCTCCCCCTTCTCACACCTCATTTTCCATATCACCAATTTGGACATCGGACATGTTTGTGGAACACAGACACCAGTAAAAACAAATAGAGATGTCAAAATTTAACCAAAACAGAAGATGGGAGATTATGTGATACTTTCCAATCCTTGTCACCTTGACCCATGTAATCCACATTTCCAACATGTGCACTGGTGTGGTGGGGGCAGGCATGAGATACAGCACATGAAAACTCCATGTGTAAAGCTGCATGTTCAGTCTATTCAATTTCCTGTCTGCCCAGAGCCCTTGTCCA
Organism: Dicerorhinus sumatrensis harrissoni; assembly: GCA_014189135.1. Classification (NCBI taxonomy): domain Eukaryota; kingdom Metazoa; phylum Chordata; class Mammalia; order Perissodactyla; family Rhinocerotidae; genus Dicerorhinus; species Dicerorhinus sumatrensis. The sequence goes on from JABWHU010001757.1 coordinate 5,465,320, forward strand.
CTTCTATAGGCCCTGATAGCACCATCATCAGCCACCACCTACCCCTCTCTTAAGTTCAGTGCCCAGCAGCCATGAGCCATCTCCTTGTGTGCACTAGAAACTTGAAATGGACTCAACAGGTGAACACAGTCCTACTGCACACAACGAACATGGTATTTTCTTGTGGAACTTTCAAAAATTATCTGGAAGCCTCAGGTTCAAAGAAATCTTGGCTGAGATATGCTAGATGAGAAACAGTTAACAATGAAGTATGAAGGTGTGAATCTTCAGGATATTTGTTGGTTAAAAGACAAAAATTTTATAATAGACATTCTTGTGCAACCAGGGAAATGTGACTATGGACCAGGCAGAGGATTGTTGTTAATATTGTCACATATCATAACATAGAAAGCCCTCTAATAATCAAGTTTTATTATGATTTTTGTCAGTGTTGTAATTTTTTAAAAATGTACGCTCTTTTCATTATGACTGTTACCCTGGATAGAATGTATCTTTTCTCTCTGGCTTCCTTTTAAGAGTGCCTTTTCATAATCAATTAGATTATGATTTTTGCTAGTGCTGTTTTTTTTCAGAATTCTTTTTTGTGCTTGAGGTTTGATATGGTTCTTGAATACATGCATTTATACTTTTCACTAAATTTGGAATATTTTTGGTTATTATTTCTTCAAACAATTTTTCTGCCACACTCCCCTCCCTAATTTTTCTCCTCAGAGCCTACAATACCACACATTTAGGCCACGTGAAGTTGTTCTATAACTCAAATATGTTGCAGTCATTTTGTTCAATCATGTTTCTGCTGTGTTTCATTTTGGATAGTTTCTATTGCTTGTCACCAAGTTCACTAATATTTTCATTTGTAGCATCTATTCTGCAGTCAGTGTCACCTAGTGTATTTTTAAATCTCAGACACTGTAGTTTTCATTTCTAGACTATCAACTTGGATCTTTTTTAATGTCTCCACATCTCCAGTTAACATGTTCAGTCTTTGCACTGTCCTCATCAACATGCAGAATACACTCATAATAATTGCTTTGTATCTTTGTCTGCAAATTATAACATCTGGGAAATCACAGGGTCATTTTGGAATAACTGATTTTTGTACTTATTATGGTTCACATTTTCCTGATTCTTTGCAGGGAATCTTCAATGTGATGCCAGGTATTGTTAGTTTTTCCTTTTTGGGTCCTGCATACTTGTATTTCTCTCTCTGTTTTGGTTTTATTTTGGATTCAGTAAAGTTACTTGACCACAGGTCCATCCTTTCTCAACTTTCTTGTGCACTTTCTCATGTGGCAGCAGAGCAGCCTTTAGTCTGGGGCTAATGTTCTCCATGACTGAGGCAAGTTCTCCTGACCAGTCAACATGGTGCCCTACCTGGGAGCTTTTCTCTCTGAATGGGGAACAAGCACTACTTGATAGTGTGAGTGTGAGCCCTGTGGGATGTTCCTCTAGTGTCTCTGGGTGGTTCCTTCCTCAACCTCATGCAGTTTCCTCCCACACATGACTCATCAGTCCTCTTAGGAATATTTGCAGAACTCCAGAGCTCTCTCTCTGTGCAGCTCTCTCCTCTTCCGTACTCTTGCCTCTAGCCTTTTATTTTCTCTTTGCCTCCCTGAAAGCATACTGTGACGTGTAGAATTGCATGCAGCAGGGTTTGGAGTGATGTCACTGGAAGGAAACCTAGAGACAAGACTGAGCAGACTCACCATGTGGTTATAAATGAGGACTCAACTGGGAGACCCCACAAAGTCATCCTGAACTGAGGCAGAGCCTGGTGTCTTGGCATCAGGCAGTCATTGGACCTGAGTCACAACCAGGACATAAGCTTGGAGGAGGCAATTCTCTGCAGACAGTGGCACTTCCCAGTGAGTACAGAGCTATGAGGAAGAAGGGCTCCCAGCCATTTTGGGTGGTGGGTCTGGACTAAAGAGGGATTTAGGTGGACACCACAGTGTCCACTACACTTCTTTTCTTCATTCAGAATCCCAGGCAGCCAAGGGAGCAAGTGCTTCAGGAGCTCATCTGAGGTGAGAGGTTCGGGGAATAATCCAGGACAGTTCACCAAGGAGGGACCATTCACCTCTATATGGAAATCCAAGGACCAATACACGAGCCAACATACATCTCCCTCTCTCAGTTCTTCAGCACAGGTCCTGGTTCTATGGCTCATACCCTAGCTAACAAAACACCCATACATCCTGGTCCTATTAGTCCTAAATCCACTCCTGACCCACCTTCTGAAGAGCCTTCCTGGGGGGCTTGGAGGAAAGGGCAGTCTGGGGATCTCAGATCAGGGGATCTGGGCCAGACATGCTCATGGCCTTGTCTATAGTCCTCCTGAGCCTAGAGGAGTGTGTGACACAGATGGGGAAGGAGTTTGTATCTCACTTCCCCATCTGCCTCCGTCACTGTGAGCTTCGTTGCTGTAATCATCCCTCACCTGACAGTAATAGCGTCATCCTCTCTCTGGGCCCCGTTGATGGTCAGGGTGGCTGTGTTCCTTGAGTTGGTGGTGGGAAATTGGTCAAGAATCCCTGAAGGCCAGTTGCTGCTATAATAAATGAGCAGCACAGGGGCCTGGCCTGGCTTCTGCTGGTACCAGTAAGCATTTTTACTTCCAATGCTCTCTCCCTGGCAGGTGATTTTGGCTGTCTGTCCTGGGGTCACTGACACTGAGGGCAGCTGAGTGACCTCATAAGAGACCACATAGCCTGCACGAGAGAAAAGGAGAGGCAGGCTTGAGGATGAAGGACCCATTCCCAGGATATCTCCCACCTGCCTCACCAAAACATAGCTCCATGGCTGTCTGGGCCCCCAGGGAAGCCTCTCTCATCAATCTCAGCCCTAATGTACCATGTGCTTGGCTGGTGGATGAAGCCTTTGAAAAAATGAGAACCTACACTTCCTTTCTCTCTGCAGGTGGAAAGAGCCAGTGAGTACAGTGGGGGGATTTTAGCCCCAGTAGCCCCTCATTCTGTGGCAGTTTCATGAGCATCCTGCCCACCACAGGCTGCACCCTGCTGAGCTCAGAGTCAGGATCAGGCTTGTGTCAGAGTCCTGGGGCTGTGGGTGGGTATGGACCTGAGTGCAGCACCTGTGCAGTGAGTGAGGAGGCTGAGGAGGAGAGGGGTCCAGGCCATGTTGGAGGTGCCCCAGTTGTGCTCCCCAAGGCCCTAGGCTGGGCAGGTTTCCTCCCAGATCTCTCTTATCCCACTGCAGGAGAGAGCTGTTAGGCATGCAAATCAGCCAGGGCTCAAGGGTGCTGCTTGAGAAGCTTTGCGGTTTCAGAGAAGGGCTCAGCCCCAAGGGACACAGGGAGGGGAGGGGCAGCCCCTCAGACCCAACCCTCAGCCCAGGGGATTTTCTTTTTGCTACTGGTCCCATAATCTCGAGTGACAGCACCATTCCAGTCTGTGACCTGGACTCTCTCCCTGTCATGATCCTGGCTCAGCTCAGAGATGAATTCTGTCTGCATTTTCCAGGAAGCTCAAGGCCTGTCCACTGAGCTCTCCTGGTCCCTGTCACAAAGATGGTCAGAGTCAGAGTGCTGATGTTGGGTTATCCCGTGCCCCATGTGCTTCCTCTATTCCATCCTGGCTCAGGAGAAGGGTAGTTAGTATCATCCAGGACTCTGGAGTGTCACATCCATAATTTTTTTGTGGTGAAGTTCACATGATCATCTAGCTCTAGCTCCATCTTCAGAAGCCTCACACAGGAGGTCTTTTCTGACTCTCCAGGTCCCATGCAGTGACCCTGCTCATCCCCACTCTACAGGTGATACTGCAGGCTTAGCCAGGTGCAGGGTCTATCCAAGACATAGCTCCTGATTGTAGAGCCAAGAATAAAAGTCCTTCCTTGCCAAGTGCACATGGAGTTTGTAAAGATCCATTGAGGTGTTGTAAGTGTCTGCCCTTAGCAGTGAGGTCCTGAGTAGGTCATAGGTGCTGTGCCTCAGTATCCCCAGAGTGTGGTGTGGGCCATTGACAGATCATGTGCTTAAAAGAAATGACTGCTTGTAAGAGAATGAATGTTGGCTGTATAGGGGAGGAAGACTATCCTCTACCAACTCTGGGTCATTTCTGGCTGGGCTACAAATTAAATTGACATAAGACCGAATAGCAGGAGAAAATAAAACAAAGCTTTATAACATGTATACATGGAAGAGATCAGAGAAACTGAGTAACTCAACAAAGTGGTGGAGGTTCTCACCTTAAATAGCATATTCAGGTAAAGACAAAGGAGGATGTTGGGAGTTGGGGGAGTCAGCTATGGGAGATTACCAGAGAAGCACAGTAAACAAGAGTATGCAGATTTAAGTCCTTGCCTTTCTCATTGACAAGAGTTTCTAGAGATAAGGTCACCCCTTCTTCTTCCTGATACAGAGAGGGAGATACCTTTGCAGATGGAGATTTCCCTTATGGATGTAAATGTTTATTACAAAGGGTAACTTACAGTTTTACTTGGTTTCCAGAGCTTTGATAAGAATGGGCTTAGCAAGGACCCTCCCTGTCTATCCATACCCAGAGTTATCTATGGTCATGGCCTGTCCTGGGAACAGGCTTTCTATGTGAAATTCTTCTAGGCAATTGGTGGCAGGGGGAGGTCAAAGTTTCTTTCTGAATCTTCTGAGCGTTTATCGTCTTCAGCTAGAAATAATCCACATACCAGAGTGGTACATCTTGGGGTGGCCTGCCATAAACCCCATAGGCTATAAATTATAAGAGCATCTTATACAATTAAGTTGCTTTCATTTGGTGGGGAAAATGCACTAAGTAATATAAATACGTTTTCTAATTAGTAAGTCAAGTAATGGTTATTGAGTATCTGCAGTGTGCCTGGACCAGAAAAAGAAAAAGAAAGAAATTTGGAACCAGCACCCTGGAGAAAGAAGGGGAAAGCAGGAGATTTTCTGGCAGGGCCACAGGCTCTCAGAACCAAGGGAGGGAGGGATGGGGGCCTGGCATCACAGGGAGGATCACAAATAACCACAAACAGTGTTTGTGGACATTATAAATCTTTAGCAGGGCTGAGTGATGTGTGGGAATTGAAGCTCCTGAGCCAGTGCCAGGAAATGGGAAATTTCTAAAGATTCAGATTGGGAGGCCGTGGAGTCAGAAAATTTGTACATCATTGTCAAAGATGATACTGTAGAAATAAATGACACTTTTTCCCTCAGGTGTTAGGTAATGGTTATTAACCTTCCCTGCATGTTATAATCTCCTGGGTGCATTTTAAAATCCTGGTGCCCAGGCCCTTGGCAGGTGACTCTCTGCTGCCCCCTGGTACCTTTCCACTTTGGTTGCTGGAGGCAGGGCATCATCTGTCCAGGTGCAGATTCAGAACTCACTGCTCAGGTGGTGATTCCCTGATCCATGCACTGCTGACTGCAGGGGAGAAATTACCCTTCTCTGAGTGGCCCCTGCCTACCTAAGACCAGACAGAAAGGGCTTAGATCACCCAGGAAAACATGAAGATGCCCATTTCGAGGAGGAGGAGGCAGGGCCCACCCGAGGAATCCTGCACATACCCACAAGGTCATGGGTGGTCCTGGGCTTGGTATTGGGGACACAGGACTCAGGGGATGACTCTGATTGGCACTGGCTTTGAGGCAGAGCTGATGTGGGTCTGTGGTGACTGCTAGTTTAGTTGGATGGTCAGGGACTTGGAAAGAACACAATCATAAAATTGGTGACTGAGATGTCTGAGGAAGAGACATACAAATGGACATCTCCAAATGGGCACACATTATGATGATATTTGGGTCCTATATAAGTGCTCACCAAAGTGTTGCCTCAGAATGAATTGATGTCAATGATCTGGTGGATATGATGACCAGTTCTGGGGTTACCACTCAGCCTCCTTCCCCAGTCACTCCTGTCATTACACACAGACTCATGAAGAAAGTGGTTCTTGGAGGCAGGGATGGAGATCATCAACAGGGATGTTCACTCACTAAAGTTGACCTGGTGTAGCCACTGCTGAGTGCTCCATGTGCCAAGAGCAGAGCCCAATACTGAGTACCCATAGATGATGCCATTTCTAAGGGGCATCTACCTGGTACCTGGTGACTGACTACATCAGACCGGTTCCATCACGGAAGGGACTGCTACTGTGTTCTTCCTGACATTTACTCTAGATAAGGATTTGCCATCCTTGCTTGCCATGCTGCTGCCAAAACTATTATGTATGGATGAACAGAATTCCTCACCCACCGTTATGGAATTCCATGTGAGGCTTCTAACCAAAGAGCTCATTTCATAGCAAATGGAGAACAGCAATGGACCCATGCTCGTGGAGTTCACTGGTCTCCTAATCTTCCTTTTCATTCTGAAGCAGCTGGCTTGACAGATGATGTAAGGGCCTTTGTATACTCAGTAAGAGTTCCAGGTAGGTGACAGTTCCTTACAGGGCTGAGGCAATGTCCTCCAGGATGCTGTATGTGCTCTAAGTCAGCATCTAATATACAATGTTGCCTCTTCCATAGCCAGGATTCATGGGTCTAGGAATCAGGGTGGAAATGGGAGGGCACCATTCCTATTATCCCTAATGAGCCACCAGCAAAGTGTTTGCTTCTCATCCCTGAGCATTTAGGCTCTGCTGGATTGCATGAAATTGGTGGTTGAGAGTACTCTACTGCCTCTTTTGGCTCCTCCTCACAGTGAATCATCAGACAAAGTAGGGGGTCTTGGCTGGAGTGGTTGATGTTGACTATCAAGGGGGAATTGGGTTGTTACTTCACAATTGTAGTAAGCAGGAGTATGTATGGAATCCAGGAGATCCACTAGTGTTCCTCGGGTCTGTGATTAGAGTCATAAAAATCACCACAGTCAAAATCAGCAGGAATGGTAATGGACCAAAACTTCCAGAATGAAGGTTTTGGTCATCCCACCTGGCAAGGGATCAGGGCTAGCTAAGGCATTTCCTGAGGGCAATGAGAATATGGAATGGAGAGTGGAGAATGTGATTACAGACACCAGCTCTGACCATGGACTAGTTGCAGAAAGGAGGATTATAGAAGGAACAAGTGTTTCCTCTTTATTTTGATATGTATTTGTTGGATACATATGAATCATATATTTTGTTTTCTTCCGCTGTCTAATCCTATTATCATCCAGCATAAGAAATGTCAGCAGTAGTTAACTTTATATCTCTGTATTTAAGGTAGAAGAAATCAAAGGGGAAATATGAATCAGCTGGGAGAAAAATAAATATCCCTAGAAGACAAAATATTATTTCCATCCTCTTGTGAGGAAAGCGTGAGCATGATTTTGATTGTTTGCAAGAGAGTTTTATCACATTAGGTGGAAGCATGGCTACCATTAGATTTACGTGGAGTTTGTGTGAATTATGGTGATGTGAGTAGATTTCGCATGGACAAGGGGTGGACTGTTGTTAAGTGTCAACTTTGATAGGCTGAACTGTATTTCACAGAATTATTTTCTATCTACATTTCTAGTTAAGGTGGGTATAAGGAGAGATTCTTGTGCAGGATTTTGGGGGTAGTATTGAATCAGCATCCATTTGTAGCTCACATGCATAGTTGTGTACCAACTGGCTCAGTCTGTAGAATGAGGCAATCACCCCATTTGTCCCTGGATTCACCTTCAGGATGGGTTTAACTCTCCAACTCTCTTTCAGAACCCAGAGCACTTAGTGTGTCAGGCTGTTATTTCATCCTATAAGATGCAAGGAACAGATCTGTCTGGGTCATTTTGAAGTGCTCATGGGAATTGAGGTGAAAAACCAGAGCTTTCCTATGAGCTGTAACTCCTTGCCATCTTGTTGTCTGTAACTTGTCAAAGTCTACATTCAGGTGATTGTACCACTTTACATACAGTAAAAGAACCTTATAACATACTTTTGTCTCTTTCCTCTCAGCATTTTGTTGTCATTGTCATAGGTGTTACTTTTATCTACATTATAAATTCCAACATATGTAGTTTTGCTTTAGACAGTGTTTTATCATTTTAATAGATTTAAATGATGAAAAAGTCTTAATGTTTATCCCTGTGGTTAGTATCTCTGAATCTTTCATTCATTTTTGTAGATACAGATTCTTTCTGGTATAATATTCCTTCTGCCTGAGGGGTGTCAGTTATTAATTCTTCTATTATGGGTCTGCTGATGGTCCATTTTGTCAGCTGTTATTTGTCTGAAAAAAATTTTAGTTAGCCTCAATTTTTGAAAGATATTTTCCCTCTGTAAAAAACTGCTTTTTCTTGAGCCAGCCCTGATGGCCTAGTGGTTAAAGTTTGGCGCTCTCACTGCTTCGGTGGCTTGAGTTCTGTTCCCGGTCACAGAACTGCACCACTCGTCTGTCAGTAGCCATGCTGTGGTGGCAGCTACGTAGAAGAACTAGAAAGACTTGCAAGTAGAATATACATACATGTACTAAGGCTTTGGGGAGGGAAAAAGAATAAAGAGTAGGATTGACAACAGAAGTTATGTCAGGGTGAATCTTCAAAAAAATGCCTTTTCTTATTTCAGGTTTTTAAAGATGTTTATCCACTGTTGTCTCACTTGCATTTCTTCAGAGATGTCTGCTAGAATCCTTATCTTTCTTCCCTCAAGTGTAGTGTGTCTTTTCTCTTTTGGTGCTTTTAAGACTGTCTCTTTTTCCCTGTCTTAAGCAATTTAATACTTATAGGTGTTGGTTATTACTATTTTTTTAATTTTTTTGTTTATTGCAGTAACATTGGTTTATAATATTGTATAAATTTCAGGTGTACATCATTATACTTCTATTTCTGCATAGATTACATCATGTTCACCGCCCAAATACAGGTTATTACTATTTTTTTATGTTTCAAGTTCTTGGGGTTTGTTGAGCTTTTTGGATCTGTGGCCTAGATTTAGGACATTTTGGCCATTATTTCTTCAAATATTTTTTCTAATCTCCCCACCCCTCCTTTTCTTTTTGGGGAGATTCCAATTACATCCATACTGTGTTGCTTAAAGTTGTCCTATAACTCTGTGATTCTGTGATAGTTTTTTAAATTCTTTTTTCTGGCCTTCATCTTACAGTTTCTATCACTGTGTCCTCAAGTTCACTCATCTCTTCTTCTGCAGTATCATATCTGTTCTTAATCTCATCCCTTGTATTTGTAATCTGAGACGTTGTAGTTATCATCTCTAGAAGTTTTATTTGGATCTTTTTATTTTCTTCTCTGTCTCCTCTTAACATGTTCAGTCATTCAGGCTAAATTTGGACCAAAGACTGAAACATCAACTCTTACTTGAATATCTAGCCTTCTCTCTCTCTCTCTCTATATATATACACACACACACACACACACACATATATACACATATATACACATATGTATACATATACATATATGAAATACATACACATATGTATACATATACATATGTATGAAATATACATCCTATTGGTTCTATATTTTCTGGAGAAGCATAGCTAATACATCTTAGTAGCTATAGTTCTTTGTTGTTAAAATTATTTTATTTTAATGGTTTTAAATATAAATGATTCACTTATCGAAGCCTACCTTCCAGTGATATGTGACCATTTCACATACAGTATAAGGACATCATAACATGCTATTCTTGTCCATCAGCATTTGTTGCATCACTGTCACTTATTTTCTATTTACTATAAATCTCAACATACTCTTATTATTTTTGCTTTAAACAAACGAGTATCTTGTATAGACATAAACAGATAAAAACATTTCTGTACTTATACACTTAATTACCATATCTGATACTTTTTATTTCTTTGTGTGGATTCACATTTCTATCTATCATAATTTTCTTTGATCTGAAGGTTGTCCTGTATTATTTCTTGTAGTGAGGATCTGCTGGTGATCAATTCTGTGACTTCCATGTCTGAAAAAGTTTTATTGTGCCTTCATATTTTAAAAATATTTTCAAGGAGTAAAGATTTCAAGGTGGACAGGTTTTCTTCTCTTTTAGTATTTTAAAGACATGACTCCACTGTCTTCTTGCTCACACAGCTTCTAATGAGAAACCTGCTCTCACAGGTTGCTTGTCCTCTGTTTGTAACATGTTTTTCTCTCTGGCTGCGTTTAAGAGTGTGTCTTCATCATTGTTTGTACCAATTACATTCTGATGAATGTTGGTGTTGTTACTCATGTCTCCTGTGAGAAAACTTTACTGACTTTCTTGGATATATTGGTTTATAGATTTAATCAAATTTGGAACATATGTGGATCTTATTTCCACACATATTTTTTCTATTCACCTCCCACTTCCCTTCTTCTCTCCCTCAGTTCTTCCAATTACACAGTATTTAGGCTGCGTGAAGTTGTCCTACAACTCAACCATTTCTTCAGGCTTTTTCTTTCTTTGTTTCATTTTGAATAGTTTCTATTACCATGATATCAAGCTCACTAATCTAATGTCTTCTTTTGCCACATCTCATTTGCTGTCAAACTCATCCAGTGTATTTTTAAAATCTCAAGTTATGTAAATTTTAGCTCCAGAAGTTCAATTTGGTCTTTTTAAAATGTCTTCCCTATCTGCTTATGATATGTTCCACCTTTACTTTATCCACAATAACAAATGAAATATGGTTATGATAACTGTTTTGTGTCCTGTGCTGACCCACCCTCTGCAGAGCCTGCCTGGAGGGCTGGGAGGAGAGGGCAGCCCGGGGGATCTCAGATCTGGAGACCTGGGCTAGACCTGCACATGGCTTTGTCTACAGTCCTCCTGGGGTTGGAGGGGAGTGTGACACAGATGGGGAAGGAGTTTGTGTCTCACTTCCCCATCAGCCTATGTCACTGTGAGCTTCACTACGTAAAATATCTACTGACTGACAGTAATAGTCAGCCTCGTCCTCAGCCTGGGCTGCACTGATGGTCAGGGTAGCTGTGTCTCCTGAGTTGGAGCCAGAGAATCGTTCAGGAATCCCTGAAGGCCTGTTGTTACTACCATAGATGACCAGCACAGGGGCCTGGCCAGGCTTCTGCTGGTACCAGTGAGCATAGTAGCTTTTTATGTCATCTCCCTGGCAAGTTATGGTGGCCGTCTGTCCCAAGACCACAGACACTGTAGGTGGCTGAGTCAACTCAGAAGACTCCACAGAACCTGAAAGAGAGGAGAGGAGAGGTGAGTGTCAGGATGAGGGTCTCATTCCCAGAGGGCACACACCCTGCAGCCTCCCCTCTGCAGAGCTGAAGGTCAGGGCCAGGCTGCTCCCTGGTTTCTTTGGGGGCTGAGCCCCAAGGGGCAGCACCTGTGCAGAGAGTGAGGAGAGGGAGCAGGAGAGGGGTCCAGGCCATGGTGGAGATGCCCCAGAGCTCTGCCTCTGAGCCCACAGCTGGGGATGTGCCTCAGGGCCTCTCTTATTCTCTGAAGAAATGCAAATCTACTTCCTTCCTTTTGCAGCCTTGTGAGTGTCTCCCTGCTGAACAGAAAAGAGCTTAGGTTAAAGGAGGCTGTGAAAGTGGGTCCTGTCCTCAGTGCCTATACCTGTGTACTCAGCGCCTCTCTCTGTTGTTGAGTGAGAAAGTGCTGTCCCTGCCCCCAGAACATGCACACACTCCTCAGTCTGTGCCCTGGGCTTACTCTCTGGGCTTGGGGAGAACTCCTCAGTCATGCTGTCTAGTGACGGGTCATCCATGGTGGTGGGTGGGGCAGTGCTTGAAGCAGGAGCTTGTGGAGACAGTGGTCATGCTGTTGTATTAGACGCCAGAATTCATGATCAGGTAGAGAGGAATTGCTCATGCACCTCTCAGGAAATCCTTTTTTATGTTTTAGTAGAAATTTTTGGTATCTAAGGCTAGGAAGAATTCTTTGAAGATGCCAGATGTATGATTTGTAAAAGAATAATCAATACATTGAACCTCATCAAAATTATGTCTTTTCCTTTGTACAACTTTCTAAAGAGGAGGAAAAAAGCAATAATATAGAAAGAATATTTCCAAACCACATATCCAATGAAGGACTACTGTATAGAGCATATAAAGCACTCTGAAAAGTAAACAGAGAAAATAAACTACATTCAGAAAATGGGCAACGAGCAAGAACAACCATTTCATGGAAGAGGATATAGAGATGGCAAAGGGCATGGCAAAGAGCACATGAACAGATGTTCTCACTAGCCTTGAGGGAAATGCACATGAAAACAAAAAGGAGACATCCCTACATACCTAATGGAATGGCTGCAATAAAAACAGTGACATCTCTAAATGCTGGCAAGGATGAGGAGAAACTGGATCACTCATGCCTGGCTGATGGGAACGTGAAATGGTGCAGCAACTCTGGAAAAGAGCATGACAGCTTCTTAAGAAAATAAACTTGTGGTTACCCTGGAACCCAGAAATTGTTCTCTTGGGCATTTATTTCATAAAATGAAAACATGCTCAGAGAAACCCTATACACAAATGTTCATACACCCTTATTCATAATACCCCAAAGTAAGAATAATTCACATGTCCTTCAATGGGTGGATTGATAAACAGACTTTGGTACAATGGGACATTGGAGTACTACTCAGTAATGAAAAGGAATGGCCCCTTAATGCACACAACAGTGTTGATGAATGTACAGTGGATTATGCAGAGCGAAAAATGCCAATCCCAAAAGGCTACATTCAATAGGACTCTATTTTTTATTTCTATATATCATTTCTGAAAAGACAAAATTTTAGAAATGGAGAACCACTTAGTAGATGCCAGGGGTTAGGGTCAGTGAAGGGCACCTTCGAGGGAGGAGGTGGATGTTGTCATTAAGGACAACAAAAGCGATCCCTGTGGAGATGGAACTGTTTTGTATCCTGATTGTGGTTGTGGACACATGAACCTACTCATGGAATAAAATCACGTTGATCTAAATACACACACACAGATGAGTACAAGTCACCGGGGGAATCTGGATTTTAAATGGGCAAAGATTTGATCAAACTCTTCACCAAACAAAATACACAGATGAGAAATAAGCACCTGAAGAGATGCTCAACATCAGACATTGTTAAGGAAATATGAATTAAAAACATTATGGGATATCACTACAGATATATGAAAATGGTTTAAATAAAACCTGACAATTTAGTTTTAATGAAGACATGGAAGAACTGGAGGTCTCATAAATACCTGGTGATAATGAAAACGCAAAATCAAGCATCCACATTGGAAAACAGTCTTTCAGTTTGTGTGAATGTTCAGCATATATCTACCATATAACCCAGAAATTCCATTCCCAGCTGTTTACTCGAGCAACATGAAAATTTATGTCCACAAAAAAAAACATAAAAATTTCATAAACGTTTTATTTGAACTTGTCAAAGAGTGGAACATGGAAGCATCCTAAGTGTTATTTCACTGGGTCATGGGTAAGAAAACTGTGGTTCATCCCTGCAAAGAATTCTACTCAGCAATGAAAATAGAATGAACTGTTAACATACAACAACACAGATGCATCTCAAATGCGTTATACTGAGTGAAAGAAGCCAGAACAAAAAGGATACCATGCATGATTCCATTTATATGACATTCTTGCGTAGACTCAATTATAGAGACAGACACCAGATCAGGAGATGCGGGGTAGGAGGTGGAGGGAGCATGTGCCTACCAAGATGTCTTGGAAGCTATGAAAAATTATTGAACTGTTATGCATCGTGATTGTGGAAGAGCTTAGAGCTCTGTATGCATTTATCAAAACTCACAGAATTGTTCACTGAAAGTGTGAATTATAACTTAATAAAAGAGAAAAAGAAAAAATGAGTTTAAGCAGGTGCAAGTTGCCAGGAGCCAACTCTCACATAGACACTAGTGTGCAGGAAGTCTAGATGGACCAGGGAACACACCCGAGGACAGGAAGGGTTGAAGGGAGTGGACATGAGCAGACATGGACCTTGATCTGTGAAGTGGATACAGCCAGGCCCACAGGAGAACTAATGGGGCTCTGGTGCTGGGTGCGCTCTTCAGATCCTACTGACTGGAGTGGGGCCCTGCCTCTACCCGACCACACACACAGGTCACTAGATGCAGGCTGCCGCCAGGAGGGGAGTGTCCCCACTATGCCAGCTCTCTTCAGCAGAAGCATATCCTGGAGACACCCCAGCCTCTGGGGAGTGAGGACTCCATTTTGAAGGCAAGGGGCCAAGAATCTGGTTGTCATGCAGGACATGCAGGACAGTGACAGACTCAATGACATTAGTTTTGGCACTATGACCATTAAGGAATAAAAACACTCACACATACACACACACACACACAATCAAACATACAAAATGGACAAGAAATGACAATGAGAAAGGAGTATATATAAAAAGAAGCACAAAGATAAAGATGTACTGGAAGAATTCAATAGAACATGACTAATGGGAGAAATCCAGAGAAAGAAAGAGACAGACAAAGACATTGAGTGGGAGATGCAGGAGGAGACAGAGGGAAGGACCCTCCTCCACATACTCTCACTCCGGCCCTCATGCCTGGCCTCCCCGTCCACTCACAGCCACATCAGTTCCAACCTGTCTCCACGTGCAGGTCCTGTGACATGTTTCAGCTGCTCCCTGCACTGATTTGTCAATAGCTCATCAGTCTTTAGACATTCTCCAACTGTGACAATGACACGACATGATGTCCATCCTTGAGACTCTGCTAAGACCACAGGAACAAGTACTTTTGACATAAACTTTATTCCTGGTCTCAGGATCTCCAAGCATCTGTGAGTCCAAGAGCACGGGTGTGGAACAACCCAGAAAGGGACACTCATCATTCACACTGTACGTTGTCACTATCATACGTCAAGAGCAGACACTGGCCTCTGATGAGACCCTGCCTCTGTTGTAACCTTGGCTATAAGTAACGGCATCTAATGGGCCCTTGGTCCCTGTGACAAGGTCTTGTGGTGGCAGCTCCCTCACTGCTTGGTCACCATCTAATCACATTAGGGGATGATCTTTATCTGCCTCCTTTTTCCATTCATTGTCATCACTTCTAGCAGTTTGTCCCTCTGTCTGTCCATCAGAGGCCACTGCTGAGCTTCCACTAAGTTGTTAGCGCCACAAGGCCCAGGTGGACATGGATGTGGAGTGGTCCACACTGGAGTTTGGATTTATTTCCCTACAGTCCTCCCAAGTCCCTTTCCTATATTGTAAGCAGTGGAGGAAACTTTCCACTGGAGGGACCCACAGGAGGCCTTGTTGGGGACAAAGTCAGTGCAAACCCTTGTACAGATCAACACTTTACTGGAGTGGGGAGGTTGGGGGATGGCCCTGTGACCCTGGTGACTCAGCAAACCACAGGCTGACACACGTAAGTGCAAGACTGAGCCCTGATGTCCATCTCTCCTGCTTCTGCTGTCCCCTGTCCACTGCCTCCCTGGGAGACCAGCCACCTCCTCCCCTTCTACCCACGTTAGAGTCATCTAGACCACAGCAGCTCTTGGACTTTCCATCTCAGATATCAGACTTGTTATACCAGCCTGGCTTTCTAGGGTCCAGCCCTGAAATCCCACTTGACCCTGCTCAGGTCATGGCCCAGGGATCAGGGTTAATTTGTCAAGAAGGCTAAACCATGTTGATGCAAAGATGTGGAGGTATATGAAAGATGCTTGTTGTCCAGTTGTTAGAAATGCTCTTGAGGAAATCAAAATATCCAGGAAACTTGCCCCCTCCTGAATGCATTTGAGGTGGATCACCCACAGGGTTGAGACTCAGCGAGTCACCATATTTCCAACTCAGTGTCACCTGTGCCCCATGCCCTGCTGCTGTCCCAGTGGACATGGTCCTGGTCTGTCCGTGGAAATGTCTTGTGGGCAAAATGTGGAGCCCTTCTTGGCACCACAAGCTGAGAATCTACCACAGTGGGAGAAGCTGAAGCCACACTCCATGTTGGTCCTGCCTGAGGCCTCCTAACACATGCCCCGCCTCCCTACTGGACCACAGCCCAGCACCCACCATGGAGCGCTGGTCTCTCTCTCCTGCCTCCCCTGAGGGCCAAGTGCTTCCTGCTGAACCCTCAACCCTGACACGAATCCTTCTATACACCATGGTGCACCCGGAGTCAGGACAAGTTGTAAATAACTTCCAGGGTCACCACTGGAACCCTGAGATGTGTGTCACTTCTCCAAGCAGAGCCCCAGGCTGGGAGCACAGGGACAGAAGGTTCTCTGGGACACAGTCATCTCAGTCTAGCCACTCTCTCAGGGTTGTTATCCTGCCTGGCCTGGTCTGGTCTCTCCCAGCATTGTTCCCACAGGCCTGTGGTGGAGGAAACAGATGTCAGGTTGTCAATGACCTAAATATTGACCTGCATCAGCCTCTTCATAGTGGTGTCAAGGAGAGGAGGTAAACGATGATGGGGTCTGAAAGGTGAAGAGTCAAAGGTCTCAGGGTCCTGGAGAGGGACAGGGAACAACTCACCCTGAGTCTCCATGGGGAAGAGGGAGTGGGAGGTTTTGGATGCTCTTCCCTTTGTCTGTGTCACTGTGTCTTACCCGTTTTGTCCGTCAATTGTATGGATCTCACCACAGTGATACTCAGCCTCATCCTCAGCCTGAAGGGTGGAGATGGATAAGTAGAGGTTCGACCCAGAGCTGGAGCGTGAGAAGTCATCGGTGATCCCGTCCCCCTTGCTGTGACTTCCATCACTATTAACCTTCATCACATACCCAATGGCCTTCCCTGGTTTCTGCTGATACAGTGAATGATGAAGGTGCTGTTCGCACTGCACAGGGTGCAGGGGAGCTTGGGCGAGGCTCCCAGGGAGGCAGATGCAGATCCAAGCTGGGTCAGCACAGTCAGAGCAAAGAGACTTGGAAACAGAAAATACCAGAATGATGCTAAAAGCCCCGAGACTGGACAGATGCCCCTCAGGAGTGTACTTGGAGGGAAATGTTGGGAGAGAGACTCCTGAGTGCTCTGGGATGCTCTGAGTTGTGGAGAAAATGAGGGGCAGGGGGTAGAAGGGAACACAGTCCATGGTGGGGCGCTTCCTGGGGCTCTTGCCTGAGGCAGCCCAGCTGGACCGGCCTCTCCAAATTCCAGCCTTATCCTCTCTTCTTGCAGCTCAAGAAGGGAGGAGCACTGAATGAAAATCTATTCTCCATTCCTTCTGACTGAGCTCTTGTCTGAGCCCCGAGCCTAAGGACCCCCTGCTGGTAATTTCCTGAGGTCAGAAGAGGGGCCAGGTGTGGGTTTCAGAGTGGGGGCTTTATTCTACCCAATAGAAGTGTCTGCAAAGGAAGCATCAGTCACACCTTTGCACTTGAGCACAGCCCAGGGGACTTGGACTTATTAGGGTCCCCAAACCAGGACCCACAGTGCCCCCTGCTGCTGCCAGGATGAATGTCTTCCTAGGTGTACAGTTAGTTCAACACAATGCCTACTTCTGAGTCTTCAATAGAGGCCAGAACCTTGGTGAGTGTTGACATGCACCTCCTCAACCAGACATCACAATAATCCCCCAGCAGCCCTCTGCTTAAGATCACCCTCTCCTCCAGTCTGATGAGGAGGGAACCATCATTGTGAGGTTAAATGATTTCCCCAAAGTCCCCCAGACTGAGGAGTGAGTCAAGATCCAATCCAGGAGACTGACCTCAGAGCCTGACCTGTGAGCCCCTCCCTGCCTGCCCCTCACCACGCCCCATGTCCTCTCCCCCCTCATCCAGCCCTCCTGGGCCTCCTGTCCCCACCCTCTCCTCTGTGTTCAGGTGCTCCTCCTCCCTGAGTCTGCCCTGAAGAGCACTCAGGTCTTCATGGTGTTGGAATCTGTGTGTCCCAGTGAAACACGTGTCTCTCTGTGCACAGAGGTGGGGACGCTCCCTCTGCTCCCTCCATGGCAGACAACACTGAAACCTGTGTCAGCAGGACATTGGGGAAATCAGAGGTCTGGTCAGACTCCTCCTGTCAGGCTCAGCTCCTGACAAGTTAGGACTAGGATCGTTTTCTAACATGGTCAATGCCATTGAGATTGGACAACTTTCAGCGTAGGAACAAAAACCTTTTAATTTTTATAAACGTGATTAGCAAGATGCATTTTTTACCTAATATCCTGGAAACAAATGTATGTTTTCAAACCTAGTACTGCTGAGGATGTGATGACGCTAATTCACTGACAACATGATGGAGACGCTGATCATAGAAATCACGTGTGAAGTGCTGTGCTGATACATGTGCACAGACAGGAGACCCACGTGCTCACTCCTCAGAGTTTGGTCTGAAGAGATCATTGAAGATGAGACGAGGGCCACATGCCTCAGACATGCACCTGTTCCTGCTGAGCGTGTTACACACGGTTCCTCTCCACCTTCCCACCTCGATGCCTCCACTCCTCACACTTCACCCCTCAGAGTCTCCCCCATGGGGCCCTGCTGGCCACTCCTGCAGGCCAGTTCTGACCCCTTTGCTTCTGGGTCTCATTACAACATGGAGGGAACTTGTTAGTACATCCTGGGAGAAGTGACCTTCATAAAAGTGATCAGTGCTTGTGAACTAGGTAAATATATCTCCCTGTGTAAAATAGCAAGTCGTCTAAGTTTAATAAAATATTTCTTATGATCAGCTTTCCTATGCACAAAATATAACTTTACGAATTGTCATGAGCTTTATAGAAATGATTTTGCACTTAAAGAGAAACCTTCAGCACTATTTATTAAAAAATTCACACAGACTATTGTCCTTCATTACCCTGACTAATAATAAAAATGTGTGTTGATGGCTCATTTTCATCTTTAAAATTGTGGTTGTATTTAACATCTTGTCTTTGAGAACTGAAGTAGTGTGGACACGTGTTGTAAAAATTCCGTCATTTCTGAGTGCCCTCAGTATTCCTGGTTTTGGTGGAAAGTGGAGCAGCCATTCCTCCCCTGTGAGACTCCGGGTCATGGGGGCCGGGGTCGGGGTGGGGGGGGGGCTCCTTCACCCCCTGGTGGCCGTGAGTGCAAACTGCAGGTATATGAACCACAAGGAAACCTCATGCATCTAACCTGTTCTGTCCACAAGCCACATGTAGCTGCTGAGCATGAATATGGGTAGTCCCAATGAGACTGGGACTGTAGACATGTGCTGTAGTTCTGACATACCCACCGCAATTCAAAGACTTAGTATAAAATTCATGCAAAATATATCAATATTTTTATATTTAATTTATATTGAAATGATATTATTTCAACTAATACAATTAAACAAAAATATGTTATGAAAAATAATATTTTTCATAAGATTCCACTTGTTTCTCTTCATTTTTTAAGTGTGGCTGCTGGAAATTTTTCAACTATGTGTGTGGTTCAAATTTTATTTCTATTGGACTGGGCTGCATGGCAAAGTCACAGTATCCATCATTTCTTTTTGAAATTGGAGACAGAACATTCTGGCACCTTAAGGAGAGGCCAAGTCTCAGCTTTGAAAGCACAATGAGAGGCCACAGGATGGTGGTGAGGACCAGGGACTCAGGGGTCAGAAGACCTAGGTTTGCTGCCAGGTTGGCCACTTTCTAGTTGTGACCTCAGGCAGGTTGCTCATCCCTCCAGGCCTCAGCTTCCCCATCTGTAAAATGGGGTGATAATGAGAATGCTTGTTCACAGAGAATTTGTGATTAAACAAGTTAATAATATGAAGTGCTTTGGATGATACTTTATACACATTAAGCACATATGAATGTTTCCTTCTCCTCCTCCTATTAATATCCTTAATCCTTATTCTTATACATAACATAAAGCAAAGACACTGGAATAGTGGAAGGAGGAAAGTTGCGGAGACAGAAAGTGTTGGGTTCGGGGCTTTTGATATTGGCAACATTTGCTGACCACACCAAAATACACAATCATGCATAAACACACTTGCACACACACACACATGCACACACACACGTACATAAGCCCACAGATGCACTGCACTTTGCACAGGTCACAGGATGGTACATCTTCCCAGCCCCCTGTCCTGGTCATGTGACCTTTTGGCCCAGAAATGTGGTCGTGGTTCTCCAACAGACACATCCTGGGATGTCCCAGCAGAACTACTTCATGCTTGTCCAGATCTGTGATGTGGGTCATTTCACCGCTGTGGTCTCACTAGAGTCGGCCCTGCTTGTGACTCCTCATTCTGGCAGGGGGTACCTATTTGTGGAGAACCTACAAACCTGAACTGGACACAGTGATATCAGTGTGTGTCCTCTGACCCGTCCACAGAGGGCATCATGGAGCCTGGTGGCAGGAGAGGGCTGACAAGCCTCAGGGTTGGGCTGTTGTCACTGAGCGTAACAGATGCTGGGCAGAGACAGCAGGGGCACCTCATACTGATCCCTCATGGTCAGGCCACAGAAGCAGAAGGGAGAGTTTAACCGGCTCTTAGGGACGCCACACCAGAGCAGAGCTGAGCTGGCTCAGGAGGACCAGGACCTGCAGTTGGAGGAGAAGCAGATCAGCTTGGTGTCCTGGGATTCTTTCAGGAAGGCAGTTGCCACTGAGGGCCCCCATAATGAAGAAATAGTGTTCTTGTTGTTTCCCCCCATGCCCCACAATTTACATATTGAAGTAGTAACCCCAGTACCTATGAACCAGACATTATCTGGAAAGAGGGTCACTGCAGACGTAATCCTTAAATGAGATCATACTGGAGTAGGGTGGGCTCCCAATCCAATTAATTTGACTGGTGTCCTTACAAAAGCAGAAATTTGGAGACACTCACAAGGGAGAACACCGTGTGAAGATGGAGGCAGATTCTATGGGCAAAGAACACCAATGATGGCCAGCAAATCATTGCTGGAAGAAGAAAAGAGAGGCATGGAGCAGATTTTCCTTCACAGCCCACAAAAAAAACCAACATTGCTGACACTCTGATCTCAGACTTTTCACTCCAGAACTGTGAGACAGTAAATCTCTATTGTCAGCCATCAGTGTGTGGCGCTCTGTGACAGCCGCCCTAGCAAACTAACTCAGTCCCCCCTAGAGCTTTGCTCTCAGGGCCTCAGCAGCAGGGATGGGCTCCTTGCAGCTGCTTTGTCTCTGTGATCACAACCACCTTGGAAGGGGCCTCCTGCCATGTGCTTCCTTCTCCTAAAGTGTGGATTGTCCTCCTAGGAGCCTGTCTCAAATCCCCAGGCAGCACAGTCTCTCTTGTAACCTAAGACCCCTCCGTCCCCATGCCTGCTCCTTCTGGGGTCATGATGGGGAGCAATGCACACAATTCCAGATCCTTGTCCTGTCCCACAAGAACATTCTGTAGTTTCCCATGTGAGGCATCATCATGGCTATAATATTCAAAGTCCCTACCTTGTTGGGCCCTGTGCACAATCTATCCCAGCACTAAGTCTAACTGTGACAAAAGTATAAATGAGATAGTCTATGTGTTAAGAGCTGCAAAAAGGGACATACAGGGTCCTGTGAGAACATTCAGGAAAAGCACTTCACCTAGTCTTTATGTCATGGGTGACCTTCCTGTGGATGGGACGTTTAAACAGAACCTTGAAGGGTAATTTGCGTTAACATGGTAAGGTTTAGTATCCCTCAGAGTGTTGATGAGGGGCAGAGAACTGAGATAAACTACAGGCTGGAGAAAGGGTTTTATGAGGAAGAGTGAGGTATCTTTTATGGTAGGACCCATGGCTCCTTCAGTGCTTCATGGCTGCTGGTTACAGACCACACTTGATCCCACACAGGGTGGAAGACCCACCCAGAATCTCTTTCCTTGAGTAACAGGCAAGTCAGGCCAGAGTCACCTGTCCCCATGCTCCTTTCCCTGGTAATGAGAAGAGACCGTGAATCTGAAAAGCTAGACGGAGAGGCCCCCGACCTAGGATGGGGTGCACAACAGTACCCAGAGGCCGGATCTCAAGTTGAACCCCCTGCACTGTCCCAACCTGGACTCTGACTATCAGGACGTTGTCTACACCTACCTCTCCTGAGCAGATCAAGTCCAGTCTGAGCACACAGACCACAGGCGGGGACAGAGCCTTTATTCCCAAGTGGCCTCAATGAGCTGATGCTCCCAAGGATGCACTTTGCCAAGTAGTGGGAGAGCGGAGAGGACCCCACTTCTTCAGCCTTGAACCTAGAAAGCAATGCACTCCAGGGTTGCTGACAACAGAACAGGGAACAGGAGGGGGTAGGATGAGCCCAGGATCATTTGCTCTAACTTCCTCCTCACTAAGAAACAGTGGGAACAAGTCCGCCTCCTCCAGCCTTCATAGGAACAGTAATAATAATAATAATAATTCTCTTGGCTGGGCTGGAGCCAAGAGATGTTCAGAGAGGCTGTGTTGCCAGATTTGGAGACAGGGCTCTGGAAAATTTTATTGTTGACCTACCCTCAGTCATGTGGAGCTGTGGCAGGAGCTGTTGACATCAGGAGATACAACTATAACTCCCAATGTCACTTCTGCTTCAGCACAGCAGATGGTGACCATCTGTCCAGGGGCCCCATATGCCTAAGGAGGCTGATCAGGACAGACTTGGCCCACAGCTCTGATGGGAGAGAGAAATGTGGACAGAACTGAGTGCAGGACCAAGACCCCATGTACCCTGTGTTGGAGGGAGAGCAGGTCCCCTGTTCTCCACAGACTGTGGCTCCTTGTGGTGACTCTCACCTGAGCTGTGAGTACCAGGTGAGCAGGAGTGAAGCCAGTCAAAGTGTGGTCCTCAGAGGACCAGCAGCACAGGCTTCCCTGGGAGCTGTCAGACATGCAGATTCCCGGGCCCCACCCTGACCTGTGGAAGCTGTATCTGCCTCTTGTGGAGACCCCCAGGGGACTGTGTGCTCACTGAAGTCTCAGGAGCTCTGGTCTAGGCCACCATGGAAACTGACTTCCTCCTGCTTGTCTCCCCAAGTCCTTCCTGGCTCTGGGGACTTAACTGTCCTGCCCTTGTCAACTGAGCTTGATTCAGATTCTAGACCTTGCAATGATGTGGTGAAATGCTTAGGAATAGTCATTTTCACAGGCCACATGGGTGGTGTGTGTGGGGGGTGATGTCCCAAAGGGACGTCCAGATAGAAATAGGTGGTTCCTGCTGTTTCCTTGATCTCGTTCACCTCAGTTGATCTGGAATTTCCTACTTTCTACACACATCATGCTCTCTTGTCTTCTAGTTTTTATATGTTTTTCTCTCTGACTGAAACGCTTTCCAAGACCCTGCCCCTCACCGATGCCTGAATCCTAGTCATCCTTTCATTCTGTGTCCATATCACACATTATAATTATAATGTAAATTATAAAAGAGTGTAATTTACATTTCTGCATGTTCTGGTGTTCAGAGCCCTGGGGCTGGGGGTGGTTGTGAGCATGGGGGCAGCACCTGTGCAGTGATTGAGGAGGCCAAGGAGGAGAGGGGTCCAGGCCCATATTCTGATCCTCAAGGCCAGATGCTGGACAGGTTTCCTCCCAGGCCTTTCTTATCCCTTTCTGGAGAAAGCTGCTGGTTATGCAAATCAGCCAGGGCTCAAGGGGGTTTTTTGAGGAGCTTTGTGCTTTCAGAGAAGGGCTCAGTTCCAAGGGACACAGAAAAAGGAGAGGCCCCTGAAGACTCCACCCTCAGTCCAGGAATTCTCCTCCACATGCTGGTCGCTTGGTCTGGGGTGACATCTCCACCTCAGACTGTGTCCTGGACTCTCTGGCCTGGTCACAGCAGAGCTCAGAGGTGGAGTCTTGTCTGCATTTTCCAGGAAACTGAAGGCCTGTGCATTGAATAGTCCGTGGTCCTGTCATGAAATTAGTCAGAGTCACAGTGCTGATGCTGGGTTGTCTGGGCCCCCAGGTCCTACCTCTCTTCCATGCCGGCTCAGGAGGGAGGTGGTTAATATCATCTAGGACTCTGGAATGTCATGTCCATAATTGTTTTGTGGTGAAGTTCACATGTTCATCTAGTTCTAGCTCCACCTTCAGAAGCTTCACTCAGGAGGTCTCTTCTGACCCTCCAGGCCCCGGTGCAGTGACCCTGCTCATCCCCACTCTACAGGTGACACTGCAGGCTTAGCCAGGTACAGCTGCCTGATTCACACAAGCTGCTGGGGGCGCAGGGGCGTCCTCTGTCCAGGTGCAGATTCAGAACCTTCTTCTCAGATCATGATTCCCAGATCCATGCAATTTTGGCCCCAGGAGAGTAAGTACTCTTTTCTACATGGCCCTGGCCTGCCTTAGACCAGACAGGAGGGGCTCAGATCACCCAGGAAAACATGAAGATGCCCATTTGGAGGAGGAGGAGGCAGGGCCCACCTGAGGTATCCTGCACATACCTATAAGGTCGTGGGTAGTCGTTCTGGTGGTCCTGGGCTTGGCAGTGGGGACACAGGACTCAGGGGACGACGCTGATTTGTGCTGGCTGTGAGTGCAGAGCTGATGTGGGGCTGTGGTGGCTACTGCACCAAAGACAGAGACAGGAGAACATCCAACAGTAAATGTGTATTCAGAGCCACTTTGTCTGGCACATTCCATCCTGGAATTCCACATGAACAAGACACAATCCCTGACTGAATGGAGTTTCCATCTGGTGGGTGGGGGCAAAGTAGTAGACATACTGGATTTGCAGTCACTGCAGGCTGTCCTCACCAATTTTTAACTGTGCACTGTCCCTATATTTATTGAAAAGCCTTATACTTTGCCAAGTCCTTGGCAGCCTGTATTGACCACATGACCCAGCTCTGGCCCAAGGGATGTAAGTGTCAGTTGGCTGGAGTTCTTTCAAGAAAACTTTGCTCTTGTGAAGGAAAAGTCAGACTGGATTTATGCAGTACCTTTCCTGTTGAGTACGGGTGTGATATCTGGAGCTGTGGCAGCCATCCTGAATCTTAAGTCAACAAGATCTGGGACTCATGGAATTGTTGAGTACCTGGAGAACAACCATCTAACTCCAGATTTATTTTGCAGAAGAAAAAAGGCTTCTATCTGTTCATGCCTGTGATTGTCATGTGTGTTCTTGCATTAAAAAAAAAAAACTTCTTGACCAATTAGGGAAACAATTAACACAAATAAATTAATTATTAAAATAATTAGAAAAAAAGATCCGTACAGTGGTTGCTGACATGCAGACAATTAATAGAACAGACAAAAAAATGTCAGGCAGGTGCTGTATGTTGAGAGGCTGGAGGAGGCTCTCTGCAGAGGTGGCTTTAGAGCAGCTGCCAGGATGGGAAGATGGAACAAGTGATAGGAACTGTGCTTGGGGAGAGCAGACTCAGTGCCCTGTGAGGAGGAGTCTGGTTTGTCTGAGGATCTGAAAGAACAGTGAGAACCTAAGGTGTCTGTGATTCAAAACCAGTTCAGTTCCAATGTTAACACTTTCTCATAAGAAGAATTCTGGGGGCAGATCAATGTGTTGTCAGGTGTGGTGAGGGGGGAATTTCTTCTCAATGAATAAGGTTAATTAGTCAGGTTATTTTGCAGCAGTTTAGCACACGTGGTGCCTCCAGGAAGATGCTGCTGGGGCAGGGCCAGGTCTGACACAGGTGGTTTCAGACCAGCCCCCTGGCCCTCCTTATGTTATTTGGAGGCTGAGGCCACTCAGGGGAGCAGTTATTAATCCCTTTTCTCCCCGCTTACCCACCATGCAGCCACGCGGGGGATTTATGGTGCTGCCTGTGCCTCTGGTCCTGGGCCATCTGTCTAGGGTCCCGCACGATGACCCTTCCCCACTTTCCCCAACACAGAGGGAAGGATGTGCACTTGACAGAGAAGGGAAGGGGCTGAGGGAGGGTGAGGGATGTTTCCAAAGCTACCATGGAGGGGAGTGAGAAGAGCAGGACATAAGAAGTCCTAAACCCGAAATAGTAACCTCTTCTGAATGTAGTCGAACCACGCGGGGATGGGGGAGGGGAAATGGCAAAAATCTTTAGCCAAAACTTTGGGGCTGTGATGGAGACAGGTTCTCTCTGTCAATTCTCCCAGCTGCCGTTGGGGGGTGCTGCTGCATCTCAAGATGCTGGTCTGAAACCCCAGGATAAAATACTCCAGGTTAGAAACAAGCACAGCTACAGCAACTAGAAGGATGTGCAACTATGACATACAGCTATCTACTGGGGCTTTGGGAGAAAAAGGAGGAGGATTGGCAACAGATGTTAGCTCAGGGCCGGTCTTCCTCAGCAAAAAGAGGAGGATTAGCATGGATGTCAGCTCAGGGCTGACCTTCCTCACAAAAAAAAAGGAAAAAGAAAAAAGAAACAAGCACAGCTGCCTTTTCATGATCTTTACCCTGGAAGAAGCCTTGAATTAGTCCTTAGGTCCTAGGGATAAGGTGACTAAAATAGTCTATTGACAGCTCATGTTCTAATAGCTGACAAGTAAATTGTATGTGTATTAATGATGATGGTCAGTGCTATTTTGAGCATTGAATGATTTATTTTCCCATGTGGTCCCAATCCCTGCACATTAGACTTCAGTTATCACACAAGTCTGGATGGTGCATAGAGGAAGTTTCTTGTTTTTCTTTTGAAAAACTTTCTCATTTGACATTTGTATATTATCCAAGTGACCTAAGTAAAATTCCTAAAACCATAAGTCATTGCCGTGGGAACAAATGCAGCCTGTGATAACAACTGTGTTCAGAGCTCTGAAGAAATACTTTCTCACGGAGCCACATGATCAGGCTCAGTGTAGCCTTGGCAGTCACATAGGATCACGCACAAGTGGTGGATCCTTGATCTCCTTTATAGACCAATATTTGCATAAGAAGTGTTATTTTTGAAATTAAAAATAAAAAATGGATTTTACCTCTCTGATGAGCAAGTTGTTTTTAGCTGCACAATGTTAAATTACGGGTTGGAACAGAGATCAGTGCACACTTCCTTTTAAAAATACCTCAACTTTATTAAGATATAACTCAAATACCATGCAACGCACCCATTAAGAGTGTACAATGCTATGTTTTTTGGTGTATTCACAGAGATGTGCTACCATCACCATAGTCCATTTCACAGCATTTCATCATTTCAAGAGGAAAGCCTGTACCCTGGCTGTTACTCTCCTCTCCTCCTGTTTCCCCCAAATCCCAGACCTTAACCACTATAGATTTCTCTGCCTCTATAGATTTCTCCATTCTGGAATTTTACATGAATGGAATCATATAATATGTGGACTTCTGTGACTGGATTATTTCACTTTGCATAATGTTTCAAGGTTCATCCATGTTTTAGCACGTATCAGTATTTCATTCAATTTCATGGCTGAATAATATTCTATTTTATGGGTATACCACGTTTTGTTTATCTATTCATCCATTGATGGACATTTAGGTTGTTTCTCACTTTTCACTGTTAGGAATAGTGCTGCTGCAAACACTCATCTACAAGATCTATAAGGACACGTGTTTTCATTTTTCTTGGGTATGTACTAGGAGTAGAATTGTTGGGTCATATGGTATCATTATGTTTAATCATTTGAGCAATTTCCAGATTGTTTTCCATATTGGCTCTGCCATTTTACATTTTGATAGTATGAAGATTTGATTTTTCCACATCATCACCAAAACTCGTTCCGTGACTTTTTTATTCTCGCCATCCTAGTGGGATAAAGTGGTATCTAATTTTGGTTTTGATTTGCATTTCCTTGATGACTGATAATGATGAGCACTTTTCCTCAGCTTATTGGTCATTGGTATATCTTTTTGGAGAAAGGTCTATTTAGAACCTTGGCTTTTTATTATTTAATTGTAACACTTTTCTATATTCTAGTTACAAGTCCCTGATCAAATATATGATTTGCAAGTATTATCTTTCATTCTGTGGGTTGTCTTTTCACTTTCTTGGTCGTGTTCTTTGAGACATAAAAGGACAGTGGTGAAGAAAAATCCTCCTGGTAGCATCTATTTGAGCAGTGTGCACCTGGCTCCTTATGCCTGGTCATAGATATAGCTGAGACATGCCTCTATACTAATTCATGGGCTGTGACTAATAGTTCAGTTGATGGTCAGGGAATTGGAAGGAACACAGTCATAAAATTGGTGACAAAGATGTCTGAGGAAGAGATATAAAAAAGGACATCTCCAAATAGGCACAGATCATGAGGATACTAGGATCCTATATAAATGCTCACCAAAGGGTGACCTCATAAGGAAATGATCTCAATGACTTGTGGATTTGACGACAGTTCTGGGGGTACCAGTCAGCCTCCTTCCCCAGCCACTCCTATCACTGCCCAACAGACTTGTGGACAAAGTGGCCATGGTGGCAGGGATGGAGATTATTCATGGGATCATCAATAATGATTTTCACTCACTAAGGCTGACCTGGCTATAGCCACTGCTGAGTGCTCCATGCACCAACTGCAGAGACCAACACTGAGTTTCCATAGATGATGCCATTTCTAGAGGTCATCAGCCAGGTACCTGGTGACTCGCTGCATCAGACCAGTTCCATCATGAAAGGGACTGCTCTTTGTTCCTACTGAAATGAACACTTACTCTAGATAGAGATTTACCTTCCTTGCCTGCCATGCTTCTAACAAAGTTATTATCCATGGACTAACAAAATCCTCACCCACTGTTATGGAATTCCACATGGAGGCTTCTAACGAAAGAACTCATTTCAGAGTAAATGGAGAGCAGCAATGGACCCATGGTCATGGAATTGACCGGTTTTATAATCTTCCCCTTTATTCTGAAGCACCTGGCCTGATAGAATGATGGAAGGGCCTTTGGATACTCCGTAACAGTTCAGGTAAGTGACATTTCCTTACAGGGCTGAGGCAATGTCCTCCAGGATGATGTACATGCTCTAAGTCAGCATCTCATATACAATGTTGCCTCTTTCGTAGCCAGGATTCATGGGTCTAGGAATCATGGTGTGGAAATAGGAGGGGCACTACTCGTTATTATCCTAAGTGAGCCACCAGCAAAGTGTTTGCTTGTCATCTCTGAGAATTTACACTCTGCTGGGTTGCATTGAATTGGTGGTTGAGACTGCTCCACGGCCTCTTTTGGCTCCTCCTGACAGTGAATCATCAGGTAAAGTAGGGGGTCTTGGCTGGGATGGTTGTTGTTGACTATCAAGGGGGAATGGGTTGCTCTACACAACTGGGATAAGCAGGAGTATGTACAGAATGCAGGATATCCTCTAGTACTCCCTAGGTCTGTGATTACCTCATAAAGTTGTCATAGTACAACTCAGCCAAAACCTTCCATAATGAAGGTTTCTGTCATCATACCTGACGGGATCAGGGCTAGCTAAGATATTTCCCAAGAGCAATGGGAAAATGGAATGGATAGTGAGGAATGTCATTATAGACACCGGCTCTGACCACAGGGCTAGTTTCAGAAATGTGGACTACAGAAGGAGCAAGTATTTCTTCTTTATTTTGATATGTATATGTTTGGATATGACATGAATCATATATTATTGTTTTCTTCCCCTTTCTCACCCTACTATCATCTAACATAAGAAATGTCAGCAGTAGTTAACTTTATATCTCAGTATTTAAGGTCGAGGAAATCAAAGGGGTAATATGAATCAGCTGGGATAAAAATAAATATCCCTAGAAGACAAAATATTATTCTCCATCCTCTTGTGGGGAAAGAGCGAGCACGTTTTTGATTGTTTGCAAGATAGTTTTATCACATTAGGTGGAAGCATGGCTAATCTTATGTTTATTTGGAGTTTGTTTGGATTATGGAGATGTGAGAATACTTCACATGGACAAGGGCTGGACTGTTATTAACTGTCAACTTTGACAGGCTGAACTGTATTTCACAGAATTATTTTCTGTCTATATTCCTGGTTAGTGTGGGTTTAAGGACAGATTCTTGTGCAAGATTTGGGGGATAGTAGCGAAGCAACATCCACTTTGTAGCTCACATGCGCCGTTGTGTATCAACTGGCTCACTTTGTAGAATGAGACAATCACCGCACCTCTCACTGGATTCACCTTCAGGATGGGTCTAACTCTCCAACTCTCTTTCAGAACCCAGAGTGCCTAGTGTGTCAGGTTGTTGTTTCATTCTATAAAATGCAAGGAACAATCAGATCTAGCTGGGGCATTTTGAAGTGCTCCTGGGTATTGAGGGGAGAACCCCGAGCTTTCTTATGACCTGTAACTCCTTGCCTTCTTGTGTCTGTAACTTGTCAGAGTCTGAATTCAGGTGATTGTGCCTCCTCACATACAGAATAAGAACCTTATAACATAATTTTTTCTCTTTCCTTTCAGCATTTTACTGTCATTGTCCTGTGGATTACTTTTACCTACATTAAAAATTCAAATGTGTAGTTAGTATATTTTGCTTTAGACAGGGTATTTTCTTTTTAATAGATTTAAATAATAAAAAAATCTTAATAATTATCCCTGTGCTTAGCATCTCTGAATCTTTTATTCATTTTTGTAGATACAGATTCTTTCTGGTATAATATTCCTTCTGCCTGAAGGGTGTCTGTTATTATTTCTTCTATCATGGGCCTGCTGATAATCGATTTTGTCAGTTTTTGTTTGTCTGAAAAAAAATTAATTAGCCCTAATTTTCTTTTTTTTGTAAGGAAGATCAGCCCTGAGTTAACATCCATGCTAATCCTCCTCTTTTGCTGAGGAAGACCGGCTGTGAGCTAACATCTATTGCCAATCCTCCTCATTTTTTTGCCCCAAAGCCCCAGTAGATAGTTGTATGTCATAGTTGCACATCCTGCTAGTTGCTGTATGTGGGACGTGGCCTCAGCATGGCAGGAGAAGCAGTGCATCGGTGCACGCCCAGGATCTGAACCCGGGCCGCCAGTAGCGGAGTGCACGCACTTAACCACTAAGCCACAGGGCCAGCCCCCAGCCTTAATTTTTGAAAGATTTTCCCTCTGCAAAAAATTCCTTTTTCTTGAGCCAGCCCTGATGGCCTAGTGGTTAAATTCAGTGCTCTCACCGCTTTTGTGGCCCTGTTTGGTTCCTAGTCACACAACCACACCACTCATCTGTCAGTAGCCACGCTGTGGTGGCAGCTCACACAGAACTAGAAGGACTTACAACTGGAATATACAACCACATATTGGGGCTCTGGGGAAGGGAAAAAAAAAAGGAATATCGGCAACAGATGTTAGCTCAGGACAAATCTGAAAGAAAAAAAAATATTTTTCTTATTTCAGGTTTTTAAATGTTTGTCCACTATTGTCTCACTTGCATTTTTTCTGAGAAATCTGCTAGAATCCTTATCTTCCTTCTCCCAAGTGTAGTGTGTTTTTTCTCTTTGGCTACTTTTAAGACTGTATCTTTTTCACTGTCTTAAACAATTTGATACTTACCGGTATTGGTTCTTTATGATTTTTTTAATTGTTTTATGTTCCTGGAGCTCGTTGAGCTTTTGGGATCTTGTGGCCTAGGGTTTTTATCAAATTTATGGTATTTTTGTCCATTGTTTCTTCAAATATTTTTTCTATCCTCCCCACCCCTCCTTCTCTCTTTTGCGGATTCCAGTTACATGTATATTATGTTGCTTAAAGTTGTCCTATAACTCAGTGATTCTCTGATAGTTTCGCAAAGTCTTTTTTCTGGCCTTCATTTTGCAGTTTCTATTACTGTGTCCTCAAGTTCCCTCACGTCTTCTTCTGCAGTATCATATATGCTGTTTATATCATCCCTTGTATTTTAATCTGAGACATTATAGTTTTCATCTCCAAAAGTTTGATTTGGATCTTTTTACTTTCTTCTCTGTCTCCTCTTAACATGTTCATCCATTCAAACTAAATTTGGACTAAAGACTGAAACATCAACTTTTACTTGAATATCTAGCCTTGTGGTCTGCCTGCAGTTTCAGACTTGGCAGCCCCACAGTTGCAAGATTCATTACTTAAAATAAATCTCTCTGTCTCTCTGTCTCTCTCTAGATATATACATATATATGACTTACAAACAGAATATATGTACTAAATATATATCATATATGTGTATGTGTATATGTGAGCATTTTATATGTATACATATATATGAAATATATATTCTTTTGTTCTGTATTTTCTGCAGAAGCATAACTAATGCATTTTATTATCCATAACTCTGTTGTTTAAATAGTTTATTTTAAAGGGTTTTAAACTTAAATGATTCACTTACCTAAATCTACCTTCCATCAATATGCTATCAACTCACATGTAGTATAAGAACTTCATAACATTTTCTTCTTTCCCCCCAGCATCTGTGATATCATTGTCATACATTTTACTTTACATTCACTATGTATCTCAACATACTGTTATTATTTTTGCTTTAAACAAATGAGTATCTTGTATAGACATTAACAGATCAAAACATTTCTATATTTATCCAGGTAGTTACCATATCTGATGCTGTTTATTTCTTTGCGTGGATTCACACTTCTATCTATCATCATTTCCTTCAATCTGACATGTGTCCTGTACTATTTCTTGTAGTGAGGATCTGCTGGTGATCAATTCTGTAAGATTTTCATGTCTGAAAATGTTTTATTTTGCCTTCATATTTGAACAATGTTTTCACTGGGTAAAGAACTCAAGGTTGATGGTTGTTATTTTTCTTTTAGTATTTTAAATATATCACTCTGCTGTCTTCTTGCTCACATGGCTTCTGATGAGAAACCTGCTCTCACATGTTGCTAGTTCCTCTGTATGTAACATGTCTTTTTCTCTCTGGCTGCATTTAACAGTGTGTCTTCATCACTGTTTGTACCAATTCCATTCTGATGAATGTTGGTGTTGTTTCTCATACCTGCTGTGCCCGAATTTTATTGAGTTTCTTGGATATATTGGTTCATAGATTTCATCAAATTTGGAACATTTTTCGTTCCTATTTCGTCAAATATTTTTTCTATTCACCTCCCACTTCCCTTCTTCTCTCCCTCAGTTCTTCCAATTACACAGTATTTAGGCTGCATGACGTTGTCCTGCAACTCAACCATTTCTTCAGGCTTTTTCTTTCTTTGCTTCATTTTGAATAGTTTCTGTTACCATGATATGAAGTTCACTAAAGTATTCTCCTCTTTGCCACATCTCATCTGCTGTCAAACTCAGCCAGTGTACTTTTAAATCTCAGATCATGTAGTTTTTTTATCACCAGAAGTTCAATTTGGTCTTTTTAAAATGTCTTCCATATCTGTTCCTGACATGTTCAACCTTTACTATACCCACAATAACAAATGAAATATGGTTATGATAACTGTTTTTGTGTCCTGTGCTGACCCGCCATCCACAGAGCCTGCCTGGAGGGCTGGGTGGAGAGGGAAGCCTTGGGATCTCAGATCTGGTGACCTGGGCCAGAACTGCTCCTGGCTTTGTTGACAGTCCTCCTGGGGCTGGAGGACAGTGTGACACAGACGGGGAAGTGGTTTGTGTCTCCCTTCCCCATCAGCCTGGGTCACTGTAGCTTCATCACCAAAAGCACCTCCTGACTGACAGTAATAGTCAGCCTCATCCTCAGCTTGGGCCCCAGTGATGGTCAGGGTTGCTGTGTTCCCTGATTGGGAGCTGGAGAATCGATCAGGGGTCTCTGAGGGCCGCTTGTTATTACCATAGACGACCAATACAGGGGCCAGCCCTGTCTTCTGCTGGTACCAGCCAGCAAAATAGCTTCCTAAGTTGCCTCTCTGGCAAGTGATGGTGGCTGTCTGTCCCAAGGCCACAGACACCGTAGGTGGCTGAGTCAGCTCAGAAGAGGCCACAGATCCTGCAAGAGAGGAGAGGAGAGGTGAGTGTGAGGATGAGGGTCTCATTCCCAGAGGGCACACACCCTGCAGCCTCCCCTCTGCAGAGCTGAAGGTCAGGGCCAGGCTGCTCCCTGGTTTCTTTGGGGGCCGAGCCCTGAGGGGCAGCACCTGTGCAGAGAGTGAGGAGGGGGAGCAGGAGAGGGGTCCAGGCCATGGTAGAGACGCCCCAGAGCTCTGCCTCTGAGCCCACAGCTGCGGGTGTGCCTAAGGCCTCTCTTATTCTCTGAAGAAATGCAAATCTACTTTCCTTTTTGTAGCCTTGTTGCATGTCTCCCTGCTGAGCAGAAAACTCTCAGCTTAAAGGAGGCTGTGAAAATGGGTCCTATTCCCAAGGCCTGTAGCTGAGTCCTCAAAGCTCTCTCTGGTGTTGAGTGAGAAAATGCTGCCTCCTGCCCCCAGCACATGCACACACACCTCAGTCTGTGCCCTGGGCTTCCTCTCTGGCCTTGGGGAGAACCCTTCAGTCATGCTCTCTAATGACGGGCCATGTTTGGGGTGGGCTGAGCAGTGCTTGAAGCAGGAGCTTATAGGGACAGTGGTCACGCTTTCGTATAAGAGGCTAGAATTCATGATCAGATACAGAGTAATTGCTCAGTTGACTCTCAGGAAATCATTTTGTCATGTTTTAGAAAAAAGATGTAGGCGAAATCCTTTGGATCGAGAGGATAAGAATTATTTGATGACACCAGAAGCATGATCTGTAAAGAGATGATCAATACATTGAACCTCATCAAAATTAATATATTTTGCTTTCTAAATCTTTCTAAACAAGATGGGAAAAACAAGTAAGAGAGAAAAAGTATTTTCAAAACGCACATCCAATGAAGGACTAGTGTATAGAATATATAAAACATTCTCAAAACTAAATAGTAAAAATAAAATCCATTCAGAAAACGGGCAATGAAATAAAACAAACAATTCATGGAAGATGATACAGAGATGGCAAAGAGCACATGAAAGGATGTTCCTCATTAGCCAGAGGGAAATGCACATGAAAACCACAAGGAGATATCACTGCATACCTATCAGAAAGGCTGCCATACAGATAGTTACATCTCTAAATGCTGTAAGGATGTGGAGAAACTGGGTCACTCATGCCTGCTGATGGGAATGTGAAATGGTGCAGCCACTCTGGAAAAGGGTATGGAAGCTTCTTAAGAAAAGTAAGCTTGTGGTTACCATAGAACCCAGCACTTGTGCTCTGGGCATTTATTTCAGATAATTAAAACATGTTCACAGAGAAACTATACACAAATGTTCATACACCCTTATGCATAATACACCAAAGTGAGAACAATCCCAATGTCCTTCAATGGGTGCATTAGTAAACACATTGGTACAATGGGACCATGGAGTACTACTCAGCAATGAAAAGGAATGCCATAAGAAATGATGAAATCCAGCCATTTGTGACAACATGGATGGACATTGAGGGTATTATGCAAAGTTAAATAAGTCAGAGGGAGAAGATCAAATAGCATATGATCTCACTCATTAAATAGTAGATAATAACAACAACAAACAAACACATAGAGACAGAGATTGGATTGGTGGTTACCAGAGGGGAAGGCGGGAGGGAGGAGGGCAAAAGGGATAATTCAGCACATGTGTGTGGTGATGGGTTGTAATTAGTATTTGGGTGGTGAACACAATGTAATCTATGCAGAAATAGAAGTATAATGATGTACACCTGAAATTTATACAATGTTATAAACCGATGTTACTGCAATAAACAAAAAATTAAAAAAAAAGAAAAGAAATCTATTCTTAATGAACATAACAATGTTGATGAATGTACAGGGGATTATGCAGAGTGAAAAATTCCAATCCCAAAAGGCTACATACTATAGGACTCTATTTTTTATTTCTATGTATCATTTCTGAAAAGACAAAATTTTAGTAATGGAGAATCAGTTAGTGGTTGCCAGGGGTTAGGGGCAAGTGAAGGGCATCTTGAGGGGGGGAAGTGACCATTGTTATAAAAGGACAACACGAGATCCCTGTGGAGATGGAACCGTTTTGTATCTTGATCATGGTGGTCGACATATGAACCTAATCGTGGGATAAAATCGCATCAGTCTAAATACACACACACACCGATGAATACAAGTCAACTGGGGAATGTGAATTTGAAAATGGGCAAAGATTTGATCAAACTCTTCACCAAACAAAATACAAATGACAGATAAGCACCTGAAAAGATGATCAATGTTGCATGTCACTGAGGAAATAAAAATTGAAAACATTATGGGACACCACTACAGATATATTAAAAAGTTTTAAATAAAACCTGACAATCTAGTGTCAGTGAGGACGTGGAGCAAGTGGAAGTCTCATAAATGCCTAGTGATATTGAAAATGCAAAATCAAGCATCCACATTGGAAAACAGTTTGGCAGTTTCTGTGAGAGTTCAACATATATCTACCCTATGACCCAGAAATGCTATTCCTAGGTATACCCAAGCAACATGACAACTTATGTCCACACATATACCTATAACAATTGTTATAGGGTTTTTATTAGAAATTGCCAAAGAGTAGAAACTAGAAATAACTCAAATGTTGCTTCACTGGGGAATGGATAAGCAAACTGTGGTTCATCCATGAAAAGGAATTCTATTCACAACAAAAATGGAGTGAACTATTAATGTACAAGAACATAGAGGCATCTCAAATGCATTATGCTGAGTGAAAGAAGCCAGAACCAAAAGGCTGCCATATATGATTCCATTTACATGACGTTCTTGAAAGACCTGACTATAGGGACAAACAACAGGTCAGGAACTGTGGGGTGGGGTTTGGAGGGAGGATGTGACTACCAAGACGTCTGGGGAATTTATGACAATGATTGAACTGTTATGCATCACAATTGTGGAAGTCTTTACGGCTCTGTATGCATTTATCAAAACTCATAGAACTGCTTACTAAAAAGGGTGTATTTTAATGTATGTAAATTATAACTCATATAAAATGAAAAATAAATTGTAGTAGATGAAGTTTCCCAGAAGCAAACTCTGACATAGAGACTACTGTTCAGGAAGTCTAGTCAAACCAGAGAATACACCCCATGGACAGGATGAGATCAAGGTAGTGGATGTGGGTGGAGACGGATGTTGATCTGTGAATCATTCAGAGCCAGACTCCCAGCAGAACTTACAGGAGCTGTGATGCTGGATGTTCTCTTCAGGTCCAACTGAGTGGGGTGGGGCCCTGCCTTTATCCCACTACAGGCACAGGTCACTGCATGCTGGCTGCCATCAGGAAGGGGAGTGTACACTCTGTGCCACCTCTCTTCAGCAGAAGCAGGTCCTGGAGCTGTGGCTGCCACATTCCAGCCTCTGGAATGAGGACTCCATCCTGCAGGGGAGGGGCTTGGATTCTGATTGTCACACAGGACACCCAGGACAGTGACAGAGTCAGTGTCATTAATTTTTGTGTCATGACCGTTAAGGAATAAAGACACAAACACACACACACAATGGACAGGAAAAGACAATGAGAAAAGAGTGCATATAAAAGGAACAGCATATGATAAAGACATACTGGAAGAATTAAATAGAACATGACTAATAGGAGAAATCCACAGAGACAGACAGAGACAGAGAGTGAGAGAGGCAGGAGGAGCCAGAGGGGAAGGACCCTCCTCCACACGCTCTCACTCTGGCCCACCTGTCTGGCCTCCCCTGTCCACTCACTGCCACAGCAGCTCCAACGTGCCTCCACATACAGGTTCTGTGACCTCTTTCACTTGCTCCCTGGACTGATTTGTCAATAGCTCCTCAGGCTTTAGAGATTCCCCAAATGTGACAATGACACTACATGACATCCATTCTTTAGACTCTGCTAAGGCCACAGCAACAAGTACTTTTGACATAAACTGTTACTGCTGGTCTCAGGATCACTTGGCATCTGTGAGGCCAAGTGCACGGGTGTGAACAACTCAGGAAGGGAACCTTGTGATTCGACTCTTGATTAGTCACTTTCACCCGAGAAGAGCTGAAAGTGGCTCTGATGAGACCCTGACCGTATCCTAACCTTGAACATAAGAAATGGCCTCTAATGGTCCCTTGGTCCCTCTCTGACGTGGCTTTGTAGTGGCAGCTCCCTCACTGCTTGGTCACCGTCTAAGCACAACAGGGGATGATCTTTATCTGCCTCTCTTTTCCATTGACCGCCATCACTTCTAGCACTTTGTCCCTCTGTCTGTCCATCAGAGGCTACTGCTGACTTTCTTCCAAGTTGTTAGCACACAAGGCCCAGGTGGACATGGGTGTGGGGTTGTCCACACTGGGGTTTGGATTTATTTCCCTACAGTCCTCCCGACTCCCTTTCCTACAGTATAAGTGGTGGAGGAAACTATCCACTGGAGGGACCCATGGGAGACCCTGTTGGGGACAAAGTCAGTGCAAACCCTTGTAGAGATCAAGCCTTTACTGGAGTGGGGAGGATGTGAGATGGCCCTGTGACCCCAGTGACTCAGCCAACCACAGGCTGACACACATCACTGCAGGACACAATGTGTGTGAAAAATTGTTTTGCCCATTCCAGAAAAGCTATGGAGGAAATCCACATGTCCAGGAAACCTGCCCCCTCCCAGTGCATTTCAGGTGGATCACCCACTAGCTGAGACTTGGGGAGTCAACATATTTTCCAACATAGCAGCCCCATTCCCCATGCCCTGCTTCTGTCCCAGTGGATGTGGTCCTTGTCTGTCCCAGAAAAAGTCCTGTGGTCAGGATGTGGAGCCATTCTTGGCATCACAAGCTGAGACTCTATCATGGCTGGAGAATAACAAGTCATGTTCCACGTTGGTCCTGCCACACACATCTTAACAGCTGTACATGTAAGATGTACACCCCACTTCCCTACTGGACCCCAGCTCAGCACCCACCATGGAGTTCAGGTCTCTCTGTTCTGCCTCTGCCGAGGGCAAAATGCTTCCTGCTGAACCCTGACAGGGGTACTGATCCACACCATGGGGCATCCAGAGTCAAGACATTAGCTGTGGATGACTTCCAGGGCCAGCCCCTGGAACCCTGAGATCCACGTCCCTGTCCTGAGCAGAACTCCACGAGGGGCCCGCAGGGCCAGATGGTTCCTGGGGACACAGTCACCTCAGATCAGCCACTCTCTCAGGGTTGTTTTCCTACTTGGGATGGTCTGGTTTTTCTCAGCATCATCCCCACAGGCCTGTGGTGGAAGAAACAGAATATTGTGTTGTCAAAAAGACTTAGTTTTTGATCTGAGTCTCCCTCACCTTAGCGGTGTCTCAGGGATGAGGTGGAAGATGAAGTTTGCAAGGAGAAGAGTCAAAGTTCTCTTCCCCCCATGGGGAAGAAGGATAGGGAAGTTTTGTCCTCACTTCCCTTTGTCTGTGTCACTGAGGCTTACCAGACCTGTCCATCAATTGTATGGCTCTCACCACAGTGATACTCAGCCTTTTCCTCCAACTGGATGTTGGAGATGGTTAAGTGGCGATCAGCCCCAGAGCTGGAGCCTGAGAAGCCGTAAGGAATCCCATCTACCTTGCTGTGGCTTCTGTCACTGTTAACCTTCATCACATACCCAGGGGCCTTCGCTGGTCCCTGTTGATACAGTGAATGGAGTAGGTGCTGTGCTCACTGCTCAGGGTGCAGGTGAGCTTGGCTGGGGCTCCCAGGGAGGAGGATGCAGATGGGGGCAGGGTCAGCACCGGCGGAACACAGACCAGGAAACAGAAAATATCAAATAATGCTGAATGTACCAAGACTGGACAGATGTCCCTGAGGACTGTGCTAGGGGGGAAAAGTGGAGGAAGGAGACCCCTGAGTGCCCTGGGACTCTTTGACCTGTGGAGAAAATGACGGGCAAGAAGTAGAAGGGAACCCACTCCACTGTGGGGGGGCTTCCAGGAGCTCTTCCCTGGGGCTGCCCAGCTGGACTGGCCTCTCCAAGCTCCAGTTTTTTCCTCTCTTCTTGAAGCTCAAGAAGGGAGGAGGATTGAATGCAAATCTATTCTCCATTCCCTCTGTCTGAGCTCTTGTCTGAGCCCTGAGCCTAAGGACATCCTGCTGGTAATTTCCTGACTCACAAGAAGGGCCGGGTGTGGGTTCCAAAGTTGGGGGTTGATTCCACCCAACTGAAGTGGCTGCAAAGAAAGCTTCAGTCAGTCATGCCCTTTGCCTTTAGCACAGCCCAGGGGACTTGGATCTATTAGGGTCCCAAACCAGGACCCACAACACCCCCTGGTGCCACAGGCTGAATGTCATCCTACATATACAGCCGGTTCAACAGAACGACTACTCCTGAGCCGTCAATAGATGTCAGAACCTTGGTGAGTGTTGACAGGCCCCCACTCAACCAGACAGCACAATAAACCACAAGCAACCCTCTGCTTAATGTCAACCTCTCCTCCAGTCTGAGGAGAAGAGAGCCATCATTGTGAGCTTAAATGATTTCCCCCAAGTCCCCCAGACTGTGAGGAGTGAGTCAGGATTCTAATCCAGGACACTGACCTCAGAGGCTGACCTGTGAGCCCCTCCCTGCCTGCCCCTCACCACGTCCCATGCCCTCCTCCCCCCTCATCCAGCCCTCCTGGGCCTCCTGTCACCACCCTCTCTTCTGTGTTCAGGTCCTCCTCCTCCCCAAGTCTGTGCTGAAGAGCTCAGGTCTTCATGGTGTTGGAATCTGTGTTTCCCAATGAAACACAGATCTCTGTTCACAGAGGTGAGGATGCTGTGGAATACCTCTCAGTTTTCAAACACTTGGTATAAAAATAGTGTTAAATACATCAGCACTTTTTATATCTAATTCATACTGAAATGATATTATTTCAAGTAATTGAGTTAAACAAAAAATACTATTAAAAGCAATTCCACCTGTTTCTTTTCATTTTTTAAATCCAGCTACTAGAGAATTTTCAATTACGTATGTTGTTCAAATTTTATTCCTGTTGGACAGGGCTGCACTGCAAAGTCACAATATCAGTCATTTCCTTTCAAAATAGGAGAGAGAACTTTCCGCACCTTAAGCAGAGGCCAGGTCTCAGCTTTGAAACACAATGAGAGACCACAGGATGGTGGTGAGGACCACAGACTCTGGGGTCAGAAGACCTGAGTTTGCTGCTGGGTCAGCCACTTTCTAGTTCTGACCTCAGGCAGGTGCTCAACCCTCCATGCCTCAGCTTGCCCATCTGTAAATCGGGTGATAATGAGAATGCTTGTTCACAGAGGATTTGTGATTAAACAATGTAATAAATATGAAGTGTTCTGGATGATTGTGGATACACATTAAGTAAACATGAATGTTTCCTCCTCCTCCTCCTATTAATCTCTTTAATCCTTATTCTTATGCAGAATATAAAGCAAAAACACTGGAATAGGGGAAGCATGAAAGCTATGGAAACAGAAAGTCTTGGGTTTGGGACATTTGACATGGGCAACATTTCCTGGCAACACCAAAATACACACAAACACACACACATGCACACAAACACATGAAGACAAGCCCACAAATGCACTGCCCTTTGACCAGGTCGTGGAAGGGCACATCCTCCCAGCCCCCTATCCTTCTCACAAGGCCCTTAGGCCCAGAGGCATGGTCCTGGCTCTTCAACAGAGATATCAGGAGATGTCTCAGCAGAACTACTTCACGCTTGTCCAGATCTGTGATGTGTGTCATCATCCCTGTTGTCTCACTAGAGTTGGCCCTGCTTGAGACTCCTCATGCTGGGAGGGGATACCTAGTTCTGCAGAAACTGCAAACCTGAACTGTACGCGTTGACATCAGAGTGTGTCCTCTGACCTGTCCACAGAGGGCAGCATGCAGGACGGTGTGACATCAACTCAAAAAGCAAACTCACCAGTTATTATACCCTCAAAATGAGTTTATAGAAGAAAAGCCAAAAGAATTGCAATTCGGGATGTGCATGCTATGGCAAATGATAGGCAAATCTGGAAAACAAAGGAAAGGAGTTGCTGTTAAGGAGAAAAAGGGTTAGCTGGGAGGACTGTTCTAATGGAAATCCATTGGGGGAAAGCAACAGTTCAGGGCAGCAATGGCTTCTCATTGGCTGAGCTGTTGCCATGTGGGGTAAGAAATCGTCCTTCAGTAATAAAGTAGCTGTAATTCGTGTTGGAGATGTAAGCACCTCTCTTCCTGTTTGGAGTAATTGAGCCAGTATCACAAATGTGAGAGCTCTCACTACAGACCTTACTTTTTAATGAAGATTTCTTTTACTAATTTCCACAGAGGGCAGGTGAGGACTGAGGAGCCTCAGGGATGGGGCTAATGTCACTGGAGGGAAGGGATGCTGGGCAGAGAGAGTAGGGGCTCCTCACACTGATCGCTCAGGTCAATCCAGAGAGCACAGGAGGAGTTTAATGAGTCTTAGGGATGCCACGTCCACAGCAGAGCGGAGCTGGCTCAGGACGACCAGGACCTGTGGTTGGAGGAGAAGCAGATCATCTTGGTGTCCCTGGGACTTCGTCAGGAAGGCAGCTGCCACTTAGCCTCCTTCCCACTGAAGAAATGGGGTTCTTGTCTCACTTACGGCTTGGCTGGAAGGCTGTGGAGGCCATACTTGTCACCTGTCAGAGACTTTCTCACTATGGATGGAGGCTGGACAGCAGGCACAAGAGGTGGGTCAATTAGGGTATGGTCAGGTGTCTTTCTAGGCTGTCAGTTCATGCCCCACCTGAGTCTCTGAGAGGTTGGTGGTGCCCCTAAAACCTGCAGAGCTGTGCACCTACAATCTTTCCCTCTAAGGGAAGGGAAGATGCAACCATGGCAGAATCACTGTTATGAGATGAATTGTGTCCCCTCCCAAATCTGTATATTGAAGTCCTAATCCCCAGTACCTCTGAATGTGAACTTTTTGGGTATATGATCATTGCAGATGTAATTAGTTAATTTAAGATGAGATCACACTGGAGTAAGGTGGACCCTACAGGTTTCTCTCTGGACAGAGATGGGGATGCTCCATCTGCTCCCTTCATGGCCTGAATAGGTGCCTGTGGAGGCCACATTGTCATATGTCAGAGATTTGCTCACTCTGGTGATGTCAGAGAGGAAGAACAGAGCCTGGACATCCAGGCACAGATTATGCCCCATCTGAATCCCCGAGAGCTTGGTGATACCTCTCCAACCTACAGAGTCCCCAAGGGGAGGGAGTGCCCAGTGATGGCAGAGACACTGTTATGGGTTGAATTGTGTCCTCCCCAACCCCACTTCATATATTGACATTCTAATCCAAGGACCTCTGAATGGGACCTTACTTGGAACTAGGTTTGCTGCATAGGTGATTAGTAAACATAAGATCATACTGGAGTAGGATGGGCTCCTAATTCAATTAATTTGACTGGTGTCCCTATAAAAAGAGGAAATATGTAGATACTCACAAGGGAGAACACAATGTGAAGATAGAGGCACAAATCTACAAGCAGAGAACACCAATGATGGCCAGCAAACCACCAGAAGCTAGAAGAGAGGAATGGAGCAGATTCTCCTTCACAGCCCACAAGAACACCAACCCCGTGACACCTTGATCTCAGACTTTTAACCCATATCTGTGAGACAGTAAATCTCTATTGTCACCCCCAGTGTGTGGTGCTCTGTGACAGCCACCCTAGAAAACACCCTAGCAAACTACCTGAGAACTCTGCTCTCAGGGCCTCAGCAGCAGAGCTGGGCTCCTTCCAGCTGCTTTGTCTCTATGATCACAACCCCCAGGGTGGGGCCTCCTGCCACGCGCATCTCTCCCCTAAAGTGTGGATTTTCCTCCCAGGAGCCTGTCTCAAGTCCCCACGCAGCACAGTCTCTCCTGTAACCTAAATCACCCCGAACCCCATGCCTAGTCCTTCTGTGGTCACCGTGGGGAGTGATGTACTTGGTTCCATAGCCTTGTCCTGTCCCACAGGAACATTCTGTAGTTTCCCGTGTGAGTTATGATCACGACTATAAATGTTCAGAGTCACTACCCTCTTGGGCCTTGTGCCCAATCTCTCCCTCCCAGAACTGAGTCTAACCATAACAAAGGTGTGAATGAGATATTACACCTGCTAAGAGCTGCAAAAGGGGACATAACAGGGTGCTCTGAGAACATTCACGAAAAGCATCTCACTTAGTCTTTGTGTCATGGATGACCTCCCTGAGGGTGAGACTTTTAAACAGAATTTTGA
This sequence comes from Dicerorhinus sumatrensis harrissoni, assembly GCA_014189135.1. Taxonomy (NCBI): domain Eukaryota; kingdom Metazoa; phylum Chordata; class Mammalia; order Perissodactyla; family Rhinocerotidae; genus Dicerorhinus; species Dicerorhinus sumatrensis. The sequence goes on from JABWHU010001757.1 coordinate 5,509,032, forward strand.
AGGATAATTTGATGTTAACCTGGTGAGACTCAGTAACCCAGGGAAGGATGAGGGGCAGGGAGCTGAGATAATTCATGGGGTGGTTAAAGGATTTATGAGGAGGTTTGGAGCAACATTGATGGTGGGACCCCTGGCTCCTTCAGGGCTCCATGGCTGCTGGTTACTGACCAAGACTGACATCCCCACCTGAAGGACCCCTCCTGGTTCTGCTTCTTCAAGTAACAGGCTAGTCAGAACATGCCACCTGTCGCCACACTCCTTTTCCTGGTAATGAGAGGAGAGGACTGATCTGAAAAGCTGGACAGAGAGGCCCCCATCCCAGGATGCGGTGGACAGCAGTAGCTAGAGGCAGAGTCTCAAGGTAACACCCCTGCACCATACCAACCTGGACCCTGAGCCATCTGGACATTGTCTATACCTGCCTCTCCTGGGCAGATCAGATGGGTGTCTGAACACACAGACCACAGGCAGGGACAGAGCCTTTGTTCTTAAGCGGCCTCAGTGAGCTGATGCTATCAAGGATGCACTTTGTCAAGTGGTGGGAGAGAGTAGTAGACCTAACATCTTAAGTCTTGAACCTAGAAAGTGATGTACTCCAGGGGAGCTGATAACAGAACAGGGGGCAGGAGGGGAGTAGAGCCAGCCCAGGATGGTTTGGGTCTCACTTTCTCATGAGTACGAAATAGTGGGAACACCTGCCCCTCTGGAACCTTGCATAGGCACAATAATAGGAACAGGCAAAACAGGCAGACTTATGGCTTGATTGGAGCTGAGGGATGCTCAGAGAGGCTGTGTTGCCAGACTTGGAGTCTGAGGTCTGTGAGGTTTGATTCTTCACCCACTCTCCATCATGTGGGGCTGTGCCAGGAGCTGTTGGTACCAGGAGACACAATAATAACTCCAATGTCATTGCTGCTTCAGCACAGGAGATGGTGACCATCTGTCCAGGGGGCTCCAGATGCCTAGGGAGGCTGAGTCAGGACAGACTAGGCCCCCAACCCTGATGGGAGGGAGAAATGTGGACAGAGCTGAGTGCAGGGCCAAGACCCCATGGACCCTGAGAGGGAGGGAGAGAAGGTCCCCTGTGCTTCACAGACTTTGCCTTCCTGTGGTGACTCTCACTTGAGCTGTGAGTAGCAGGGGAGCTAGAGTAAATCCAGTCAAGGTGTGGTCCTCAGAGGACCAGTAGCACAGGCTCCCCTGGGAGCTGTGAGACAGGCAGATTCCTGGGCCCCAGCCTGACCTGTGGAAGCTGTATCTGCCTCTTGTGGAGACCTGCAGGGGACTGTGTGCTTCTGAAGTCTCAAAAGCTCTGGTCTACATCACCATGGAAACTCTCACTTCCTCCTGCTTGTCACCCGAAGTCCTTCCTGGGCCACCTGAATGTTTATACTTAACTGTCCTGCCCTCATCAAACTGAACTTGATTCAGGTGCTGGATCCTGTGATGATATGGAAAAAATGTTTCAAGAACAGACTTTTGCACAAGCCGCCTGGGTGTTGTGTAGGGGAGGAGGACATTCAGACAGAAATGGTTCATGCCATTTCTCTTGTCCTGATTCAGCTCCAGATAATCTGGACTTTCTTCATGACCTCACTTGCTATGGTCTCTTCTGTTTTAGAGGCTCCAAATGTTTTTCTCTCTGATTGAAACACCTCCCTTAACCCAACTTCTCACCAATGCCTGCTGTCTTTGTCTCTTCAAGCTGCTACAATAAAATGTTGCAGAGTGGGTAGCTTAAAAACAACACAGTATTGTTACAGTTCTGGAGGCTGGGAAGTCTAAGGTCAAGGCACCAGCATGGTCGTCTTCTGGTGAGGACCCTTCTCCTGTTCAAAGCTGGTGCCTTCTCTCTGTGTCCTCCCTTACAGAGCGGAAGGGACTAGGGTTGTGGCTTCTCTTATAAGATTGCTAATCCCATTCACGAGGCTCCACCCTCACAACGTAATCATCTCCCAAAGGCCCCTTCTACAAACACTTCCATCTTTGGGGGTTAAGATTTCAACATATTAATTTTGGAGGACACAACCATTCAGACCATAGCACCTGCCTAAATCCTAATCACCCTTTCAGTTCTGTGTTCATATCACACGTCTAGGAAGTGATCTCTGACCACCAGAACATTTGGCAACATAGAATTACAATTTTTTAGTGTTTAACACAATGTATCTTAGCAATTGGGTATGGGATATCCAGATTCTTTGCTTGGAAAAACACCCCTCCCTTCCTGTTTCTACAGCCCCTATCTTATCTTTATGATACCCCCACAGAACTAGAAACACAACAGGAAGCAATGTCTGTTTGCATGAAAACCTTTTAAGTGACTGTAGAGATGACCATGTGTTTTTGTCTTTTATTCTATTAATACGGTATATTGCATTGATTGATTTCCAGATGTTATAACGATCTTGCAATAATACCCCGAGGCCATGGGGTAGAATCATTTTTATGTTTCTAGATTGGTTGTTTAGTATTTTGTTGAGTTTTTTTTTTTACTTTGTTTTCATAAGGATTATTGGTCTGCAGCTTCTTTTCTTTTGTTATCTTTGGCTATTTTGGTATCAGGGTATTACTGGCATCATGAAATGAGCTGCCAAGTGTTCTTATGTCTTCTATATTGTGGAAGCGTTTGTGAGTGTTTGTATCAATTCATTAAACTTTTGGTAGATTTCACCAGTGAAGCCATATGTGCCTGGGCTTGTCTTTTTGGGAAGTTTTTCATTAGTAATTTAATCTCTTTACTTGCTATAGGTTTAATCATGTTTTTTATTTCTTCTTGAGTCAGTTTCAGTAGTTTGTATATTTCCAGGGATTTGTCCATTTCATCTAATTTTTGGCATGCAGTTGTTCATTCCCACGTTATTCCTTTTATTTTTAATGTCAGAATTTAGGGAACATATCTTGTATCATTTCTGTCTTTTTTCTATTTATTGATCCTTTTTATATTGTCTACCCTGGAGAAGGTTTCACTTGGCTTGAGAAGAATGTGTATTCTGTGTTTGTTGGATGCAGTTTTATATCAATGCCTCTTAAGTTTAGTTGATATATAGTTCAAGCATTTTATTTCTATATTTGTATGCCGTTAATATATTTACCCATGAGGTTACCATATCTGAAGTTTCTCATTGCTAGGTATACATTCACATTTCTATCTGGTATCATTTTTCTTCTGTCTGAGGGGTCCTTTATTATTTCTTATAGTGAGGGTCTGTGAGTGATCAATTCTGTAAGTTTTTCTATGTCTGAAAAAGTTTTATTTTGCACCTACTCTTTAAATATGTTTTCACTGGTTAAGGTATTTGAGGATGAGAATTTTTCCTTTAGTATTTAAAGACATTGCTCCCATATCTTATGGATTTCTTTGCTTGTTATGAAAAATCTGCTTTTATCCTTCTGGTGACATTTTGTATATAAATTGTCTTTTCTCTCTGTCTGCTTTTAAGAGTTGCTTCATCACTGCTCTTAAGCAATTTGCTTAGGATGTCTTGGTGGTGTTTTATTGTGTGTGTGTCTGTGTGTGTGCACACTTGGTGTTTGTAGAGCTTCTTGGAACTGTGGGTTTATAGTTTCATCACATTTGGAACATATTGGTCATTATTTTTTGAAATAGTTTCTATATCCACCCCATCGTCCATCCTTCAGTGCCCCAATTGCACCATTTTAGGCTGCTTGGAGTTGTCTGAAAAATCCATGATACTCGATCTACTTATTTTGTTTAGTCTTTTTTGTGTGTGTTTCATTCTGAATACTTCCCTTGCTCTGTCATCAAGTTCATTAATCTTTTCTTTGCAGCATCTCACCTGCTGTCAGTCTCACCTGGTGTATTTTTCTCTCAGATTGTCGTTTAATTTCTAGAAGTTTTTTGCTGATGTTTTCCATGTCTCCACATAACATGTTCAATCTTTCCTCTATCTTCATGGACACATGGGATACAGTTATCATGATTTATTTTGCATCCATATCTACAATGTCTCTCACCATTGCAAATTCAGGTCCAGGTTGGATTGATTAACTTTTCTGCTCATTATGGGTCATATACTTTTTAGATCTTCGCAGAAAATCTTAGATAGAATGTCACACGTTGTGAATTTTTCCTTGTTGTGTGGCATGATTTTTAACATTTTTTGATATAGTTTTATCTTTTTTTCTCAGATTCAGTAAAGCTTCTTGGAAACAGTTTGCTCCTATCTCAACTTCCTTTTACACCTTCTTAGGTGTGACCACTACAGTTTTTAGTTGGGGCTGATTTTTCCTCAAAACTGAGGAAAAGCTTCCCTTCAGTGAGAACACACTTTTTGCCGCCAGGGCCTCCCAGTTGGTTTAGGTAGGGGGGTCAGTACTCAAGAGGGATCTCGGTGGACACCACAGTGTCCACTAACAAGTTTGCTACATTCAGAATCCCGGATTGCAATGGGTGCCTGGGGCTTCAGGAGCTCAGCTGCTCTGGGCATTTCTAGGGACTAGTCCAGGACATGTGGTCCACAGAGAGAAAGAAATGGCCTAGTCGTCATCACCACATGTAGGAAATCCAGGGAGCATGAAGAAGTGTGAACGTATGTCTGCCCTTCCATTCATTCCCTCTATCCCCAAATCACACCCTGGCCCAGAAAACACCAGGACAGCCTAGTCCTGCCAGCCCTGAATCCACTCCTGATCCACCCTCTGCAGAGCCTTCCTGGAGGGCTGAGAGGGGAGGGCAGCCTGGGCATCTCAGATCTGGGGGACGTAAGCCAGACCTGCTCATGGCTTTGCCTACAGTCCTCCTGGGGCCAGAGGAGAGTGTGACACAGATGGGGAAGGGTTTTTTTTTTCAGTTCCCCATCAGCCTGTGACTCTGTGAGCATTACGACTGCTGTCCCTGACTGACATTAATGATCAGCCTCATCCTCATCCTCAGCCCCACTCGTGGTCAGAGTGGCCGTGTTCTCCAAGTTGGCTCCAGAGAATTGACCAAGGATTCCTGAAGGCCACTCACTACACACATAGATGACCAGCACAGGGGCCTGGCCTGTTTTCTACTGGTACCAGTGAGCATAATAGCTTTCTAGGTTCTCTCCTTGGCAGATGATCCTGGCTCTCTGTCCCAATGATACAGACACCACTGGTGGCTGTATCAGCTCAGAGGAGGCAGCAGAACCTGCAAGAGAGGACAGAAGAGGTGAGTGTGAGGATGAGGGTCTCATTCCCAGAGTGTACACACCTTGCAACATCCCCTCTGTCGAGCTGAAGGTCAGGGCCAGGCTGCTCCCTGGTTTCTTTGGGAGCTGAGCCCTGAGGGGCAGCACCTGTGCAGAGAGTGAGGAGGGGGAGCAGGAGAGGTGTCCAGGCCATGGTGGAGACGCCCCAGAGCTCTACCTCTGAGCTCACAGCACGGCCTGGCTCTTCAAAGACCCTATTATTTACTTCTTAGGTCCTTAGAGGCAGTGAGTGAGGGGGTTTATGTAAATTTTCCACTCCCCTGTGACTCCTCATTGAGATCGGGAGTCACTCAGTCCAGCTGTGGTGACAGTACAGGTGACTGAAGAAGAAGAGGATGGGGTCCCCCAGCCTCCTCCCCCTGCTTCTCAGGTCCCAAAATAAGTCATAACCCCAGATCTGATCACAGTCACCTCCTGAGGTCAGACCACATGACCTCTGTCCCAAAGCTTCCTGGCCTCTGGTCTGTCCTGGGCTGGCCCAGTGGGGCTGTGGGCCTTCTAGGAGCCTGGACATGGGGCTGAGCTGGGTCCCCTGAGAGATGACTGACAATACTGATTCAGTGAAGGTTTGCCTTGGGTGCATTGTCTTCCTCCTCCTCTTTTTCATTCTCTTGGGTTCCCGCAGGCATAGTGTCGCTGGAATGCACATACACCAGTAGGATTTATATTAACTGTTTTGTATATGATGATTCCTTGTTAAACAACTACTTGATTTTGTGGATTCACCACAACTTCTAATGTCAATTTTCATGTGGCGTTTGTGTCCTTCTATGACGTCCTCCATCTCATAATAGACTAGCAAATGTCATTGGGAACTCTGTTTCTTTTTAAAAAAATTTTTCATCAATGTTTCTTGGAAACTTATTTGAAGCACCAGAAATCCAGCCCTGACTAAAACACCAACTTTCAGCTGTGTGGTCTCTGTGAGGGTTCCCAGGGTCACATCTCTGCACAGGGTGTGAGCTCTGGAGGCTGGATTGTCAGTGGTCCCGCCAGTGAGTTGAATCCTGTCACTGAATGGACAGCCCTGTGACCAGAGCTGTGACCTAAGGAGTGAGCATCCCCTTCACTCTGGAGACTCTGCTAAAGGAGGCTGTGGAGGCTCCATCCAGGGACTGAGTGCCCTGCCTCCCCCATCACCTTGAGAGGACACTGAGCAAAGGAGTTACAGCCCTGAATTGGAGTCTGCCTGGAGGTGGGGAAGGGGAGGCAGATGGTGAGTGGGCAGGGCATCTCTGGACCTTCCCAGGACAGAGGGGTCAGCTCCCCAGGAGCACTGGTGGAAAATGATTTGACCTGCATTTCCCAGGTGATGCACTCATTGTGTCCAGTTCCCCTCAGTGTCCTGGGGGTCGCTGTGTGAATCTGACCCTCAGAACGTGGTCACTGTAGCCCGACGGAGTGGGCTGGACTATCCTGATTCCAGTCTGTGCACTGAACCATGAACACTTGCTGAATACCAAGGCTGATCTCCCTCGAGGTTCCAGTTGTGCAGCCCCAGCCTCTGTCCTGGATGCTCCTGGCTGCAGATCTGCTGCCCCCTGCTGGTCGAGGAGAACTCGGGTCTGGTGCAACCCTCCTGCAGGTCAGACCAGAGCCCCTGTCACCTGAGAGGCTGTGGAGGAGGGAGTCCAGCCCTTCCTCTGTGCCAGCTGTGACACCCCCTGCCCTGACCAGCTCAGCGAGGTCCACTACCGGGTGCAGGGAGAAAGGACAGTTGCAGTTCTTGTAACCATATCTCGGGTTGAAATGCATTTCCTTGTCCTTTTTAAAAGAAAGGAGAGTGCAGGAAAAACTGTAGTTATTTGTCAGAGTGTCAAGGTCCATAGAAAGGAGTGTGACGCCCTCTAGGACCCAGGCTTCCTATGTGTTTAGGGTCCAGTACTGATGCCGCCTCGATTCAGGGGAGCTGTTGGTCGGGGGACACCTGATCTTTCTCGCACCAAAGGTCAGTTGTGCACTTGAATCCTCATGATTACTCTATCTCTGTTACTGTTATTTTATTTCATCACATACCTCTCAGAGGTTCCAGTGGGAGGATTTCTACACTAGCTGAGATGGCTGTTTGATGAAACTTGAAATCTCCTTTTAATTCCCTCCTGGGGACGCCCGCTCTCATCATCCATGATCTTTGACCTTTTTCTTGGATTTTCACAGAGGAAGGACAGGAGACTCTAGGTCCAGGGTTCACTCACTGAGACATGCTGACTCTGTATTTTATTTATCAGAAACTTTCTTGGCTTTTGTATCTTTTAGTTTTGAAAAAAGTCAGTGTCAGCCTCCCTATTTCACAGCAGGGAAAGTTGAGGCCCAGGAGACTCAGTTCCCCAGGAAAACAGAGAAAAGTGGGGTGAGTCCAGGAGTGGAGCCCAGGGGTCCTGGCTTCAGATCCTGGGCTCTTTGGGGCAGAACATGACCAGAGCAGGAGGGAGGGAGTGTAAGGGCCAGGCTGGGCAGCACAGCTTGTAGCATCTGGGCTCACTGTGATTCCCATCCTGGCCTGGCCAAGACAAGTACCCCCTCAGCCTACATGTGGGAGTGTCAGCAGAACTGTGCCCAGGTTAGAGCTGGGGAATCTGTGGGGATGGGGAAGGCTGCTTTGTCTGTCCTGGTCTGGGCCTGCTGTCCCTGGTCTGCATTGTTGATTGGTCCTCTCTCTCCTGAGCAAGTGGCAGTGATGGGGGTCTCATGGTTACCCACTCTAGGGCAACTGAGTCTTCAGGAGACCACAGGCCTGCAGGTTCAGGAGAGCTCACTCTCAGGGGTCCCTCCTGGCCCCGAAGCCTCCCCTGGGCTGAGCTCAGGGTCAGGGCCAGGTCAGGGTCCTGTGGGGTTGAGCCTGTTGGAAGGGCCTGGGAGGCAGCGTCTGTGCAGAGAATGAGGAGGGGGAGCAAGAGAGGGGTGCAGGTCCTATGAGGACACCCAGAGCTCTGCCTCTGAGCCCACAGCTGAGCACAGGCTCCCTTCTGCCCTCACTACTCCCCATGACAGTGCTCCTCTGTCTCAAGATGGGCTGGAGAGAACTCTCAGTGCTTCTGGGTGGATTAAATGGATCTGGTTCATGTGGAGTTTTCACCTCTCATATCTCGTAGGAACACTCTTGTCCATACTTTAATTAAAAAAAATAAGGATTTAAGGGAATTGGACATCGCCACGGTTGTCTGTGAAGCTCACAGTGATGGCAAAAGTGTCTTCCATGACTTCTTGTGACCCTGATGGTCTTTTTCTCTTAGTCCCTCTCCTGCTGCCCTTTCTGTGCCAGGCAGTTGTGTGGGTGTGGCTGACCCCTGGACAGGGCTCTCAAAATGGTAACAATATTGATGACAGTGACTCAGCACTGACCGTGTGCTGTGCTTTGCCCTGTGCTGCAGCTCTGCCCACAAGATCTCATTCAACTGTGGAATCTGAGGGAGGAATTGTTTTCATCCCAGCACAGGCTCCTGTGCAATGCACTTCTCAGCAGAGCCCAAGAGAGGAGAGTCCCTGGGGATAAAGGAAGCCCCATGATAAAAGCCTCAGCTTAGGCACAGGCAGGCAGGATCTGAGGGGTGAGCAGAACCGGTGGGTAAAGGACAGAGGGGGCTGGAATTTCCTGGTGCTGGGTGAGCAGGGCCAGTGAGTGGGATCCTGCAGTGACCAGCTCCTCACTTGGCTCCATCCCCACTGTCTCCTTTCGCTTAAATCTTCAGGGCCTTCCTTCGTCACCTTGATTTAACACGTGTGCCTCATTTACTTTGTGCTCTCACATGGGGACCCAGGTGGTGGAGGCTGGGGTGGGAGAGGTGACGGGCGTTTCTATAGCTGTGTGTCTTGATCCGTTCACTGTAGATTTTTTCCAACTATTTTATTGTGGTAAAACATACCTGACATAAAATTTGCCATCTTAACCAATTTTATATGTCCAGGTTATCTCAGAATCCTCTTTCTGTTCACAGTGAATTTCTGTATGTCCTGCTCTGGAAGCAGTATTGGGGGGAACATTCATCATGAACTCTCACTTAGATTTTTGTGTCTTTTTATTTTGTAGACTTATTGTATGTAGCCTAGTGGGGTCTTGCTTTTATATTCAATCGATAATGTCTGTCTCTTAATTGTGATATTTAGACCATTTACAATGAATATTGTTATTAATATATTTTAAATGTAACATCTTAATTTTATTTTCTTTGTCCCATCTGTTCTTTGTTCCCTTTTTTCTGTTATCTGTTTCTTTTTGATTGAGTATTGTTGTAATTCCGTTTTATGTCCTTTTTTGTCTTACTAGTTATAACTCTTTGCCATAGTATTATCTGTAACTTGTTGAAGTCTACATCCAGGTGATGTTATATTACGTTGCATATAGTATAAGAACTTTATAACGTTTCCGTTTCTTTCCTCTCATTCTTTTAGCTATTGGTGTCAAACATTTTACTTTTATGTACGTTATATATTTCAACATACGTAGTTGTTATATTTTGATTTAGTCAGTCAATTTTCTTTAAAGAGATTTAATAATAAAGAAATTTCATATTTATCCCTGTAGGGATACAGAAATGTATCCCATTTCTGATTCTTTTTATTCATTTTTGTAGATTCAGATTCTTTCTGGTATCACTTCCTTCTGCCTGAGGGGTGTTCACTATTGTATCCTGGATTTCAGCTCTGCTCATGATCAATTCTGTTAGTTTTTGCATGTCTGAAGAATTTTTTATTTAGCCTTCATTTTTGAAAGATATTTTCACTGGGTAAGGAATTAAGGTGTTGTTTTAAATTTATTTTTCATTCAAGCATTTTAATTTTTGTTTATTGTGGTAACATTGGTTTATAACATTGTATAAATTTCAGGTGTACATCATTATACTTCTATTTCTGCATGGATTACACCATGGTCTCATGTTCACCACCCAAATACTAATTACAATCCATCATCACACACATGTGCCTAATTATCCCCTTTGCCCTCCTACCTCCCCCCTTCCCTTCTGGTAACCACCAATCCAATCTCTGTCTCTATGTGTTTGTTTGTTGTTGTTATTATCTACTACTTAATGAGTGAGATCATACGGTATTTGACCTTCTCCCTCGGACTTATTTCACTTTGCATAATATCCACTGTCTTCTCTCTTACATTTTTTCCAATGAGGAATTTTGGGGATTCCTTATCTTTGTTCCCCTGATTATAGTGTCTTTTTACTCTGGATGCTTTTAAGACTGTCTCATTTTCAATATCATAAACTATTTGATATTGATATTTGTTGTTGTTTTCTTTTCTTGTGCCTTGTGTTTGTTGAGCTTTTTGGTTCTGTGGGTTCAGGGTTTTCATCCAATTCAGAACATTTTTGGCCAGTATTTTTTCAAGTATTGTTTTGAATATACCTGCCCCATCTTCTATAATTCAGAGACTCCAATTATATCCATACAACTTTGTTTAAAGTATTCCTAAAAATGAGTGATTCCTTAAAATTTTTTAAAGTCTCTTTTCTCTTTAACTTCGTTGTTTCTACTGCTATGCCTTTAAGTTCAATTATCTTTTCTTCAGCTGTGTCATATGTACTGTTAATCTTATCGCTTGTATTAAAAAATTGAGAAATTGTTTTTTTCATATTTAAAGGTTTGATTTGTATATTTTTATTTTCTTCCATGTCTCCACTTAACAGATTATGTCATTTGGACCTAATTTGGACAAAGCACTGCACCATCAACTCTTAACTGAATATGGAGGCTTTCTGCTTGCCCTACAGATTTGGGACTTGTTAGCCCAACAACTACATGGGCCAGTTCCTTAAAATCTCTCTCTCTCTCACTATAGATAGATGTACAGATAGATAGATAGATAGAGATATCATTATCTATCTATATATATATTGATATCTTGTGTATATATCAGACAAATGTGTGTATGTATTTATCTATCTTTCATCTGTCTATCTATCTATCTATCTATCTATCTATCTATCTATCTATCTATCTATCTATCTATCTATCATCTATTGGTTCTGTTTGTCTGGGGAACACTAACTAATATACTAGGGTTTAGCAACTATAAATCTTTCTTGTTAAATGGATTTTATTTGAATATTTTCTTTAGGGTCACATCACTAATCTAACTTATCAAGGTCTACATTCTGGTGATAGTCTATCAAGTCACATATAGTATTGGAGTATTTTAACATGTTCTTCTCTCCCCCAACTTTTGTGCAATCCTTGTCAGATATTTTACTTATGATATTCATTAAAAATGAAGGCATTTTTTTGCTTTACACAATTATTTTTATAAACATTAACATAATATTAATGTTTCTATATTTATCCATGTAGTTGACATCTGATGCTTTTTACTTCTTTGTGTAGATTCACATTTTTTGATGGTATTGGTTCTTTCTGAGGGGTGTCTGTTACTAACTCTTGATGAGGATGTGTGTGATCAATTATGTAAGTTTTCATATGTCTGAAAAAGTTTTATTTTACCTTCACATTTAAAAGCGATTTTCATTGCACAAGTAATTCAAGGTTGACAGTATTTTCTTTTCCTTTAACGTATACTTTAAAAGCTTTTCTCTTAAAGATGTTGCTCCACTGTCTCTTTATTTGTATTGCTTTTAATGAGAAATCTGCTTTTACTGTGATGTTTGTTCCCCTGTAGATAACACGTATTTTCTCTAGGCTGCTTTTAATATTGTCTCCTCATCACTGGTTTTCAGCGAATTAATTTAGATATGTGTTGGTATTGTTTTCTCAAGTTTCCTGGGCTTGTGTTTTGTTGAGCTTCTTGGATATGTCAGTTATGGTTCTCACCAAGTTTGGAACTTGGTGAGCTATTATTTCACTAAATATTTTTTGGCTTCACCCCTGCCTGTGTTCTCTGCTCTCAAACTCCACTACATGCATATTAGGCTGCATGAATGTGCCCTACAAATCACTGAGGCTCTGTTCGTTTCTGTGAGTCTCTTTTTTCTTTGTTTTATTTTGAATAGTTTCTACTTACATGTTATTAAGTTCAACAGTCTCTTCTTTTGCAGCATCTAATCTGTTGTCAATCAAATAAAGTGGATTTTTAAATCTCAGACATTGCAGTTTTCATCTGCAGAAGATAATGTGGTCCTGTTTAAATATCATCCAATATCTGCACTTAATCTTCAATCATCCTCTAGTTCTTCAGATAAATGAATTTTTGTTACAATGATAATTTTTGTATTGTCTCTTGATCTGTCGTCTGCAGAGCCTGCCTGGCGGGCTGGTGGAGTGGGCAGACTCAGGATCTCAGATCTGGAGACCTAGGCCAGACCTGCTTGAGGCTTTGTCAACAGTCCTCGTGGGGCTGGAGAGGAGTGTGACACAGATGCAGAGGGGTTTGTGTCTCACTTCCCCATCAGCCTGTGTCACTGTGTGCTGTTGACCATGTGGTCCCACAATTGACAATAATAGTTTGCCTAGTCCTCAGCCAAGGCCCAGTGAAGGTCAGGGTGGCCATGTTCCCTGAGTAGGAGCCAGAGAATCGGCCTGGGATTACTGAGGGCCAACTGACATACCCATAGATGGCCAGCACAGGGGCCTGGCCTGGCTTTAGCTGGTACCAGTGAGCATAATAGCTTTTTATGCTCTCTTCCTGGCAGGTGATGGTGGCCGTCTGTCCCAAAGCCACAGACACCAAATGTGGCTGAATCAGCTCAGAAGAGGCCACTGAACCTGCAAGATAGGAGAAGTGAAGTGAATGTGAGGATGAGGGTCTCATTCCCAGAGGGCACACACCCTGGAGCCTCCCCTCTGCAGAGCTGAAGGTCAGGGCCAGGCTGCTCCCTGGTTTCTTTGGGGGCTGATCCCTGAGGGGCAGCACCTGTGCAGAGAGTGAGGCGGGGGAGCAGGAGAGGGGTCCAAGCCATGGTGGAGACGCCCCAGAGCTCTGCCTCTGAGCCCACAGCTGGGGATGTGCCTCAGGGCCTCTCATTCTCTGAAGAAATGCAAATCTACTTCCTTTCTTTTTGTGGCCTTGTTGGGTATCTCCAGGCTGAGTAGAAAAGGGCTTTGCTTAAAGGAGGCTGTGCAAGTGAGTCTTATTCCCAAGGCCTGTCCCTGAGTCCTCAGAGCTCTCTCTGGTGTTGAGGGAGAAAGTGCTGACTTCTGCCCCCAGTACATGCACACACACTTCAGTCTGTGCCCTGGGCTTCCTCTCTGGGCTTGAGGAGAACCCCTCAGTCATGCTCTCTAGTGATGGGTCATCCGTGGTGGTGGGCTGGGCAGTGCTTGAAGCAGGAGCCTGTAGGGACAGCAGTCATGCTGTTGTTTGAGAGGACAGAATTCTTGATCAGATACAGAGAAATTACTCATGAACCTCTCAGGAAATCCTTTTTTGTTCATGTTTTAGAAAAAAAAAATGGGGAAAATCTCTGGATCTAGTGCTAGGCAATAATTTTTTGATGACAACTGAAGCATGTTTCATAAAAGGAAGATTAATACATTGAACCTCATCAAAATTGGTATCTTTTACTTTGTAAAATTTTAAAGAGGATGAAAAATACAAGTAACAGACAGGAAATATTTGCAAATCACATATGCAGTGAATGACTAGTGTATAGAGTATATACAGAACTCTCAAAACTAAACCATAAAAATAAAATCCATTCAGAAAATATGCAATGAACTAGGACAAACATTTCATGGAAGAGGATATAGAGATGGCAAAGAGCACATGAAAGGATGTTCCTCATCAGCCATGAAGGAAATGCACATGAAAACCACAAGAAGACATCCCTACATACCTATCAGAATGGCTGCAATAAAAAATAGTGACAACTCTAAATTCTGGCAAGGATGTGGAGAAAGTGGATCACTCATTCCTCCTAATGGGAATGTGAAATGGTGAAGCAGCTCTGCAGAACTGTATGGAAGCTTCTTAAAAACCTAAATTGTAGTTACGGTACAAGATCAGCAATTGTACTCTTAGGCATATATTTCAGAAAAATGAAAACTTATGTGGACAGAGAAACATGAATATAGATATATTCATAGCACCCTTATGCTATTTAGCCCCAAAGTGAGAAAAATCCAGATGTCCTTCAATGGGTAGATGGATAAACAGACTTTGGTACACTGGGACCATAGAATACTACTTAGCAATGAAAAGGATTGAGCTCTTAACGCACAAAACCATTTGGATGAATGTACAGGGGATTATTCAGAGTAAAAATATGCCAATCTTAAAAGGCTACATACTGTGGCACTCTATTTTTTATTTCTATATATAATTTCTGAAAAGACAAAATTTTAGAAATGGAGAATCAATTACTGGATGCCAGGGGTTACGGTCAGTGAAGGGCACCTCGGGGGGAGGAGGTTGATGTTGTTACAAAAGGACAACAGGAGGGATCATTGTGGTGATGGTGTTGGCTGTTGTGGTGGTGGTGATATGAACATACTCATGGGGTAAAATCATATTTATCTAAATACACACACACACACACATACACAGAGACACATGGAAATTAGTACAATCACCTGGGGAATCTGAATTTGAAAATGGACAATGATTTGATTAAACTCTTCACCAGAAAACATACACAGATGGCAAATAAACACCTGAAAATGGTCAACATCACACATCACTAAGGAAATAAAAATTAAAAACATTATGAACTACCACTATAGATATATTAAAAGAGCTTAAAAAAACCCTGACAATCTAGTGATAATGAGGATGTGTAATAACTGGAAGTCTTGTAAATGTCTGGTGATAATGAAAATGCAAAATCAAGCACCCACACTGGAAAACACTTTGGCAGTTTCTGTGAAAGTTCAATAAGTATCTACCATATGATCCAGGAATTCCATTCCCATGTATTTAACCATGCAAAATGAAAACTTACATTCAAACAAAAACCTATAACAAATGTTATAAGGTTTATTTGAAATGTCCAAAGAGTGGAAACTGGAAACAACCCAAATATTACTTCACTGGGGAATGGATAAACAAACTGTGCTTCATAAATGCGAAGGAATTCTACTTAAAATGTAATAAACTATTAACATACAACATAGAGGCATCTGAAATGTATTGTGCCTAGTGAAAGAATCCAGAACCGGAAGGCTACCATGTATGATTCCATTTATACGACATTCTTGCAAAGACCTAACTATAGGGACAGACAACAGATCAAGAGTGTGGGGTGGCGGTTGGAGGGACGGTGTGATTACCAAGAGGTCTGGAGAATTTATGGACAAAGATTAAACTGTTTACATCATGATTGTGGAAGTGCTTACACCTCTACACACTTTTATTAAAACTCATAGAACTGCTCACTAAAAAGCGTAGGTTTTAGTGTATGTAAATTATAACTCAATAAAGAAAATAAAAAGAGAAAATGAATGATGGTGAAAGTTCCCAGGAGCCAACTCTCACATAGATACTGGTGTGCAGGAAGTCTAGATGGACCAGAGAACACACCCAAGGAGAGGAAGGGATGAAGGGAGGACACTGACCTGTGAGATCATCACAGCAAGGCCCGCAGTGAAATACACAGGACCGCTGGTCCTGGGCCTGCTCTTCATATCCCACTGACTGGGGTGGGGCCCTGCCTCTATCCCACCACACACTCAGGTCATGAGATGCAGGCTGCCACCAGGAAGGGGAGTGTCCCCGCTGTGCCAGCTCTCTCCAGCAGAAGCAAGTCCTGGAGCTGTAGCTCAGACACCACAGCCTTTGGGGAATGAGGACTCCATCCTGCAGGGGAGGGCCAGGATTCTGGTTGCCACACAGGACACCTTGGACAGTGACTGTTGGGGTTATGACCATTAAGGAATAAAGACACACACACACAATGGATAAGAAAAGACAAGGAGAATACACTGCATATAAAAGGAACAGCATAGAATAAAGAAATACTGGAAGAATTAAACAGAACATGACTAATTTGAGAAATCCAGAGACAGAGACAGACAGACAGAGAGTGGAAGATGCAGGAGGAGCCAGAGGGGAAGGACCCTCCTCCACACACTCTCTCTCCGGCCACCTGCCTGGCCTCCCCTGTCCACTCACAGCCACAGCAGCTACAACGTGCCTCCACGTGCAGGTCCTGTGACCTGTTTCAGCTGCTGCCTGGACTGATTTGTCAAGTTGTTAGCACACAAGGCCCAGGTGGGCATGGATGTGGGGTGGTCCACACTGGGGTTTGGATTTGTTTCCCCATAGTCCTCTCTACTCTCTTTCCTACAGTGTAAGCGGTGGAGGAAACTTGCCACTGGAGGGACCCACGGGAGGCCTTGTTGGGGACAAAGTCAGTGCAAACCCTTGTAGAGATCAAGCCTTTACTGGAGTGGGGAGGATGGGAGATGGCCCTGTGGCCCCGGTGACTCAGACAACCATAGACTGACACACATCACCACAGGACTGAGCCCTGATGTCCATCTCTCCGCATGTATGCATGACCCATCCCTTCCCAGGAGACCACCTCCGCCCCTCCTGCCCACTTAGGCCACAGGCAGCCTCTGAACTCTCTATCTCCGAGTTCTGTCATTGGGGAGACCAGTCTGATACTCTGGGGTTCAGCCCTGAAATCCTACCATACCCTGCTCAGGTCAGTGCCCAGGGACAAGTGTTACTTGGTAAGTAGGGTTGCTCCATGTTGACACAAGTTGCAGGTGTGTTTAAAAGACGCTTGTTTGCATATTCCATAAAAGCTATGGAGGAAACCAACACATCCAGGAAATCTGACCCTCCCAATGCATTTGAAGTGAATCACCCAGAGGGGTGAAGCTCAGGGAGTCAGCATATTTTCCACCTCAGGGTCTCTCATCCCCCATATCCTGCTGCTGTCCCACAGGACGTGGTCCTGGTCGGTCCCTGGAATAGTCCTGTGTGAAGGATGTGGAGCCATTCTTGGCACCACAAGCTGAGAATCTACCACAGCTGGGGAAGAATAAGTCCCACTCCATGTTGGTCCTGCCACACACCTCCTAACATGCGCCCTGTTGCCCTGCTAGACCGCAGCTCAGCACCCACCACGGAGTTCAGATCTCTCTGTCCTGCCTCCCCTGACGGCCAAATGCTTCCTGCTGAACATTCAACTCTGACAGGGGTCCTGCAGTACACCATGGTGCACCGGGCGTCAAGACATTAGGTGAAGATGACTTCCAGGGTCCTCAGCAGAACCCTGAGATCCATGTCCCTGTCCCGAGCAGAGCCCCATGCTGGGAGCATAGAGTGCAATGTTTCTTTGGGACATAGTCATCTCAGTCCAGCCACTCTCTGACGGTTGTTTTCGTGGTGGAGCTGGTCTGGTCTCTCCCAGCAACATCCCTACAGGTCTGTGGTGGTGGAAACAAAATATGGGGTTGTCAAAACGATCTAAATTATGACCTGTGTCTGCCTCTCCCTAGCAGTGGCTTGGGGAGGAGGTCTAGGCATTTAGAATTGGCAAGGAGAAGAGTCAAAGGTCTCAGGGTCCTGCAGATGGGTAAAGAGCAGCTCACCCTTAGTTCTCATGAGGAAGAGGGAGCGGGAGGTATTGGCTTCACATCCCTTTGTCTGTGTCTCTGTGGCTTATCTGAAATGTCCATCAACTGTATGAGTCTCGCTGAGGTGATACTCAGCCTCATCCTCAGACAGGATGTTGGAGATGGTTAAGTAGTGGTCAGCCCCAAAGCTGGAGCCCACGAACTGGTCGGGGATCCCGTCCCCTTTGCTGTGGTTCCATCACTGTTCACCTTCATCACATACCCAGGGACCTTCCCAGGCTTCTGTTGATACAGCAAATGTAGTGGGTGCTATGCTTACCGCTCAGAGTGCAGGTGAGCTTTGCCGAGGCTCCCAGAGAGGCAGGTGCAGCTGGGGGCTGGATCAGCACAGGCAGAGCACAGTGACTTGGAAACAGAAAATACCACAATGATGCTGAATGCCCCAGGAAAGGAGAGATGTCCCTGGGGACTGTAATTGGAGAGAACTGTCGGAGAGAGAGAGACCCCTGAGGACCCTGGGAGACTGTGACCTCTGGAGAAAATAAGGGGCAAGAGGTAGAAGGGAACCCAGTCCGTTGTAAGGGGGCTTCCAGAAGCTTAGCCTGCCCAGCTTATCTGGCCTCTCCTAGCTCCAGACTCTCCTCACTTCCTGTATCTCAAAAAGGGAGTGGCTCTGAACACAAATCTAAACTCCATTCCCTCTGCCTGAGCTCTTCGCCTATGGACCTCCTGCTGGTAATTTCCTGAGGTCAGAAGAAGGGCCAGGTGTTGGTTTCAGTGGGGAGTTGATTCTACACAATAGAAGTGTCTGCAAAGGAAGCATCAGTCACACCCTTTGCACTGAGCACAGTCCAAGGAACTTGGACTTATTAGGGTCTCCAAACCAAGACCCATAGTGTCCCCTTCTGCGCAGAGATGCTATCATCCTGCATGTACAGCTAGTTCAACAGAATGACTCCTTCTGAGCCCTCAGTAGATGCCAGACCCTTGGTGAGTGTTTACATGCTCCACCTCAACCAGACATCACAATAACCCCCCAGCAGCCCTCTGCTTAAGGTCACCATCTCCTCCAGTCTGATGAAGAGGGAGCCACCTCTGTGAGGTTAAATGATTTCCTCAAAATCCCCCAGATAGAGATGACTGAGTCAAGATTCCAATCTAAGACACTGACCGCAGAGCCTGAGCTGTCAGCCCCTCCCTGCCTGCCCCTCACCACGCCCCATGTCCTCCTCCCCCCTCATCCAGCCCTCCTGGGCCTCCAGTCCCCACCCTCTCCTCTGTATTCAGGTGCTCCTCCTCCCTGAGTCTGTGCTGAAGAGCTCAGATCTTCATGGAGTTGGAATCTGTGTGTCCCAGTGAAACATGGGTCTCTAGGCACAAAAGTGGGGACGCTCACTCTGCTCCCTCCATGACAGACAACACAGGAGCCTGAGTCAGTGGGACACTGGGGAAATCTGATACCTGGTCAGGTGCCCATGTCAGGCTCATCTCCTGACAAGTTAGGATCAGGATTCCTTTTCTAACATGGTCAAGGACATTGAGTTTGGACAACTGTCAGAGTAGGAACAGAAACCTTTTAATTTTAATAAACTTGATTGGAAAGATGCATTTTTCACCTAATATCTTGAACAAATGTATTTGTTTTCAAATCTAACACTTGAGGATGTGATGATGCTCACTCTCTTACAAAGTACCTGAGACATTGTTCATAGAAATAACGTGTGAAGTGCTGTGCTGATACATGTGCACAGACAGGAGACCCACGTGCTCACTCCTCAGAGTTTGGTCTGAAGAGATCATTGACGATGAGACGAGGGCCACATGCCTCAGACACGCCCACTCCTGTTCCTGCTGAGCGTGTTACACACGGCTCCTCTCCACCTTCCCACCTCGATGCCTCCACTCCTCACACTTCACCCCTCAGAGTCTCCCCCATGGGGCCCTGCTGGCCACTCCCCAGGCCAGTTCTGACCCCTGTGCTTCTGGGTCTCATTACAACGTGGAGGGAACTTGTTAGTACATCCTGGGAGAATTGACCTTCACCAAATTGATCAGTGCTTGTAGGTTAGGAAAATACATCCCTCTGTGGAGAATACCAGGTCATCCAAATTCAATTACTATTCCTTATGATCAGCCTTCCTTTCTAGATCTATGAACGAAATATAACTTTATGACTTGTCATGAAGTTTATGGAAATGATCTTCCCACTGAAAGAGATTCTTACAGCAATATTTATGAAAAAAATTGACACAGACTTATTGTCATTCGTTACATGGACTAATAGTAAAAACGTGCGTTGATGGCACAGATTCATGTATAAAATTGTAGTTGTAGTTAATATCTTGTCTTTGAGAATGGAAGTAGTTTGGACACATGTTATAAAAATTACCTCATTTCTGGGTGTCCTCTGTATTCCTGGTTTTGGTGGAAAATGGAGCAGACATTCCTCCCCAGTGAGATCTGAGTCATGGGACCCTCCATCGCCCCCTGGTGCCTATGAGTACATACTGCAGAGACAGGTACCACAAGAAAACCTCATCCATCTAACCCGCTCTGTCCACAGGGTGGACACAAGCCACATGTAGCTGCTGAGCATGAATGTGGGTAGTCCCAGTGAGACGTGCTGTAGTTCTGACACACCCACCACATTTCAGAGACTTAGTGTAAAAATAATGTAAAATATATCAGTACTTAATTTCTAATTTTAATGTAAAATACATTAGTATTTAATTCATATTGAAATGATAATATTTTCAACTAATTGAGTTAAACAAAATATTTTAGGGAACATAATTCCACCTGTTTCTCTTCATTTGTTAAATGGGGTTACTGGAAATTTTTCAATTATGTATGTGTTTCAAATTTTATTTTTATTGGACAGGGCTGCATGGCAAAGTCACAATATCAGGCATTTCCTTTTGAAATAGGAGAAAAAACTTTCTGCACCTTAAGGACAGGCCAAGTCTCAGCTTTGAAAGCACAATGAGAGGCCACAGGATGGTGCTGAGGACCAGGGACTCTGGGCTCAGAAGACCTGGGTTTGCTGCTGGGTCGGCCACTTTCTAGTTCTGACCTCAGGCGGGTGCTCATCTCTCCAGGCCTCAGCTTCCCCATCTGTAAAATGGGTGATAATGAGAATGCTTGCTCACAGAGGATTCATGATTAAACAATTTAATAAATATGAAGTGCTTTGGATGGTGCTTGATATATATTAAATGCATATGAATGTTTCCTCCTCCTCCTCCTATTAATATCCTTAATCCTTATTCTTATACATAATATTAAGCAAAGACACTGGAATAGTGGAAGGAGGAACCTTATGGAAACAGAAAGTCTTGGGCCTGGGACATTTGACATTGGCAAGACTTCCTGGCAACACAAAAATACACATGCACACACACATACACACACACATGCACACTTATATGCATATAAGCCCACGGATTCACTGCTCTTTGCACAGGGTCACAGGAGGGCATGTCTTCCCAGCCCCCTGTCCTGCTCACTAGGCCTTTGGGTGCAGGGATGTGGTCCTGATTCTCCAACCGAGACATCATGAGATGTCCCAGCAGAACTACTTTGTGCTTGTCCATATCTGTGATGTGGGTCGTTTTATCCCTATTTTCTCACTAGATCAGCTCTGCTCGTGACTCCTCATTCTGGGAGGGGTATTTAGTTCTGCAGAACCTGCAAACCTGAACTGTATACGTTGACATCAGTGTGTTTCCTCTGACCTGTGCACAGAGGCCAGCATTGAGCCCTGAGTGGAGTCAACTTAAAAAGCAAATTCACCAGTTATTTTACCCTCAAAATGAGATTATTCAGGAATAGCCAAAATAATTGCAATTCAGGATGTGCATGCTATACAGCAAATTATAGGCAAATCTGGAAAAGAAAGGAGAGGGGTTTGTTTTTATAGAGAAAAAGGGGCATCTGGGAGGAGCTGTTCTAAAGGAAAGTCCATTGGGGGAAAGTAACAGTTCAGGGCGGCAATGGCTTCTCATTGGCTGAGCTGTTGTCAGGTATAGAAAGAAATCTTCCTTCAGCAGTAAAGTAGTTGTACTCCCCATTGGAGATGCAAGCACCACTCTTCCTGTTTGGATTAACTGATACTGTATTATAGGGCATGAGAGGTCCCCCTATAGACCTTCCGGACTCCTTTTTAGTTCAAGTTTCTTTTGTTAATATCAACAGTGGGCACGTGAGCACTGATAGGCCTCAAGGCTGGGCTGGTGTCACTGAAGTGAAGGGATGTTGGGCAGAGAGAGCAGGGGCACCTAACACTTATCCTTTGGGTCAGTCCAGAGAGCACGGGGGAAATTTTCAAGGCTCTTTTGGACACCACGTCCACAGCAGAGCTGAGCTGGCTCAGGAGGACCAGAACCTGCGGTTGGAAGAGAAGCAGATCAGTTTGACGTTTGGGGACTCTGTCAGGAAGGCAGTTGCCACCGAGCCCCCCCCAACACTGAAGAAATGGGGTTCTTGTCTCACTTTATGTTCTGATTGGGAGGCTGTGGAGGCCACTCTTGTCTTTGTTCCAAAGTGTCCTCAATGAGCAATGCTCCCAAGGACAAACTTTGCCCAGTGGTGGGAGAAAGGTGTAGGTAGACCTCCTTCTCCCTCACTTCTTCAGTCTTGAACCTAGAAAGTGATGTACTCCAAGGGAGCTGACAACAGAACAAGGGGCAGGAGGGGAGAAGGGCCAGCCCAGTATGGTTTTGGTCTCACTTGCTCATCACTAAGACACAGTGAGAAAGAGGCCCATCCCCCAGTCTTCATAGGAACAGCAATACAAATCAGCCTTATGGCCGGGCTGGAGCCGAGAGATGCTCAGAGGGGCCATGTTCCCAGAGTTGGAGTCTGGGTCTGTGACATTTGATTCTTGACCCATGCTCAGTCATGTGGAGCTGTGCCAGGAGCTGTTGATAACCGGAGACACAATTATAATACCCAATGTCACTGCTGCTTCAGCAGACAAGATGGTGACCATCTGTCCAAGGGCCCCAGATGCCTAGGAAGGTGGAGTCAGGACAGACTGGGCCCACAAGCCTGATGGGAGGGAGAAATGTGGATAGAGGTGAGTGCAAGACCAAGACCCCATGCAGCCTGAGTGGGAGGGAGAGCAGGTCCTCTGTGCTTCACAGACTGTTCCTTCCTGTGGGGACTCTCACCTGAGCTGTGAGTATCAGGTGAGCAGAAGTGAAGCCACTCAAAGTGTGGTCCTTGAAGGACCAGCAGCACAGGCTCCCCTGGGAGCTATTGGACATGCAGATTCCTGGGCCCCACCCTGACCTGCTGCAGCTGCATCTGCCTCTTGTGGAGACCCCCAGGGACTGTGTGCTCACTGAAGTCTCAGGAGCTCTGGTCTAGGTCACTGTGGAAACTCTCACTTCCTCCTGCTTGTCTCCCCAAGTCCTTCCTGGGCCACCTGGGTCTTGGGGCTTATCTGTCCTGCCTTGTCAACTGAACTTGATTCAGATTTTACACACTGCAATGACGTGGGGAAGTATTTAAGAATAGACTTTTCCACAAGCACATGGGTGGTGTGCGAGGGGGCAGGGGTGATGTCCCAGTGGGATGTCCAGACAGAAGTAGGTGGTTCCTGCTCTTTCCTTGATATAACTCAGCCACAATTAATCTGAAGTTTCCTACTTTCTTCACACATCATGCTCTCTTTTGTCTTCTATTTTCCATATATTTTTCTCTCTAACCGAAACCTTTCCCATGATCCTGTTCCTCACCAATGCCTGAATCCTACTCATCCTTTCATTCTGTGTCCATATCATATGTCTAGGTAATGGTCTCTGAACACCAGAACATTCAGATACACAGAATTACACGTCTTTCTCATTTAACATCAATATCCTCACACTGGGTGTGGGACATCCAGATTCTTTGCATGGAGTCTGGATCCTATCTCTGCATTTCCAATCTCACCTGTTTGATGCTATAATAGAGCTAGAAATACAACCAGAAGCAAAGCCTGCTGAATGGAAATATTGTGACTCTTGGGAAGATGATAACTTTTGTCCTTTATTCTATTAATATGGTGCATTCCATCAGCTGATTTCCAGCTGTTAGATCAACTTGCATTCCTGCAACAAGTAGCACTTGGTCATGGTGTATATTCCTTTTTGTATGTTGCTGGATTAGGTTTTCACTAATTTGTATAAGATTGTTGTGTTTAAATCCATAAG
Source organism: Dicerorhinus sumatrensis harrissoni (assembly GCA_014189135.1). Lineage (NCBI taxonomy): Eukaryota > Metazoa > Chordata > Mammalia > Perissodactyla > Rhinocerotidae > Dicerorhinus > Dicerorhinus sumatrensis. The sequence continues at coordinate 5,532,853 of JABWHU010001757.1, forward strand.
GGTTATTGGTCTATACTTTCGCTTCCTTGTAATTTATTTATTTGTTTTGGTATCAGAGTAATTGTGGTCTAATAGAATGAGATGGTGAGTGTTCCGACCTCTTCTATGTTTTGGAAGAGCTTGTGAATAATTAGTCTTCAGTCTTCTTTAAATATTTGATGGAATTCTCCAATGAAACCATTTTTGTCTGGGTCTTTCTTTGTGGATATTTTTTTATTACAAATTTAATCTTTTTTCTTGTTGCAGACTTCATCAGGTTGTCTATTTTTCTTCAGTCAGCTTTAGTAATTTGTATCTTTATAGGAATTTGTCCATTTCATTTAATTTTTTGGATGTATTTTTTTTATAGTAATCCCTCACAACCTTAAACTCCTGTTTTATTTCTGTAATGTCAGCAGTGATGGCTCTTCTTTACCCCTCAGTTTTAGTAATTTGTTTTCTTTTTATTAATGCTTGGCCTACCTAAATGTTTGTCAATATTGTTGATGTTTTCAAAGAACCAACTTTTAGTTTTGTTGATTTTCTCTAATGTGTTTCTATTTCTATCCTTTATTTCTACTCTATTTTTATCATTTACTTCCTCCTGCATGCTTTTGTTTCAGTTTTCTCTTCTTTTTACAGTATTTTAGGGTGGAATGTTACATTATTGATTTAAGATCATTTATATATATTATTGTATGTAGTGCTTCTAAAGCAGTGCTAGGAGATTAATGAATACCTGTGTGTTTCTGTATATGTCACCACTTAACATGTTCAGTCTTTCCTCTAGCCCCATGAAAACATGGAATGCAGTTATAATAATTACTTTTGTATTGTTGCCTATAAATTATATCATTTGGTCAATTTCAGTGCTAATTTAGATTAATTGATTTTTTTACTTATTATTGCTCTTATTTTTTCCTGATTCTTTGTAAGAAATTTTTGATAGGATGCCAGGTATTGTGAGTTTTCCTTGTTGCATCCTCCGTACTCATATTTCTCTCTATGTTTTTTTATTTTTTTTTAATTTTTGGATTCAAAGAAGTTAGTTGGAGACAGGTCCATCGCATCTCAACTTTCTTCTACACTTCCTTAGGTGTCAGCAGAGCAGCCTTTAGTCTGCAGCTAATGTTCTCCAAGACTGATGCAAGTTCTCCTGACTAGACAACCTGAAGCCTTAGCTAGGAGCTTTCCCATCTGACTGGGGAACAAGCACTACATGATTGTGTGAGTGTGAGCCCTGTGGAATGTTCCTCTAGTATCTCCAGTTCTTTCCCCAACCTCACGCAGTTTCCTCTGCATGGAAAACTTTGGCTGCTCCAAAGTGTGTCTCTTTGGCATGAGGATTATTTTGGGCTGGTTACTTTTAAGAAACTGAAGAAAGGAGAGAATCTCTGAAAAGTAGAAGTTACCCTTTGTAAGAAACATTTACATTTTTAAGAGAAATCTCCATTTGTAAAGATATCTCCCTCTGTACCAGGAAGAAAGGCGGATGACTTTATCTATAGAAACTCCTGTCATTGTGGAAGGCAAGGACTTAAATCTGCATAATAAACTTATTCTTCTTTACTGTGCTTTTCTGGTAATCTCCCATAACTGACTCCCCCACCCCCAACATCCTCGTTTGTCTTTAGCTGAAGATGGTGTTTAAGAAGACAATCTCAGCTATTTGGGGGAGTTACCCAGTTTTCCTGGGTTTCTCCCATGTATATGTATTATAAAGCTTTGTTTGATTTTCTCCTGTTATTCTGTCTCAAGTCAATTTAATTCATAGCCCAGCCAGAAAGACCTAGAGGATAGAGGAATTCTCCGCTACACCTCCCACCCATGACTTATCAGTCCTCTTAGGAATGTATACAGAAGTCTAGAGTTCTCTCTCTGTGCTGATCTGTCCTCTTCCATACTCTTCCCTCTGGACTTTTATTTTCTCCTTAGTTCCCTGGAAGCACACTGTGACATGGAGAATTGCATGCAGTAGGATTTTGAAGTGATCTCTCTGGAATAAAGCATGGAGTCAAGACTGGGCAGACCTGCAATGAGGTGGCAAGTGAGGACTCTGGGAGGCCCTGCAAGGTCATCCTGAACCAAGGAAAGATCTTGGGGTCTTGGTATCAGGCAGTCATTGGACCTGAGTCACACAGAGAGGAATACAGGCTTGAGGGAGGCAATTCTCTGCAGATAAAGGTACTTCCTAGTGAGGGCACATCTCTGAACATCCAGGGACTCTCAGCTGTGTTGGGTGAGTGTATGAGCCCTGAAGAGGGGATCTAGGCAGACAGTACAGTGTCCACTACCTTAGTTTTCTGCCTTCTGAGTCCCAGGCTGTTGTGAGAGTCAGAGGATTCAGGGGACCCATTGATTCTGGCAGTTCTGGGCACTAACCCAAGAGAAGTGGACCAATATGTGGTCCAGTCACTCCCATATGTAAATCCAGACATAATGACCAATGGCCATATATCGTCTTCTCTCTATCTATTCAACTATGCCCTCTGTCACCAATTCACACTCTTTTCCAGAAAAAAGCAGAACAACCTGGTCCTACCAGCTGTAAATCCAGTCCTGATCCACCCTCCACAGAGCCTGCCTGGAGGGCTGGGAGGAGAGTGCAGCCTGGGGATCTCAGATCTGGGAACCTGGGCCAGACATGCTCAGGGCTTTGTCTTCAGTGCCCCTGGGGCTGGAGGAGACTGTGACATAGATGGGGAAGGGGTTTGTGTCTCACTTCCCCATCAGCCTGTATCACTGTGAGCATTATCACTACTGTCAAATGACTGACAGTAATAGTCGGCCTCATCCTCAGCCTGGGCTCTGCTGATGGTCAGGGTGGCTGTGTTGCCAGATAGGGAGCTGGAGAATCGGTCAGGGATCCCTGAGGCCCGTTTGTTATTACCATAGATAACCAGCACAGGAGCCTGGCCTGGCTTCTGCTGGTACCAGCCAGCATAATAGCTTCCTAAGCTGTCTCCCTGGCAGCTTATTGTGGCTGTCTGTCCCAAGGACACAGATACTGCAGGTGGTTGAGTCAGCTCAGAAGAGGCCACAGAACCTGCAAGAGAGGAGAGGAGAGATGAGTGTGAGGATTAGGGTCTCATTCCCAGAGGGCACACACCCTGGAGCCTCCCCTCTGCAGAGCTGAAGGTCAGGGCCAGGCTGCTCCCTGGTTTCTTTGGGGGCTGAGCCCTGAGGGGAAGCACCTGTGCAGAGAGTGAGGAGGGGGAACAGGAGAGGGGTCCAGGCCATGGTAGAGATGCCCCAGAGCTCTGCCTCTGAGCCCACAGCTGGGGATGTGCCTCAGGGCCTCTCTTATTCTCTGAAGAAATGCAAATCTACTTCCTTCTTTCAGTAGCCTTGTTGGGTGTCTTCCTGCTGAGCAGAAAAGGGCTCAGCTTAAAGGAGGCTGTAAGGGTGTGTCCTATTCCCAAGCCCTGTCCCTGAGTCCTCAGAGCTCTCTCTGGTGTTGAGTGAGAAAGTGCTGACTCCTGCCCCCAGCACAGGCACACATACATCAGTCTGTGCCCTGGGCTTCCTCCCTGGGCTTGGGGAGAACCCCTCAGTCATGCTCTCTAGGGATGGGTCATCCACGTGGGTGGGCTGGGCAGTGCTTGGGGCAGGAGCTTGTAGGCTCAGTGGTCATGCTGTTGTATGAGAGGCCAGAATTCATGATGAGACACAAAGAAATTGCTCATATATCTCTCAGGGAATCTGTTTTTATTATGTTTTAGGAAGAAAAAAACACATAGGTGAAATCTTTGGTAGCTAGTGTCAGGCAAGAATTCTTTTTTTTTTTTTTGTGAAGAAGATCAGCCTTGAGCTAACATCCATGCCCATCTTCCTCTACTTTATATGGGACGTTGCCACAACATGACTTGACAAGCCGTGCATCGGTTCACGCCTGGGATCTGAACCTGCGAACCCTCGGGCAGCCAAAGTGGAGTGCACGCACTTCACCGCTACGCCACTGGGCCAGCCCCTAGGCAATAATTCTTTGATGACACTAGAAGCATGATTTGTAATAAGATGGTCCAACATTTACCCTAATCAAATGTAATATCTTTTGCTTGTAAAACTTTCTAAAGAGGATAAAAAAACAAATAATATACTGAAAATAATTGAAAACACATATGCTATGAACAACTGGTGTATAGATCATATAAAGAACTCTCAAAACTCAACAGTAAAAATAAATTACTTTCAGAAATTGGACAATGAACAAAAACAAACATTTCATGGAAGAGGATATAGAGATGGCAAAGAACACATGAAAGGATGTTCCTCATTACACATGAGGGAAATGCACATGAAAACCACAAGGAGATATCCATGAATAAAAATCAGAATGGCTGCAATAAAAACAGTGAGAACTCTAAATGCTGGCAGGGATGTGGAGAAAGTGGATCACTCATGCTGGGCTGATGGAAATGTGAAATGGCGCAGCAACTGTGGAGAAGAGTAGGGCAGCTTCTTGAAAAACTAAACTTGGTTACCACATAAGCCCAGGAATTGTACCCCTCGAAATTTATTCATGAAAAATGGAAACTTCTGTTCACAGTGAAACTATACAAAAATGTCCATACACTCTTATGCTATATAGCCTCAAATAGCCCCAATGTGAGAACAATCCAGATGTCCTTTAATTGGCAGATGGATAAACAGATTTTAGTAGACTGGGACCACAGAATACTACTCAGCAATGAAAAGGAACAGGCTCTTAATGCACCCAACAATTCTGATGAATGTGCAGGGGATTATGCAGAGTGAAAACTGTCAATCCCAAAGGCTACATATTATAAGAATCTACTTTATATTTCTATATAAATTTTCTAAAAAGACAAAATTTTAGAAATGTAAAATCAATGAGTAGACGCCAGGGTTTAGCAGCAGAAAAGGGACCTCAGAGGAAGGAGGTGGATGCTGTTATAAAAGGAATCACAGAGTATCCCTGTGGAGGTGGACCTGTTTTGTATCCTGACTGTGGTAGTGGACATACGAACCTCCTCGTGGGATAAAATCACATCCATCTAAATACACGCACACACAAATGAGTACAAGTCACCTGGGAAATCTGAATTTGAAGACGGGCAAAGATTTGATCAAACTCCTCACCAGACAGCATACACACATGACAAATAAGCACCTGAAGAGATGCTCCACATCACACGGCACTAAGGACATGAAAACTAAGAGCATAATGCAATAACACTACAGATACGTGAAAGTGGCTTTAAAAACTGGCAATCTAGTGTTAACGAGGATGTGGAAACTGGAAGTCTCATCACTGTCTAGTGAAGATGAAAATACAAAATCAAGCACACACATTGGAAAACAGCTGGGCAGTTTCTGGGAAAGTTCAACAAAAATCTACCATATGACCCAGACATTCCATTCCCAGGTATTTACCCAAGTGACATGAAAACTTCTGTCCAAACAAAAACCAATAACAAATGTTATAAAGGTTTTATGTGAAATTGCCAAAGAGTGGAAACTGGAACCAACCCAAATGTTACTTCACTAGGGATGGATAAGCAAACTGTAGTTCATACCTGCAAAGGAATTCTACTCAGCAAGGAAAATGGAATGAACTATTAACATACAACAGCATAGATGCATTTCAAATGCATTATGCTGAGTGAAAGAATCCAGAATGAAAAAGCTACCATGTATGATTCCATCTATATGACATTCTTGAAAACACCCACCCTATAGAGACAGACAACAGATCAAGTGTTGTGGGGTGGGGTGTGGAGGGAGGGTGTGTGACTCCCAAGAGGTCTGGGAATCTACGGAAAATGATTGAACTGTTATACATTGTGATTGTGGAAGTGCTTATAGTTCTATATGCATTTATCAAAACTCACAGAACTGTTCATTAAAAAGGTAGGATTTTAGTGTATGTAAATTTTAACTCAATACAAAAAAGAAGAAGAAACAATAAATTGGGGCAGGTGAGGTTTCCAAGGAGCCAGTTGTCACTTAGAGACTAGTGTGCAGGAAGTCTAGATGGACCAGAGAACACATCTGAGGACAGGGAGGGATGAAGTGAGTGGACGTGGGCAGTGATGGCTGTTGATCTGTGATGCAGTCACAGCCAGGCCCACAGTAGAACTTACAGGAGCTCTGGTGATGGGCCTGCTCTTCAGATCCTACTGACTGGGTTGGGGCCCTGTCTCTGTCCCACCATCTACACGGATCATGAGATGCATGCTGCCACCGGGAAGGGGAGTGTCCCTGTTGTGCCAGCTCTTTTCAGCAGAAGCAAGTCCTGGAGCTGCAGGTGCTGACACCACAGGCTCTGGGGGACGAGGACTTCATCTTGCAGGAGAGGGGCCAGGATTTGGTTTTAGCACAGGACACTTAGTGCAGTGACAGACACAATGCCATAAGTTTTGGTGTTATTATCTTTAAGGAATAAAGACCCACACACACACATATGCACAAACACAAAATGGACAGAGAAAGACAATGAGAAAAGTGTACATATGAAGGCAACATCATAAAATAAAGATGTACTGGAAGAACTAAGTAGAACATGACAAATGGGAGAAATCCAGAGACAGTGACAGAGAGTGAGAGATGCAGGATGAGCCAGAAGGGAAGGACCCCTCCTCCAGCACACTCTCACTCCAGCCCGCCTACCTGGCTTCCCCGTCACACTCACAGCCACATCAGCTACAATGTGCCTCCATTTGCAGGTCCTGTGACCTGTTTCAGCTGCTCCCTGAACTGATTTGTCAATCACTCATCAGGCTTTAGAGATTCCCCAAATATGACAATGACACTACATGGTGTACATTCTCAAGACTCTGCTAAGGCCACAGCAACAAGTAATTTTGACATAAACTGTCACTCCTGGTCTCAGAGTCACCTTGCATCTGTGAAGCCAAGTTTATGGGTGTGGACCAACGTGGAAAGGGGCATTCATCCTTCACGTCATTCATTAGTCACTTTCACACGACAAGAGGTGACAGTGGCCTCTGATGAGACCTGCCCCTGTTGTAAACTTGAACATAAGAAATGGCGTCTAGTGGGCCCTTGGTCCCTCTCTGACGTGGCTTTGTAGTGGCAGCTCCCTCACTGCCAGGTCACCATCTAAGCACAACAGGGGATGATCTTTATCTGCCTCCCTCTTCCATTCTCTGTCATCACTTCTAGCACTTTGTCCCTCTGTCTGTCCATCAGAGGCTACTGCTGACCTTCTTCCAAGTTGTTAGCACACAAGGCCCAGGTGGACACGGATGTGGGGTTGTCCACGCTGGAGTTTGGATTTATTTCCCTACAGTCCTCCCGACTCCCTTTCCTACGATGTAAGCCATGGAGGAAACTCCCCACTGGAGGGACCCACAGGAGGCCTTGTTGGGGAAAAAGTCAGTGCAAACCCTTGTAGAGATCAAGCCTTTACTGGAGTGGGGAGGATGGGAGATGGCTCTGTGACCCCGGTGACTCAGCCAACCACAGACTGAGCCCTGATGTCCATCTCTCCTCCTGCTCCCTGTCCACTCCCTCCCTGGAAGACCAGCCGCAACCTCCCCTTCTGTCCACTTGGGAGTCATCGAAGCCACAGGTAGCTCCTGGACTTTCCATCTCAGAGTTCAGTCACTGGGGGAGACCAGCCCGATATTCTGAGGTTCAGCCCTGAAATCCAAGCTGACATTGTCCATGTCAGTGCTCAGAGAAAGGGTTACATGGTCAATACGGCTGCTCCGTGTTGTCTCTAAGGCATGGTTGTGTGTGAAAGATGCTGTTTTTCAGATTCCAGAAAAACTATGGAGGAAATCAACATGTCCAGAAATCCTGCTCCCACCCAATGTGTTTGAGGCAGATCTACTACTGGGCTGAGATCAGGGGAGTCAACCTATTTTCCACCTCAGCACCCCCTGTTCTCCATGCCAGCTGCTGTCCCAATGGACGTGGTCCTGGACGGTCCCTAGGAAAGTCCTGTGGGCAGGATGTGGAGCCCTTCTTGGCACCACGAGCTGAGAATCTACCACAGCTGGAGAAGCCCAAGCTGTGCTCCATGTTGGTCCTTCCACAGACCTCCTAACATGCACGCTGCATCCTTACTGGACCCGAGCCCTGCAACCACCATGGAGTTCAGGTCTCTCTGTCCTGCCTCCCCTGAGTGCAAAGCGCTTCATGCTGAACGCTGAACCCTGACAGGAGTTCTGCTGTACACCATGGTGTATCTGGAGTCAAGAAACTAGCTGCAGATGACTTCCAGGGTCCCCCCCAGAATCCTGATATCTGTGTCTCTGTCCTGAGCAGAGCCCCAAGCTGGGAGCACGGGGCCCAATGTGTCTCGGGGACACAGTCATCTCAGCATAACGTCTGTCAGGGTTATTTGCCTGCCTGGGCTGGTCTGGTCTCTCTTAGCATTGTCCCCAGGGGTCTATGGTAGAGGAAACAAAATGTGGGGTTGTCAAAATGACCTACATGGCAGCATATGTCTGCTTCTCCCTAGTGGTGTCTTAAGGAGGAGATCTAGGCTGTTGGGGTTTGCAAGGAGAAGAGTCAAAGGTTCCTGGAAAGGGACAAAAACAGCTCATCCTGAGTTCCAGTCGGGAAGAGGGAGGGAGGTTTTGGCCTCATTTCCCCTTTGTCTGTGTCACCGTGTCTTACCTGCACTGTCCACCAATTGTATGGCTCTCTCCAGAGTGATACTCAGCCTTGTCCTCAGACTGGATGTTGGAGATGGTTAATTAGCAGTCAGCCCCAAGGCTGGAGCCTGAGAAGTGGTCGGGGATCCCATACCCCATGCTGTGGCTTCTGTCACTGTTAACCCTCATCACATACCCAGGGGCCTTCATCAGTCTCTGTTGATACAGTGAATGGAGTAGGTGCTGTGCTCACTGCTCAGGGTGCAGGTGAGCTTGGCTGAGGCTCCCAGAGAGGCAGATGCAGATGGGGACTGGGTGAGCACAGGTGGAACACAGAGACCTAGAAACAGAAAATACCAGAATGACGTTGAATGCAACAGGACTAGATAGATGTCCTTTAGGACTGTACTTACAGGGAAATGTTTGGGAGGGAGACCACTGAGTGCCCTGGGATGCTCCAACCTGTGGAGAAAATGAGGGGCAGGAGGTAGAAGAGAACCCAGTCCATGGTGGGGAGATTTCCAGGGGCTCTGCCCTGAGGCTGCCCAGCTGGACTGGCCTCTCCAAGCTCCAGTCTTATACTATCTTCTTGAATCTCAAGAAGGGAGGAGCATTGAACGCACATCTATTATCCATTCCCTCTATCTGAGCTCTTGTCTGAGCCCTGAGATTACGGACCTCCTGCTGGTAATTTCCTGAGGTCAGAAGAAGGGCCAGGTGTGGGTTTCAGAGAGCGGAGTCGATTCCACCCAATAGAAGTGTCTGCAAAGGAAGCATCAGTCACACACTTTGCACTTCAGCACTGCCCAGGGGACTTGGACCTATTAGAGTCCCCAAACACAGACCCACAGTGCCCCCGGTACCCCCAGGACGAATGTCATCCTACATGTGCAGCCAGTCCAACAGAATGACTACCTCTGAGCCCTCAATAGAGGCCCGACCCTTGGTGAGTCTTGACATGCACCCCCTCAACCAGACATCACAATAACCCACCAGGAGCCCTCTGCTTAAGATCACCCTCTTCTCCAGTCTGATGAGGAGGGAGCCATCATTGTGAGGTTAAATGATTTCCCTGAAGTCCCCCAGACAGTGAGGAGTGAGTCAGGATTCCAATCCAGGAGGCTGACCTCAGAGCCTGACCTGTGAGCCACTCCCTGCCTGCCCCTCACCACACCCATGTCCTCCTCCCCCCTCATCCAGCCCTCCTGGGCCTCCTGTCACCACCCTCTCCTCTGTATCCAGGCACTGCATCTTCCCTGAGTCTGTGCTGAAGAGAGCTCAGATCTTCATGATTTTGGAATCTGTGTGTCCCAGAGATATATGGTCTCTCTATGGACAGAGATGGGAACCCTCCCTCACCTCCCTCCTTGACAGACAACACAGGAGCCTGTGTCAGAGGGACACTGGGGAAATCTGATGCCTGGCTGGGATCCTCCTGTCAGGCTCAGCTCCTGACAAATTAGGATCTGGATTCCTTTTCTAACATGGTCAAGGCCATTGAGATTGGACAACTGCCAGAGTAGGAACAGAAACCTCAAAATTTTTATAAACATGATTGGCAAGTTGTGTTTTTCACTTAATATCCTAAACAGATATATTTGTTTTCAAACCTAGTACTGCTGAGATTATGATGATGCTAATTCACTGACAAAATGCTGGAGACGTTGTTCACAGAAATAATGTGTGAAACGCTGTGCTGATACATGTGCACAGACAGGAGACCCACGTGCTCACTCCTCAGAGTTAGGTCTAAAGAGATCACTGAAGATGAGACAAGGGCCACATGTCTCAGACACGCCCACTCCTGTTCCTGCTGAGTGTGTTGCACACGGCTCCTCTCCACCTTCCCACCTCGATGCCTCCACTCCTCACACTTCACCCCTCAGAGTCTCCCCCATGGGGCCCTGCTGGACACTCCTGCAGGCCAATCGGACCCCTTTGCTTCTGGGTCTCATTACAACATGGAGGGAGCTTGTTAGTACATCCTGGCGAGAATTGACCTTCACCAAAATGATTAGTGCTTGTAGGTTAGGAAAACATATCTCCTTGTGGAGAATACCAGGCCATCCAAGTTCAAAACACTATTCCTTATGATGTGCCTTCCCTTCCAGATCTATGAACAAAATATAACTTTATGATTTGTCATGAGGTTTATGAAAATGATCTTCCCACTGAAAAGGACACTTGCAGCAATATTTATGAAAACATTTACATAGTCTATTTTCCTTCATTATACTGAATAATAATAAAAATGTGTTTGATGATTCATATTCATCTTTAAAGTTGTAGTTGTGTTTAACATCTTGACTTTGAGAATGGAAGTAGTGTGGACACATGTTATAAAAATTCCCTCATTCTGGCTGCCCTCAATATTCCTTGTTTAGGTGGGAAGTGGAGCAGCCATTCTTTCTCTGTGAGGTCTGGGTCATGGAATCCTCCATCACCCCCTGGTGGCTTGGAGTACATACTGCAGGGACAGGTACCCCAAGGAAACCTCATCCATCTAACCTGCTCTGTGGATATGGTGGCCACAAGCCACATGTAGCTGCTGAGCATGAATGTGGGTAGTCCCAGTGGAGATGTGCTATAGTTCTGACATACCCACCACATTTCAAAGATGTAGTATAAAAATAATGTAAAATGTGTCATTATTTTTATATGAAATACATATTGAAATAAAAGTATTTTGACTGAGTTAAACAAAATGTATTATGGAAACTAATTCTACCTGCTTCTTCTAATCTTTTCAAAGTGGCTACTGGAAAATTTTACATTATAAACGTGGCTTGAATTTTACTTCTATTGGACAAGGCTGCACGGCAAAGTCACAATATCAGTCACTTGCTTTTGAAATAAGAGAGAGAACTTTTTGACACCTTAAGGAGAAGCCAAGCCTCTGCTTCAAAATACAATGAGAGGCCACAGGATGGTGGTGAGGACCAGGGACTCTGGGGTCAAGACACTTGGGTTTTTAGCCAGGTCAGCCACTTTCTAGTTCTGACCTCAGTCAGGTTGCTCATCCCTTCATGACTCAGCTTCCCCATCTGTAAGATGGGGTAATAATGAGAATGCTTGTTCACAGAGGATTTGTGATTAAACAAGTTAATAAATATGAAGTGCTTTGAATGATGAGTGATACGTATTAAAGCATATGTGAATGTTTACTCCTCCTCCATTTACATCTGTATCTTATCCTTGTCTATTCTTATCATAGTGCAAAGACACTGGAGGTAGAAGAATGAGTAAAGTTAAGAGAACAAAAGAAATTTAGGCTGTAGGAAATTGACATAGGCTACTTTTCCTGGCAACACTAACATACACACACATGCACACTCACGTGCACACACATGCACACAGTCCACAGATGCACATCCGCTCACTCAGTCTCTCTTTTCTCTGAGGTTTTTCAGCCTTTTTTTCTCTCTGATTTTTAGATTGTTTGCTCTCTATCAATCTGTTTTAAAGTTGCTGATGCTTTCTTCTCTAGTTGAAATCTTTTGATACCTTTGATAACCTCTAGTGATTTTTTAAGTGCAGTTATTGCACTTTTCAACTCCAGAGTTTCCATTTGATTATTTTTTTGTTTCTTTCTCTTCATTGAAATTTTCTACTGGATAAGACATCATCATCATACACTGTTTTACTCTTTTAAACATGATTCACTCTAGTTCTGTGAACATATTTATAATAGTGATAGTGAAGTCTTTTTCTGCTAAACCTGACTTCTAGGCCCTCTGGCACGTAGTTTTTGTAGCCTCCGTTTTTTTACCCTATGTATGGATGACACCTTCCTGTTTCACTGAATGTCTCATAATCTTTTATTCATTTTTGTAATTTAAGATATTTTTAGCAACTCTGGATGCTGACCATCCAACCCCTTTCCAGGGCTTGTTGTTTTTTCCTTGTTTATTTGTTTTGCAAGTTGGTTGGATAGTTTTACTGAAGTCTATGTCCCTTGCAGTGTGAAATCTCTCCTTGCGCTCCTCTGACACACAGCCTTGTACATGCACAGTCACCCTGAGTTGACAGTGGTCTTGGCAGGGCTCTCTTTGCCTGTGTTTTCCCTTGATATCTCTGTTATCTGTCTCTGTTGGCATCATATCCAGCTATTAGGCTCCACTAATTGCCAATTGATTGCCCTATTGTTTTTGCTAACACCCTAGGACTAGAGTTTCTCCACAATCTGATCCTATTATATTCAAGCCCCTTTGCAATGGTAGTCTTTGAGGCCAGTCTTTGAGATTTTCCCTGACTTCAGGAGGGCTTTTCTTAGTTATCTCTTTCCCTGGCCCTCTTGGGTAAACTAGCTTACCTATGGTTTAGCATAGTGGTCTCAAGCTTACCTCCAAGTTGCTTACCAACAAAATTTCCATTGTTTGTGAGAACACACTTAGGCTTAATCTTCCATACACTCTGTTCCAAACAAAGTCTGTTCCCTTGGGGAGAGTTTTGTATGTTGCTGTTCTAATGGCCTGCTTCTCCTCCCCTGGGCAAAATCTCTGCAGCCTTATAAAAAATGGGGCAGTGATATATGCCTCGGCCAATGTTGAATGGATGTACAAGACATGCTGCAAGTGATGGCCTTTGACACGGAAGACCAGGGCACGGGACTTGCTCTTCACTCTACTCTATGTAAAGTCTCATGTGGGTCCTTGGAAGCACAGCCTGAGAAAGGAACAGAGGCCCATGTTACTTACTGAGGAGTGTCCTTAATAGATATTAGGAAGGGAGAGAGGGAACCAGGGTGGAGAAAGTACAAGGGTGAAATCTAGCCCCTGCCTGATCCAATTGGGTACTCTGGAGCATAAGTTGTACCATAGGGTGTATATCACTTTAAAGAGAGGAGTAGGGCTTGTGGACCCCTGGACCAGTCAGTCATTGGCTCCAGAAGATGGTGGGTAGCTTCCAGGCACCTCTTCTCAAGGCAGCTTCAGTCTTCAAAGGACCATGGGAGAAGGCTGCCTATGTGAGCGATTAACCAGAACACCCTCCATAGATGGCAGATAAACACCAACTGAGCCATTACACCAACACCATCTACTACCGGTACCATTCAAAAATTTTCTGCCAATGTGCATGTATCATCTAGTGCTCAAATACAAATTAGTTTAATGTGTTCTAAAGAATTCCATAACTCCCCAAACAAAAGTCCTGTGACCAAAGAGAATGAAAATTAGACCATCTTCACACCTCTTCCCTGTTGCACTGAATGCTAGTGAAACAGTGAGGCAGTATCCACAGTGCTCTGGAGGAGAGAAGTGTGTCCCAAGAACATTAAACCCAGGCCCACCATCAACTGAGTGAGCAGAACTGGGTTTTTGGTGGGTTTCAGCCCTCACCCAGTACGGGGAGATCTTCTCTCTGCTCATGGTGCTGCCACTCCAGGCTGAACACGTTGAAGATTCTGATACACCTCTACACTAGAAGCTGTCTTGTACCAAATACAGAAGGTGCCTTGTACCAAACTATACAGAAATCGGCCCCGTCCTCGGGCTGTGCCCCAGCAATGAGGAGGGCAGCTCTGGACCCTAGAATGGAGCTTGAAAAACAGTTTGAGGTGGATGCTGGGCATTTGTCTGTCTGATATTTGAGCTGCAGAGGAGCTTGGCCAGGTTTCTTCAGGAATCATCCTGAAACATTCCCCATTGTGACAAGTCCCATACTCATAGAGCAGGTGAGGGTGACTGTCAGCCTAGACGTCACCTTGAGAGAGGGCTCATGACTCACGACAAGCTGGGAGCTGACAGGAGAGAATGGAAGGAGACGCCCATGGGCACTGCACTTAGGGTGACTCTCCCACGGGCCCCGTGTTCATGTGCCCTCCCCTAAGCACAGGGAGCCTACTCTGAGCTCTGCAGAGGCCCAGTGAGAGGACAGTGGTCCAGGACATGTTGGCGATGCTCCTGTGGACACTGCTTCCTGCCCCCACAGCTGATGCTGGACTCCTCCAACTTTAACTCTCCTCCTTCTCCATTTCTTGGGGTAAAGGTGCCCTTCACGCAAACCCCCACCCAGTTTCCTGCTTGCACCCAGGGCTGAGTCCCAGCTGGGTAAACACCCTGCCAGACAAAGGGTGGGTAGAAGAGGGGGTGTGATGAGAGCTTTGTTCCTGTTTTCCTTCTTCCTGCCATCTGACCTCCCCCAGTGTGAGGGTCATCACAGCTGCTGAGGCATGTTTGGTGAGCACTTGAAAAAAATGCAAATGGTGTCAGTTGAAAAGATTTACAGCTGAGACCATGTGGCAACAAACAGAGACGTGGTCTCACAGTGCCCCCTGGTTCTTGTGTGTCCCAAAGTCTCCTATCCTTATAGAGACTTTAGGCCTTATAGATTCAACACTGGGCCTCTGGCTGATTCCCTTTAAAACAAGTTTCAGTACTTTCTCAAAAGCCTCCAAGTAAAAATGCTCCATTTAATGTCCAAATTGCCTTCTCTGGGTCTGCCTGAGCTTAGAAGTCCTAGAATCCAGCCAGCAGCTCTGTATCACACATCATTATCTGTGTCCCCTGGGGCATTTTGACAGAAGGAGGATGCATGTGGTCATTTGGAGACTCCCAACTTTGATCCACCCAGAAGCCTGGTCATTTATGGACACAAAGAATCAAGGAACCTGGGGCTCATTGTTCTGTGTTAGGTGTCTATTTCCTAAGCCTTTTTCCAGTCCTCATGGGAGTGACTGAAGGAAGGAGGATGGAGTGGTGGATGTGACCCCATTCTTTGGGATTGGGTTAGATATTTTAGACATGTTAATCTTCTCTTTGATTTGATTAGATGGTGCCCACCGCATTGTAAGATGGCTCAGTCAGCTGCAAGGATTTGGGATCTGGGAGGTGGAGGCACCAATAAGTCTCTGGAGATTATTTGCCTCCCAGAGATTTGAACCCAAAATGGAGCCCAAGAACTCCCAGAGAAGTGACAGTCACTTCCATGTACATGAAAAGTGAATAAGAGAGGAAAGGAAACAGAGATATTTACCTAATATACATATATATGTACACACACACACACACACACACACACACACAGATGTATTCATAATAAAATAAAGAGGAAATGCTCAGGACAATAACCATCCTTATTTCTGTAACCAGTCACATGGTCATAGCTGGTATTTATAACTGCCTTCTGCCACTACCCATCCTGTATTCCCTTTGACTTCAGCAAGCACCTCAGCAAGTCATGGTTTTTGACCTGGTGGTGTGACCCAAATCTTCATTCCTGAAGGGTCTGGGCTATTAGTAGTCCTGCCTACACTGCCAGGTCAGCCTTGGTTTGTGCAAGTCCATGTGCTGAGTCCATGCATCAGTGCCATCTCTGCCACCATTGTCACTCTGTTCTTGAGATCATGGATGAAGACAGGTGGCTGGGGAAGGAGGCTGACTGGTATCCACAGAATGAGTCATTCTATCTACTTGATTATTAAAATCCTCCTGTGCTGAGGTCATCCATTGGTGAGCATTCACTTTGGACACAAATATCTTCACATTTGTTCCCCATTCGTAGAGGTCTACCCACATACCTCTTCCTCATATTTATTTTTTCACCAATTTTCAAATCATGTTCCTTTCAAGTCCCTGAGCATCCAGTCAAGCCATTGGCTACAGCCCAAGAATCCATATATAATTGCACATTTTGTCATTTCTTTCCAAAGTGCACAACCAGGTGCACTGCCAGAAATTCTGCACACTGGGAGGATTTTCTTTCACCACTGTCCTTCAAGGGTGTCCCAGGGAGGAGCTGCAGTGCTGCAGCTGTCCACTTTCAGGTGGTTCTTGCATATTGTGCAAAATATGCAAGACCAGGCCTAAGACTTTGATTCCTCTGTCAACTGATCATAGGGAGCCCCCCATGAGGCCACAGGTGCATATTGGGAGAGAGAAGGCAATGGAGCAGTAGTGGGGAGCATGGGCATTTGAGCCATTTCTGCATGAAACTTACTTGTCCCTTCAGGGCCTGCTTGGGTCTGATCACATACACATCACTTCCATTTGATGATGGAGTATTGCTGTGCATGCCTGACTTTATGGCTTCCTGAATCAGATAACACCCAGTTCCCGATGGGCAGCTCAGGTCACATGGTAACCACATTCTGGAACTGAGGAAATAGCCATAGAATGGATTCAGGGACACATTGAACGCACCGTGAGACAGACCTGAGATAAAACCACTTTGATCACTTGATCTCCATAAGACCCACTCTGACTGGAGGGCCACAGAGATGTTCTGGGTCTCCTGGAATAAATGTCAGTTTAGAACCAGTATCCAGTAGTCCTTGAAAAGTTCAATTATTTCCTTTTCCCCAGTGCACAGTCACCCTGGTAAAAGGCCACTGGTCCCTTTGGGGAAGGTTGGGAAAAAGATCAATAGCATAAGTTTTCGGTAGTGTACAGAGGTCCTTTTAAAGGGGACTCAGTCTCCCCTTCATTCAAGGAGTTCTGGTCTGTAAACTGGCTCAAGTCTGGGAACTGAGTAATAGGCCACGACTCTCTGTTTTTGTGGTTCGAGTCAGATTTTTGTTCACTTGACCTAAAAGTTTTCTCTTTAGAGATCATGTAAGAATTTAGTAGGCTTCCTACCTATTTCACCTCTAGAAACGCCGTAATTAAGTAGCCAATGACAAAGGTCTGCACAAGTCAGACTCTTCTGACTGCTGCTTTGACTCTGCTGTCCATTGTGGTGACCACACCCACCTTGTCTGTGGCAGTTGAGTGCTACCACTTGGCCCTGCCACTCCAGGATCCAATTACTCCTGTTGTATGTAGATTTTCCAATTGAGTGGTTGCAGTTTCCACTGTAAGGTTCAGTCTAGAGAAGAGCAATCACCAAGCTCTTCAAGAACACTGAGGTTCACCTCACAAAGGTATTTCTCACAGTCCTGGTGAAAGGTATGTCTTCTGGACCCTCCCAGTGTGAGTGAGTAAGTCTTAAATGACTCTGACATTCCAGTATCCCCACCTTTTCAATCTCTTCCTCTATAGTAAACCAAGGCAATTCTGGCTTTCCTAATTCACCTACTATGGGCCACCTTTTGGTTAAGTGTCAGCTAATCAGCCAAACTAACTGTTAGAGCTCTCTCTAAATCCCTGAGGTGCAATGTTAAATGCAGAATCTCTGCTTAGTGAGCCCATATCAATAAATTCAGCCTGATCCAACTTTATGTTACTCCTACCATTAAACCACATCCTTAGTATCCATTTCCACACATGTTCTTGGGATTTCTGTCTGCATAAATCAGAAGAATCAAGTAGTTTTTTTGGAGTGTAGGGCACCTCTTCATGGGTCACACTCTGCACCTCACCTTTAGGGACCTGCTGTTATTTGGGTATAATCATAGGTCTGGAGCAAAGAAAGGTGGTGTAGGTGGGTCCTGAGGAGAATCAGCATTGCATCCTATGACAACTGCCTCAGGGTGGCCATGACCTTTTCCTCAGGCAATGCAGGAGTAATATTCTCTGACAGAGATGGGGAGATCTCTTCCATGGGGGATACAGAAATCTCTTCCACTAGCGATGGGGGTATCTCTTCCAATGAGAATGGGAGACCTCTTCCACTGGAAAAGAAGGCTTATCAGAATCAAGGGCATCAATGTCCCCAGCTTTATCAAGGTCTTCCCACACATCCCCATACCTACTTCCAGGACCCTGTTCTTTCCCAATCAGTGTCCTCACTTTAATAGTAGGCACCCTGCAAGTCCGGGAGTTCAATTTGTGTTGTGATTTAGCTAAACCAATGAGGAGGTTCTGCATTTGATTTTCAGCAGTTTCAGTCCAGCTGCTACACGAGATAAGGCTTTCCTTCAGGGCACATCTAGAAGCACTTAGATCATTTATGTGGCCCATGAGCTGGAGATTAAAATTCCTAAGCTCACCTTTTTCTTTACTTTGTCCAGCAACATTATGAAAAGGCAACCAATGTCATTATATTCCTTAGTTTTCCAAAAATGCTCAAAAGTATAGTATAATTAGCTCCTTGCTTCTTATGAGTAGTGAATAGAAGTATCCAACGCAGATATTTTGCTTATCTCTATAAATAGTTTATGATATGGACCATCAGGGCTCATTTTACTAACTGAAATAGAATCATTATTGTCATTAAATCTATTCAGATTAGACAGTCAGTTCCAGAAACCTCAAAATCAATTTAGAAAACTCATCATTAAAATTCTATTTCTCTAGAATGACTCTAGGCACTGATATCCATATTAGTCAGGGCTCTCCAGAGAAACAGAAAATATATACACATACATATATGTGTGTGTGTGTGTGTGTGTGTGTGTGTGTGTATATATATATATATATATATATATGAATTATTACAGGAATTGGTCCACACAGTTAAGGAGTTAGACAAGTCCCACAATCAGCTGTCTGTAAACTGGAGAACCAAGAAAGCCAGTGTAGGGGAGGAAAACTATCCTCTACCCACTCTGGGTCCTTTCTGGCAGGGCTATGAGTTAAATTGACATGAGACAGAATAACAGGAGAAGATCAAAAAAGATTTATGACACACATACATGGGAGAGACGCAGGGAAACTGAATACCTCGCCAAAATGGGCAAACTGCCAGGTTAAATAGCATCTTCAGCTAAAGACAAAGGAGGATGTTGGGGATTAGTGGTTTGGAATTTCAAAGGGAGGAAGGGAATTCACATGGAGATGGAAAAGCAAATGTTTGAGAATGTGGCCCAAGAGACAGAATTTTGATAAGAAGGGTTTGTTGGTGCCTTTCTTATCACAGTATTTTACACTATAGTATAGCTATGTCTTGGTATTAGCTGCTTCCTGGAACAGGCTTTCTCTCTTAAATTCTTTTAGGCAGTTAGGGGGAAGGCCAAAGTTTCTTTCAGAGTATTTTGAGCCTTTAATATCTTTAGCTCGAAATAATCCACATACCAGAGTGGCACATCTTCGGGCAGCCTTCCCTGAACCCCATCGGTTCCCTCCTCTGAACCTTCCCTGGAAGTTTCATAATCCTTTTGAAACTTAAGGAAGTTTCATAGTCTAGAAGCTGAGTGGTGGATTGTTGCATCTCCTTGAACACATGTCTTAGTTCTGATAATAGATCAGTCCAGTTAAGTTCATTTTAGAAGGCGGTGATGCAGGTGGGCTCCCACAGTTAGGTCTATATTGTGGAAGCAAGAAATCAGGTATTTAATAAGAAGCATTTCTATGGAAACAAAAGAAAAGCAAAGCTAATGGTTGGAGCAAATTATAAACCAGTTTCTAGATGTCAGCGTTTAAGCATCTTTTGTAGTTTAAAATGTCTCTGATGATGTCATTGAGTGTTCAGGTATCCTTTTGAGTGTCTTACACAGCAACAGGCATGCTATAATGGTGATCTCTCTTAAGTTTGTATCAAGTTGTCCCGCTTCAGTTTGCAGGGCTTCAGGAAAAAGTGCAGGTTTAGTTCTCGATGATTCAAAATGAAAATGATGAGAAAATTGAAAATGTTAGTTTGGATATTTGTAGCCAGATATTTCAGGAGACTAGAAGAACTCTGGATCCAGTCCAGCCAACAGATATAAAACAAAAGCCTCAAAGAGAATTAACAAAACTAGTATGTAATATCCTCATAGGTGTACTATAATTTTTACTGAAATATAATTTTTCTCTCTAAAATCACCCTCATTTTTACCAAAGATAGCCAAATGAAGACTAACTAGTTTGTAAAATAAGTCTAGTTTCAGTAAATTTAGCCCAATTATTTACATAAGTATAGCAAGAAAAACAATTGATCATATAGGCTCTTTTAAATCTGCTTTGCTGGAATTTTTTATAAGGAATCTCAGATTGAACTTCAAAGGCCTCTTGAGGTCAGGAAAGCCAAGCCTAGGATTTGTGATCAGGCTTCACCTGTAATATCTTAGATTTGGGTGAATTCTTCTCTTTTTAAGGTCCCACAAAGTATTTTGAGGTTCCTTGCACCTACCAGATAAGTGATATTCCTTACTTAACCAGTAAGTGTTGCTGTGAACACTGTAGATAAGGTTCCAGGCCAATATTTCCATGTGGCTTTATTCCAGAAAGTCAAACTTTATTCCTCAATAGTTGTCTTGTCATATCTGAGTCTGTATGTTTTTCTCAAATACGACATTCCAGTCAAAGCCTTGGTAATATAACCAATGTTTCCAATTGTGCCCTGTTATAAGGAGAACAGATTCTTATTGAACTTATACAAATAACTATATTGCCATGAAATAAGAATATTCACTTACTAAGAGTTTCCAAATTCTGGAAGGATCAGGTAGAGAGAAAAAGATAATTGCTTCAATTCTGCTTACAAAGGTATAATTTACCAAATTGCTATAAATCACGGTTAGTAGCCTAAGAGAAAAGAGAAGAAGTTTTCCTTAAATCTGAAAAAACAAAACATTTAAAAAATCAGCAATATTTCAAATGAAGTTATAAAAATTATAATCATCCTCATCAGTTCATCCAGTCCTGTGTAATCGATTCTTGATTTTAATCTTCTGTTAACACTTTTATAGGACCATTAGTTTCTCCATTAGAGTTTTGTAATTTCTTACCAGTTCAGTTTTATAATCTGAAAGTTTTGTCGAAACCTGTATTCCAGAGTCCTTTCCATGAATCTCTCTGAAGATGAAAACATTTGCAAGACATCAGAGTAAAAAAAGAACTGTCTGTAAACAAAAAAGAATTAAAAATGACAATTGACAAAGAATCTTGGTTATATCTGTGACATACAACATTTTAATATGATAACTGGAATTATGACTGACAACCAGGACAGATACTATTTATAGGAAAGTTATATAATTTTTAAAACACTTATATCAATAACATCTACCCACACAATATCATAGGTCTCTAGGAAACAATGCTTAGTTATTCATTTAACAATGTGACAGTTAAAGATTTTCAGGCAAATACATAAAATTAAATAGCTGTAAGAAAAACCTTAGCACCTATGATTAAAGACCTGATAAAAACAATACAGGACATTTATTTTGATAAAACACAAAGTTCTTACCCTTCTGGTAGACTATTCAAAGATAAGACCTTTTATAATCTCTATACCAAGAACAGACTAAAAGTTTAAGAAAATTATCCTTTTAAGAGAGGGAAAAAAACCAAATTTTAATTCTGCAACAGCTTACTTTTGACATTAAAACTTATTTACATAATTTATTTTAATCTTAGTCAACTTGACCATGTAAAAAACTCTTTTTTCAGAATTCCTTTTTCACAAACCTTCTATAACTTTGTTTTGTTTTTAATTTTATCTATTTATTTATTTTTCCCCCAAAGCCCCAGTGGACAGTTGTATGTCATAGCTGCACATCCCTCTAGTTGCTGCACGTGGGACGCGGTCCCAGCATGGCCAGAGAAGCGGTGCGTCGGTGTGCGCCCAGGATCTGACCTGGGCCACCAGCAGCGGAGCGAGAGCACTTAACCGCTAAGCCACGGGGCTGGCCCTATAACTTTGTTTTTACATTCAGAATTTTTCCCATGCCTTCTTTTTTCCCTTCTTGTACTTTAGGACAAATTTATCTTTCTTTTTTTTTATTGCAATAACATTGGTTTATAACATTGTATAAGTTTCAGGTGTACATCATTATTTCTTAACAAAACAAAAATATTTCCATTTTTATATCTTCTTCACTGAAAACATAAACTTTACTTTCCTTGAATACAAACACATTTTCCTTATTAATTTTTAGTAGCTTTAATCACATATATTAATTAGAATTTTTAACCCTTAGAAACCTTAATTTTTAAGTAAAAACTAAGTAAGCAATTATGAACTGTCTTTTACATTATCATTCTGTGGCTTGGAAAATTTATAAACACTTTTCATAATTTCTAGAAACGTGTTACTTTATAGTACAATCTTTTAAGAAAATACAATACATGTTTGCCAATAGACCTAAAACGTCTTTTGGTTTTTCTGTAAAAAGAAGCCACAAGTAGGTAAACTTATATTTAGTGATTAACATCTAATATCTTACTTGAAAATGATCTAAATACTCAATGAATTTTTATCAATTAAATTAACCTAGCAAACTTCAAAGTTTCAAGTTACCAAAGAGATTTTGAAAGTTTTTTTAAGCACACATGTCACAAACTATAATTATTGCTAAAAGTTTATCTATAAACTCTAAATCACTTACATCTAAATCATTTGTTCTGAACAATTATGTTTAGATTACCCAAGAAAACTTCAAGAGACATAAGACAAAATTAGCTATCATTTTAAGCTATTTTTGCTGACAAACTTGTAACAGGGATAACACGAGCTTATCTCACTAGTAAACCAGGCTGCATGTCTGTATCATATCAAATGCTGATAACTCTGAGGATATGTCTATTTTAATCAAACCAACAAAGTTAATCAAGCTTTCATTCACCAAAGATTATTTCATATCATTAACTGAAAGACATGCAAGCACTTACTTTAAGTCAAGTAAACAGAGATCTTAATTTTGGCCATCTGGAGGTAACACACATATAACATACATATAGATACACAGATTACACAGCTATTGTTTTAAAATTACTTCCATGAATCAGGTACAGTAACACAAAGCTCCCTAGTTATGAATCCAAATTTTGTTTTAAGCCTTTTTTTAACTAATATTTGTGGAGAAGACACTGAAGATGCTAGATTTTTGGCAAGGGTGCTCTCATGGCCATTTTTCTGGCTTTTTTACTTTTTTTCCTTCAGTCCTAGGAATTAGTGGTACACTGGATAGCAGTCCCTGAAGAGGCGAGATGATAATCCTTTTTGAGATTAAGAAATTTGGTGGAATCTGAACTGTCTCTAGACTTGTTTTTCCAGTCTTGCAAGGAATTCTTTCAAGGACAATTGCTCTTGATTTCTCAGAAATTGGGTCATAACTCAAATGACATTATAGGTTTATCTACCTGTCCAACTACATCAAAAAGGCACAGAGAAACCATTCAAGTTTTCTCCAAGTTTGAAGTTCCAGGGGCATAGCTGACTTATCTGTTTTTAATGTCTCAATCTTTTGTCTCAATCAATATCTAGGAGCATTTTTAGGAACAGCAGAGGCTTTGGGATTGACAAAAGACAGGAGAACTTTGAACTTCTGTCTAAAGCCATACTGCTGGCTCTGCAGATATTCATAGGACAAAGATAGTTGCTTCCGGTTCCCCTTAAGAACTGGATTACATTTTCAATGACAAAAAAAAAAGAGGTTAACACACCCCTCCAGCTGCATTTTTCCACTTGCTTGTTTATATCAGGGAAGTTTTTTTTGTGGGGGTGAGGATGATAAGCCCTGAGCTAACATCCAATGCCAATCCTCTTCTTTTTTGCCAAGGAAGATAGGCCCTGGGCTAACATCTGTGACCATCTTCCTGTACTTTATGTGGGACGCTGCCACAGCATGACTTGATAAGCAGTATGTTGATGCACGCCCGGGATCCGAACCTATGAACCCTGGGCCACTGCAGCGGAGCACACGCACTTAACCTCTAAGCCACCAGGCTGACCCCTCAGGGAAGTTTTTAACTTAAGTGGTGAATCAAAAGACTTTTATGTTCTAAAATTTCACGACAATGTATCATACCTTTAACAGTCTGCACAAAGAATTTAACAAAGGCCATTTGTTCTAAGTGTACAAAAAACAAGATACACTCACTTCATATATAGCCCATAAATGTATCAGTTTTTCTACAAAATTTCATCTGAATTCCATCACCTCTTATACCTCTAATCATAGCTTTCATTAGGACTTTATCAATAGCTCTTGGTCTTATAATTTTGCACAGGGGAGGAATTCCCAGTCAGACATTTTAAAGCACACTCAGGCAAAGTTGATATAACCTCTTTATATAAAATTAGCTCAAACATTCCAACCTGTGTAATTTTATCAACGTTTACACTTTTACACTTTCTCAATTTAATTATAACCTGAGTCAGGGTCTTAAGGCAAGTCATCATTATTTTTTTTCTTTTTTTAGTTTGGCCTTTTCAGAGGTACAAATAAAACAAAATGATATTTTTTTTTCCAATTTAGAAGTTTCCTAAATTTAATATATCCATCATCTGGACACATTGATGAGTAGCAACTCATACCAAAGCTTAACCATAGATGCAAGAGGAGTCCCCATAAGAGATACAGAGAATTCACTCCCCAAAATAAGAAAGCACAATAAACAAAGAATGTTGAGATGAAAAAGGCCCCTTACGAAAGCAACTGGGACCCCTTATGACCAACTTCCCTAAGAGCAGGCACAGTCAGACAAGGTATCCCCCAGAACTCCAGTCTACTCTACTGGCCAACAAGATGTGTGCTGGTAAATGCATCCTCCAGATGGCAGAGACCAGAAAGGTCACAAAGCCAAGATCTCAAGACGTAGAACAAGACAAAAGGAAAAAACCTCATCTGATATGCACATTAGTAGTTTTAGCTAAGCCTTGGGTCTCTCAGAGCCAGAATAATACCTAATCAGGAGGTGCTGTGGGGTTGGGGATTGTGTGTGCTTTACAGAGCACCTTGTCATTGCACAGACATTTTCTTGAAGTTGGTGGGGGACTTGTGTCATCTACCCTGTTCCATGATACAACTGATCCTTTCATGGGAGACTTCTTAAGGTGGTATGTGTCTTAACAGCTCTTAACTGCTTAATCCACGCCCACCAAATTTGCAGCATTTTTGGCTTCCAAGATGTCCTTAGTGACAGCTTTTCATGTCATGTGCATATAAGACAACAAGCTTATAGAGACATGTGTGTCTTATGACAAATGACAAAAAATAAGACAGAGACAAGGAGAAATAGTGACTATTTCTGGAAGGAAAAGGATGAATTAACCAATGAGTATTCAGCAAAATCCTAAGTAGCTGAGTCCAAGAAGCTAGTTTCATGAATATTTGCTCCTGCTACCCTAAATTTAGAAAAGAAAAAAAACTCACCACTCTTGCTTTCACTGGACCCTGCAGGTAGATATCTGGGAGACTGGCGTGGTAAGAACTCTTACCACCTGCTTGCTCTTGTCAGGGGTGCAGAACCTCTCAGCTGCAGTAGTCCAGGAGTGAAGAGCCTCCAGACAGTGAATATTTTACCCCAACCAAGTCACCAAACTGTAGGGGAGGAAGACTATCCTCTACCCACTCTGGATCCTTTCTGGCTGGGCTACGAATTAAACTGACATGAGACAGAATAACAGGAGAAAATTAAACAAAAGTTTATGACATGTATACATGGGAGAGACCCAGGGAAACTGAATAACTCACCAAAATGGCCGAGCTGCCAGGTTAAATAGCATCTTCAGCTAAAGACAAGAGAGGATGCTGTGGGTAGTGGTTTGGGACTTCAAAGGAAGACAATTCACATGGAGATGGAAAGGCAAATGTTTGAGAATGTGGCCCGAGAGACAGAATTTCGATAAGATGGGCTTGTTGGTGCCTTTCTTATCACAGCTATTTTACATTATACTATAGTTATCTCCTGGTATTACCTCTTTCCTCAAACACGGCATCCACCTTAAATTCTTTTAGGCAGTTAAGGGGAAGGCCAAAGTTTCTTTCAGAGTCTTTTGAGCCTTTAATGTCTTCAGCTTGAAATAATCCACATACCAGAGTGGCATATCTTGGGGCAGCCTTCCCTGAACCCCATCACCAGTGATATAATTGAGTCTGAGTCCAAAGACTTGAGAATTGGGGGCAGATGGTGTAAGCCCTGGTCTGGGTCCAAAATCTGAAGTACCAACAATGCCAATGTCCAAGGGTAGGAGAAGGTGGATGTCTCAGATCAAGCTGAGAGAGAAAATTCCCCCTTCCTCCGACTTATAGTTCTATTCAGGCCCTCAACCTGATGTATAATGCCCCCGGGGGACTAACAAGAGTGATCTTCTTTACTCAGTCTACAATTCAAATGCAAATCTCTTCTGAAGACATCCTCACAGACACACCCATAAATAACACTTTACCGGCTAATTGAGCATCTTTTATCCCAATCAGGTTAACATATAAAATTAAGTATTGCACTGTTACTGAAAAGCTGGAAAGAGTGGCACATTCAGGCACCACATCATAGAGGTAAAGAAGAAGCTGCCATTGTCCCAAGACTATAAACCTAAGAGCATATATCCTACTGGACATCACTGTCGGAGGAGAGAGAAGTTGAGAGAGAACCGAGTTCTCAAGTCCGTTCTGCATGAAGCCCCCTCAGCCTAGTCTTGGGGAAGATTCTTCAAAGCAAGGAAGGAGCCTGTGAGCCCATGGCAGGTTTTGTTCTCACTTCCACAGGAACTTGTAGCACTGTGGAAAGTGCTGCTGCTTGTATATGAGCTACAATAATAATCAGCCTCGTCCTCAGCCTGGAGCCCATAGATGGTCAGGGAGGCCGTGTTGCCAGACTTGGAGCCAGAGATGCGGGCAGGGATCCCTGAGGCTCGACTATTCACATTATAAATCAGGAGTTTGGGGGCTGTGCCTGGGAGCTGTTGGTACCAGGAGACATAGTTATACCTTCCAATATCACTGCTGCTTCCAGCACAAGAGATGGTGACTGACTGTCACAGAGTCCTGGACTCTGAAGAAGGCTGAGACAGGGCAGACTGGGCACAGGAACCTTAAAGGAGGAAAAACACACTCTAGTGAGTTCAGTGCTGGGTCCCAGCAGAGCCTGAGGAGGAGGAAACCAAGGATCAGCCCAGATGTCCCCATAGTCCCTTCCCTGGAGGCCTCACCTGTGCCCTGAGTGAGGAGGGTGAGAAGGAGCAGAGTCCAGGCCATGGTGGAGTCGCCCCCAGAGTGCTGCCTTCTGAGACCCCAACCCTGGTCCTGGTTTCCCCAGACCTCTTTTATCCCCTCCCCCTGCCTCAGAGGAGGGAGTGGCCTCCACGCAAATATGCTATCCACACCAGATTCTCTTCACCCCCCTCTGACATGGCCCTTGACTCTAGATACTTCTCCATCTCTGGAAGGCAGAGCTTAGTTGATGGGATTAAAACTCATTGACATGCATTTTCACTGTCCCAGCAGAATGAATCCACTCAGTGCTCCCTAAAAAGAGCCAGTCATGGAACATGCCTGTCCTTCCTATTGTGGAACAATGGTGTAGGTGGCTGAGTAATCCCTGTATTTCCCTGTGCTGTGTGGGAAGAGAGTGAGGACAGGGTTCCCAACGGCCAGGAGAGATCTAGTTGCTTCCCAGTGACAACAGGCAGAGCTAGGACCTTTCATTGCCCCTCAATCCTTTCTCAGTCCTCCTCACTTGGAATGGGTCCTCAGGCATCTCTTTGTTCCTAGCCTCTGCAGTGGTCTGAGCCCCAGGGACATTTACTGGCCCATCTGGAAAAAGACTAACAGTTGTACAATACATGTAGGATACCCCTCAACTCTGTGTCCCGCTTAGGAGGAGCTCAGATTCAGCACCCGTTAAGATTTAATACAGGTCAGGGTAAACCACAGCAAGTCCCTTCCCCAAATCTAGGCCCTTGCTGCCCCCTGGTGGCCACAAATGGTAAAACCCTAACACCAGTGATGGCAACTGAACTGAATCTGCACCTATGGACACCCTCCTCTCCTGATCCTCCCAGCTCAGTATCAGTCCCCTCTGTCCTTAAATCCATCCAATCTCATTTCTATTTGATTCCAGCTTCCTCCAGAATGGAATGTGTCACCTGCCAGACCAGGTAGCCCAAACCCTCCCACTCACCACCCTGTGCTTGTCCCAGGATGGCCATGAACAGGGTTAATGCTCCTGACACAGCTCTCAGCTCAGGGCTGAGGAAATGTTAAAGGTTAAATAAAACAAGAAGGAGGGGTGGATGGGGAAAATGGGTTGAATAAAACACCAATTGGCTTCTCACAACATTGAAAGAAAAAATATCCATGAAGTTGAGAGAGTTCAGTAGGATTGAGAAACATTAAATAGAAAGTAGGAGTGGAATCCCTCTATTTGAGGACCTGGGAGAAGGTGACAGATCCAGATGGGCCTTAGGGTCATAGCTGCAGGGTCCATGCCTCACATTGTTTGTCTGTCACATGGGACACATAATGATCTTCATCATGTCTCCTGTGTAGCACAGTGACATGACCTCACCTCAGAACCGCGTGTCTTCCCGAACCAAAATCTTCACCAACCACACAGAGATGCTTGACCTGGTGTGTTTTTCTAGATACAGGTGGGTTTGGGGGACAGACAATCAGGACTGACTGGTCCTTGCCAGATGGAAATGGAAATGTCCTCAGGAAATGGACTAGGAATTCTATGGATGCAAATGCTCTAAGGAAACTATTTTAGTGTCATTTTTCACACCATGCCACAGACATTTCCAAAAACAAAGTGAGATGACAGCCAGGCCAAGGGAGGGCAGAGCTTCACAGCCACCTCAGAATTGGGGGAGAGGAAATGGGTGGCGGGAAGAACTGAAAATTTTGGATTTGAGACCATTGTTCCAGTGTGTGTGCTTTAAACATTTATGTGTTGTCTTAGAGCACACAGTTTAGATACAAGGGGCTTTAGTGTGAGATCATAATAAAATGGTAGCAGGTCAGTCATCTGCTCAGAAGTCTATCAGGCTGGGCCAATGGAGCCAGTAGATTGGATCCTTATCTCTTGGGAAAACCAAGAGACTCCCTGGGCATATTCCAAATCTCCATGTGCTTCCTGCAAGAAAATACCCTCCAATCTTCACGAGATTCCTCCTTGTCCCCTGTTCTATGTCTGTTACTATCAGGAGAAAATTCTGGGCCCCCCATGCTGCAGGCACCCTCTTTCTCATTTAAAGCTGTTTCGTATACAGTTGCCCACATGATAAGACATGACACAGATATAATAAGCAAAACAGCCAGGAAAGGAGGCAAAATGACCATTTGCATATAATATGATTAATACCAATAAAGCCAAAGGAAATCAATTAAAAATATAGAAAAATTAATTCTCAAATCCATATATTTAAGGCCTAAATAAATATGATGATTCCTTAAGAAATAGCACATGAGTAAAGAAAGATAATATGACCAGAAGAGGCGCAGTAGAAAATGAGTGGTGGCTGATGCAGAGATTCTATGGACGCATGAAAGGTGACAGCCCAGAGGTGCTGAGGCCCTGACCACACTGAACAGAAAACCATCAGCAAATATTTTTAACATAATGACATCTAAAACATTTCAAATTTCTTGTATCAAAAGCGACCAAACTCTCACCATTTTATATATATATATATATATATATATATATATATATATATATACACACACACACATATATATATAAGCATACTTTTGCATTATTTGAGAAAATGCAGGAGGCTGTTCCTACAGTTGGAGACTCCACGTACACAGGAACAAAGTGACCTGGTGGCTCCAGAAATGTCACGTTGGAGAGACCTTGTTCTCTCGACATCTAGCTACAGGTTCTACTATAATAATCCATATTATAAAATAGTAACTACTTCTCAAAAGGAAACTGGGGACCACCTCAGAGGAGAAGCACTGGAAGAGGCGTGGGGGCTCCCGCAGTCCTGTGATCCCCTAAAGAATTTGTAAATGACCAGTCCTGCTGCCACAGTCACAGACCAGGACTTATATCAGATGCCTAGGAGGATGACCAGAGCAGTGGCCACTCTGCTTCCTACTGGTTTTCTACACAAGGACTTTGTCACACACTCACACACATGTATACACACACACACACGCACACCCTATGGACAGGCACAGACTCTGACCAGCATTACACACACAGGGCTGTGCCTCAGGATCTTATTCTGTATCCAATGCAGAGCTCTCTTCCCACTGTGCTGTGATCCAGCTGCTGAGGGTCCATGTGTGTCACTGGTCCAGCCTGGATGATCAAAACTGACTGTTTTTTGTTTTTTGATATATATTTTTTTTTTCGTGAGGAAGATCAGCCCTGAGCTAACATCTATTGCCAATCCTCCTCCTTTTTTTTCCCCTTTTTTTCTCCCCAAAGCCCCAGTAGATAGTTGTATGTTGTAGTTGAACATCCTGCTGGTTGCTGTATGTGGGTCGCCGCCTCAGCATGGCCAGACAAGCAGTGCATCAGTGTTCGCCCAGGATCTGAACCCGGGCCACCGCTACTGACTGTTTACCAGGGATAAGAAGAAGGTAACTGGTAAAAGATTTAAAAAAAAATAACTTAAATGGAGAACATTATGAGAAGGAGTGAGCTCCCAGGCGAGGTGACTGTCCATCCTGATTTGACCGGCAGTGAAGACACTGCCAGGATGTGGCACTTTCAGGGCTAAAGCTGGGAGTGTTCTGGTGAAGTGAGAAAAGTTGGTCTCTGCACCACAGTCTTCTGGGCCTAAGCCCAGGTTCAATCATTGTGAAAGAATTCTTGGTCAGATAGTTTTGTGTGTATGTATTTAGTGATTCATTTCAACTGGGAGTCCAGCTAGAAATTGGTCAACTCACCATGGAAATCAGATATTTTGCAAGATGTCTGAAAACTGGGGGCCATGCCCACCAGATATCTCCTCCTTGTGGGATCAAGAGGCCATTTTGGAAAGAGCCCGTTCTAAAGGAGAGACATTCCACGTGCAATGCTGCTTCTAGGGCAGGGGTTCATGGATTTGAGGAGAGCGGAGATTCTGAGAGAACACAGAGTCTGTTATTCAAATTGTATCTTGACACCTCCCTTGCATATGGGTCAAAAATGAGAGAACTAAAGAAAATTAAATTAAAAAAAGAAAACCTTCCCTTTTGTCTTCATTCCTACAACAATGTCTTCAGATATCTTCCTCGGTTGCTGTTGCTTCAGGAACAGATATAGAGAAGAATAACACAGCAGGAGGGCCATCCTGAAAAGAGCATGGTGGACACTGAGTTGAATAAGACAATGTGGTTTCTGGAGAACTGAATCCAGGCCGATCTGCACAGGTGTGAGAGACCAAGGCATTTACAATGAAGCTTACCCCTGAGAACTGTGAGGAATCCACCCAAAGAACAGGGGTCTCCTTGTGGCTGTTCCTACAATCAAGAGTTTGAAATGAGTCACCTTCTAGAGCCAGGACACACAGGCAAAGAGGAAGCTGTCATTGTCCCCAGACACTAAACCAGAGACAGCATTTCTTTAGAACTTCATGGGGAGAGTACTGAGTTCTTTAGAACTTCACTGAGGGGGTACTGAGTCCTCAGGCCATGTTGCATGAAGCCCCCTTTGCACAGGGATGGGGAAGCATCTTCAGAGGACAGCTTGTGAGCACAGAGCAGGTATTTGTCTCACTTCTCATGAACTTGGACCACTGTGGTAAGTGCCGCTGCCCACATAAGAGCAACAGTAATAATCAGCCTTTGCCTCAGGTTGGCGCTCAGAGATGGTCAGGCAAGCTGTGTTGCTGGATTTGGAGACATGGAAGTAATCAAGGATCCCTGAGGGCCAAGAACTATCATCTTAAGTCAGGAGTTTGGGGACTGTGACTGGGCCCTGTTGGTAGCAGGACAGAAGGTTATAATGCCCAATATAACTGCTGCTTCCGGAACAGGAGATGGTGACCCACTGTCCCAGAGCCCTGGACACTGAGGGAGGCTGAGTCAGGGCAGACTGAACCCGGGATCCTGAAAAGAGGAAAAACACACTCTGGTGAGTTCAGTGCTGAGGCCCAGATGATCCTGAGGAGGAGAAGACAAAGGATCAGCCCAGATGTCCCCTTGGTCCCTCCCTGGAGGCCTCACCTGTGCCCTGAGTGAGGAGGGTGAGTAGGAGTAGAGCCCAGGCCATGGTGGAGGTGCCCCAAGAGTGCTGCCTTCTGAGACCCCAACTCAGCCTGGCTCCCCCAGACCCCTCGTCTACCTCAGAGGAGAAAGGGGCCTCCATGCAAATCTGCTTCCTGACCTGCGTCTCCTCACCCGTCTGTGTCCTAGCTCTTGATTCTAGATACTTCTGTTCCCCTGGACAGCAGAGCCTAGCTGTAGGATTAAAACTCTTTGACCTGTATTTCCTGAGTCAGGACGGATGGAGCCCAGGACATGGAGCTCATCTTGGACCTCCCTGTTCTTCCTACTGCAGGAGTCATGGTGGTTCCTGCTGAGAAGTTCCAGGATTTCAGCTCCTTGCTCTGAGGGATGAGGGTGAGGACAGGGTCCAGGACAGGTTAGGGGAGATCAATCGCTTGGTTTCCAGGGACTAAAGGCAAGGCTAGGGGCTTCTCATTTCCCTTTCAACCTCCCCCGTCCTCCTCAGAAGGATGCGTCGTCATGTATTGTCTTCCCCTGCCTGCTCAGTGGTCAGAGGCTGGGGCCTGGGCTTCATTGATTGGTCCTTATAGAAAAGAACTTCTTGGGACTCAACAGATTTGGGGCCAAATCTCTAATTCACTTTAGGGGGCTCAGGAGAAAGCAGCTCCTGGGATTTCAACAGGCCAAGGTTAACCACGGCAGTGACCTTCCCCAATTCCAGGCCCTCACTGCTCCCTGGTGGCCACAGATGGTGCGACAGAAGTACCAGGGAAGGGAGCTGAAAATCTCTGCTGTGCCCCTTCTCCAGTCCTGCCTCCTTCCCCTCGCAGCTCTGGACCGGGCTCCCGGGTCCCTTCTACTCCATTTCATGCTCCTTTCCCTTTTTCCTGAACCTCCTCCAGTGTGGAACACGTCTTCTCCCACACCAGGTGCCCAGACACTGCCCTTCAGGATCACATTACCTGTGCCAGGAAGGTGCTTCACATGGTTAGTGTCCTAAGGTAGCTCTGGGGTGAGGGCTGAGGAAACACTGGGTGAGAAATCAAATCACCCCAGCAGGAAGGTTGCATGAGAAAATGGGATGAGGAGACCGACTGGCTCCTCAAAATGTTACAAGATTTAAAATGCTAAGAGAAAAACAAATGTTCTTCTCAAACAAATGTGGGGGGTGCAAAAGGACCATTTATACAAAATAATTAATGAAACTAAACCAAATATGTTAAAAATATATAAAAATTAAATTACATTTTCCTATATCTCCATCCAAATTAAAGTTTATGTTTCCTTGAACAAACACACCTTTAAAAAGAGATAAAGAATCTAGAAGAAATGTTATGAAAAATGTGTGACATCTAATCCAGATATCCTACAGACAACTGAATGGCCGTTATCTGAGGTACTGATTCCTTGGTCCTTTTTTTTTTTTTTTTTTACTGAGGAAGACTGGCCCTGGGCTAACATCCGTGTCCGTCTTTCTCTACTTTATATGGGGCGCCGCCACAGCATGGCTTTGACAAGCGGTGCATTGGTGCACGCCTGGGATCCGAACCAGCAAACCACGGGCCGCCGCAGCGCAAAGTGTGCACTTAACCACTTGCGCCACCAGGGCAGCCCCTGATTCCTTGGTTCTTGACAGTTAAGTACTGGAGGACAATGTGAAAATGAGGACAACAAAACATTTTAAATCTCCCCTAACTATAGTGAACACACTGTCATCTTCAAAACATTTTTAAAATATGTATATACAGTTATGATTTTAGTGATATTTGGGAAAATGCAGGTGGCTAGTCCTCCACCATAGTCACCAAAAAACAAGATGCACTGTGCAATGGTCTTTCCAGAAAGGTAATATTTGCAGTGATCTTGTTTTTTCAACATCTGGCTACAGGTTTTCTCTCTACTGCTCCTATTACAAAATATTGTAATTATCCACTTAAGAGGAAATTATCATACCACCTTCAAAAGCAGAAACACAGAAAAGGCATTGGAGGCCCCCTATCCTCATGCACATACGTAGAATATTCATGAATATTCTCAGTCCTGTTTCTACAGTCAGGGAGCAAGTCCTGGGTCAGAACAAAGAGGAAAACCAGAGCAGAAGCTCCTCCCCCTCCTGTAGGTTGTCTCCACAGGACACACCCCCCCCACAGCATGGACCCTCCCACCAGCCTTGCACTCACCCGGTGCTGCCACTCAGGACTCTACCTGTGTCTCCAGCAGAAGATGACTCGTCCCACTGGTGCTATGACCAACCCCTGAGAGGTCACCCTGTGTCATTATTCCAGTCTTAAATGATTATGGTACGATGTTACTTACCATTTTCTGAGAAAATAAGAAGGTGACTGGGAAAGAATTTTGGAAAAAAATCTTAAGTATGTGAACATTATGAGAAGGAGTGAGCTATTAGATAGGGTGACCATTGCCTGGTTTGACAGGAATGAGGGCACATTTGGGACATGGGACATCAATACTGAAAGCAGGAAAGTGAAGAGTTGGTCACCCTACCAGGTCTTCTTGAACTTAAGCCCAGTTTCATTTAGGAGCCCAACAAATTCTTACACAGAGATTTACTTCTTTGTGTACTTAGTGATTCCTCGTATCTGGAATTCCAGCTAGAAATGGAATTATTTCACCAAAGAAATCAGATAACTGTGAGAATTCCTGAGGAATTGGGGAAAGAATCACAAAATATATCTTCCCTAATGGAACAAAGGGGCCATTTGGAAAGGGTCCAGTCTAATAGGGAGACAGTCCACGGGCAGGGCACTTCCAGGACGGGGGTTCACGGATCTGAGGAGATGGGCGATTGTGAGGTAGCACAGAGTCTGTCACTCACCTTCTCCCTGGATCAGCCATTGGTTATGGGGTCAGGACAGGGACGCTGAAGAGAAAAGTAACATCTTCCTTTGTCTTCATTCCCTCAGCAGTGTCTTCAGATCTGTTCTCAGTTGTCGTTGCTTGATGAACAGACATGCAGAAGAATAACCCAGCACAGAGGCCATTGTGACTAAAGCAGAGTAGTTACTGAGGGGAAGAAGACAGGGACACTTCTGGTAAACAGGGTCAAGCTGCTTTGTATGGTGTGGGAGATGGAGGCATTCAGCTGGATTTCCCTGAGGACTACAGGAAATGCACCAGGCTGGCCTCTCCATGTCCCTCTGTTCCTACCATAGAGCAGTGGAGACTCATCACACAAGGAGGAGGCTGTCATTGTCCTGAGACAATTCGGCAGAAAATGTGTCTTTTTTTCATCTTCATTGTGGGAGAAGAGAGGAGCTGAATGAATGAGAACTGAATTCTAAAGGCGTGTACCTCATGAACATTGCATCTTCTCCCCACCTCTATCTACTGGTCATCTCCATCAATGCCTTCCCCCGATAGGCAATAGATGGAAAAATTCATCAAGAAAGCTGACATCTCCCAGGTGCTGTCAACAATGATACGGTCCTGTAATGCTTGGGTCTGAGTGGCCTGGATTCTCATTTGTACTTTCTCGTCTGTGCTAGGCTTGTCTTGACATGAGCCGTTCTCCAGTGTCCCCATCAGCCAAGAGTCATCTCTGTCTCTTCTTCCTAGTGAAGTGATCTCAGATGACTCCTGGAGTCCGTGCAAAGCTAAGTAGCATAAAATATAAGAAAGCTAATCCCCAGACAATATTCCTGCTAGAGACCCGGGACCTGCCCATGTCCATAAGGCCACAGGCCCATCTCTAGAGGACCCTTCTCTTTCCTCTGTGGCCTTTTCTGTCATCTTCAGGATGGCCTCCAGTAGATCCCAGGGGAGCTCCACTTAAGACTGAGCCTGAGCCTCTGTTAGAGTCAACATCTGCTGGGACCTCCCAAGACAGAGACATTATCCTTTCCTCACTCAGCTGGTTTGTGGCTAGTTCTCACTGATTCAAACTACACATTTTTGGGGATGCCACCTAGGAAGGTGTGGGGAAGAAATGTAAAGAAAAGTAATAGAATGATTAACACAAAAATCAGCACAGTGACTAATTGGGGAGGGGGATGGATGGAGAGGCTTTGGGTGGGTAGATGTAGCCATGGGTAGATGTGGTTTCCATGTAATTTTTTTCCTTAAATTGTGAATATTCATTTCACACACTCTTCTTTAGGAATGATGCAGTTTATAATAAAGCAATTTAGAAAAATAAACTGAAATGTATCTGCATACTTTTCCTTTCCTTAGCTTCACAGATAAGAACTCAGAGCACATGTAGATAAGGAGAAAGGTTTCATGAGAAACTGCAAGTATAAGGTGAAACACCTGCCCTTGTAGCCTTTGCAGATGGTAGAAACTGTCACCCAGAACCTTTGAACAAAGAAACTGGGAAAGGAAAAGAAAGAGCTAATAGTGGGACAAAGTGCCCTCTGGTTTTGACGAAGCTGAGGCCCAGACCCCAGCCCTGCCCTCTCCAGCATTTCCAGGACTCATTCAAACATCAGGGAGAAAAGAAAGAGAGATGCTCCTCAATGTGGAATCCTCAGGAGGCCCTAAGAATGAGAGAAGATAGACTTGTTGCCTCCTAAAGAATTCCCTGAGATCAAATGTGACATTTTTATTTTGTCACGTGAAGTGATGGTAACTTAGAATTTCATGCTTTAGATCCTGAAAGGATCACTTACCCTTGGATTGGGACAGAAGAAGACACAAAAAGATTAATGAGATTCCATCAACTGATCAATGAATAAATAAAATAAGCTATGTCCATACAATGCGATATTATTCAGCCATAAGAAATGATGAAGTAGTGATACTCTGTGCTTCAATATGGATGAGCCTTGAAAACATTATGATGTGTAAGAAGCACCAGACAAAAAGAGCCACATACTGTATGATTCCATTTATGTGAAATGTCCAGAACAGGCAAATCTGTAGAGACAGAAGGTAAGTTAATAGTTTTGAGGAATTGAAGGATGATAGAAATGGACAATGACTGCTAAAGGATGAGGCGTTTCTTTAGGGAGATGAAAACATTCTGGAATTATAGAGTGTTAAGGGATGCACAAACTGGTGAATATATTAAAAACCACTAAATCATATACTTTAAAATGAAGAATATTATGGAATATGAACTCTATATAAAAAAATTATCAAGGCCTAGGTTCTGGTGGATAAACCTTACTCTCAAGTGATCCAGAAAATGAATAGGTTAGGTGTACGTGCATGTGTTGTGCATGTATATTTACATATGTGTATGTACATATACACGACACATACATATACATACATATGAGGAGAGAAAGAAGAGACACAAAGAGATGTAAATGAAAAACAAATATGGTAAAATGTTAACAAATAGTGAATCAGGAAAAGCTTATGCAGGAGGTTTTTATATCTTTATATTTTTATTTTAAGTTTGTAATTACCTCAAAATAAAATGTAACAAAGAGAAACCAAGTGAAAGACTAAGTTAGGAGTGGAGGGACTGAGTGAGCTCAGAGGAGGTTTTGGTCTCACTTTTCCATGAACTTGAACCACTATGGAAAGTGTTACTGCCTGCATATGAGCCACAGTAATAATCAGCCTCATCCTCAGACTGGAGCCCAGAGATGGTCAGGGAGGCTGTGTTGCCAGACTTGGAGCCAGAGAATTGATAAGAGATCCCTGAGGGCCAAGAACTGATGTCATAAATCAGGAGATGGGGCCTATGCCTGGGAACTGTTGGTACCCAGAGACATAATTGTAACACCTAATGTCATTGCTGCTTCCAGCTAAGGAGATGGTGACAGATTGTCCCAGAGCCCTAGATGCTGAGGGAGGCTGAGCCAGGGTGGACTGGACCCAGGACCCTGAAAAGAGGAAAAACACATTCTGGTGAGTTCAGTGCTGGGCCCCAGGTAAGCCTGAGAAGGGGAAGACAAAGGATCAGCCCAGATGTCCCCATGGTCCCTTCCGTGGAAGTCTCACCTGTGCCCTGAATGAGGAGGGTGAGGAGGAGCAGAGCCCAGACCATGGTGGAGTCGCCCTAAGAGAACTGCCTTCTGAGACCACAACCCTGGGCCTGGCTCCGCCAGACCTCTATTATCCCCTCCCCCTGCCTCAGTGAAGTGAGGGGCCTCCATGTAAATCTGCTTCCTGCACCTGCCCCCCCTCAGCCCCCTCTGACCTGGCCCTTGATTCTGGATATTTCTGTATCCCTGGACAGCACAGCTTGGCTGAGGGATTAAAAGTCTTTGACATATATTTTCTGAGTCAGGATAGACTGAGCTCACAACAAAGCCTAGGGAATCAAGCAGCCTTGGGGTGTCCTTACTTTCCTATTGTGGAAGTCATGGTGTGGATGGTGGAGGAATCCCTAGATGTCCCCTCCTTGCCGTGGAGAGAGGAGGTGAAGAGAGCATCCTAGGCTGGCTG
The DNA here is from genome assembly GCA_014189135.1 of Dicerorhinus sumatrensis harrissoni. NCBI lineage: Eukaryota > Metazoa > Chordata > Mammalia > Perissodactyla > Rhinocerotidae > Dicerorhinus > Dicerorhinus sumatrensis. Next base: position 5,571,418 of record JABWHU010001757.1, read on the forward strand.
GGATGAAAGGAAGTCCAATTATTCCTCTTTCCAGGGACAAAAGGCAGAGCTGGGAGCCTTTGTCTCCCTCGGCCCCTTCTTGGTCCCCCTCAGTTAACAGGTCCACATGCAACACTCTATCACCTGCTCTGAACTGGTTTGAGGTTGGGAGGTGTTTATTGACATTTCTAAAAAGAGATTTATTGGGCACAGTAGATATTGGACACCCATTCCCTCGTGTCTCACTTAGGAGTGGCTCAGGAAGCAGCTATTGGCACTTAAAGTGAAACAGGATAGCAGCAAAAATTACCTTTCTCAAATACAGGCACTTGTTGGCCTCTTATGGCCACAGGTGGTGGATGCCAAGCACCAGGGGAGGCAGCTGAGAGAGAGCTGGAAACCCACGCTCTGCTCCTGCTCCTGTCCCCCCTCCTTCCCCTTCCAGCTCAGTACCAGGCCCTAGACCCTGCCTAATCTGATTCACGATCCTGTTCTTTAACTTTCTCCAGAGTGAAATGTGTATGCATCAAGTGCAAAATCAAGTGGCCCAGATGCTCCCCCTCAGTGTCACCTCGCTCATCCCGGGAAGGCCTTGTCCCCGGGTTTATGTTAGTGAGATGGATGTTGGTTTAAGGCTGAGGAAACATTAGACACTAAATTAATTCAACCTGAGTGGATATGTGGATGAGAAAAATAGTCCCATGAGAAGATGATTGAATTCTCAAAATGGTTATAAAAAAAGAGTAATGCAAGAAAGCAAGAGCTCAGTCAGGATGGAGAGTGACCTAATGGAAATCAAGAGAAAGACTTCAGTGTTGGGGATCTGGGAAGGGGGTACTGGGGTCATGATTGGCCTCGGGGCAGCTCCCGGGACCTCTCATCCGGCGAGTCTGTGTGACACAGGGAACATGGGGTGTTATATGTCTTGCCCCTTTGTGCACGTTGAGACTACCTCACCTAAGAGCTGTGAGACATCCTGAGGTAAAGTCTCTTCATCCATAGATGCTTGACCTAGTGTGTTTTTCTAGAAGCAGGTGGGTTTGAGGCAAAGACTCTAATCAGAGCTGACTGGTCCTACCTGGTATGGAAATGGACATGGGCCCTCAGGAAATGGGTTAGAAGTTGTCTGGAGTGTGAGTATTCCAGGGAAGCTATTGTAGTGTCACTGTACATACATGTGATAGACATTCCCACGAGCACAGCAAGGGTGAGGCCCTGGCCAACTGTAGGATGAGCAAAGTGCTGGACCCAGTGTATGGGCGAGAAGGAAAGGGGCTGTTGGGTAAATGGTAGATTTGCATTTGAGTCTATTGTTTTTGTTTTAAACATTTATGTGCTGTACTATTTTGTTTTATTATTTATTTATTTATTTTTGTGAGGAGATAAGCCCTGTGCTAGCATCTGCCAATCCTCCTCTTTTTTTGCTGAGGAAGACTGGCCCCTGGGCTAACATCCGTGGCCATCTCCCTTAAGTTTATATGGGACGCCGCCATAGCATGGCTTGCAAAGCAGTGTGTTGGTGCGCCCTTGGGATCCGAACTGACGAACCCTGGGCCACCGCAGCAGAGCGCGTACACTTAACTGCTTGTGCCAGAGGGCCGGCCCCTGTGCTGTACTATTTTAGACACTAGTTTAGATAATGACAACAGAGGAAGAAATAATGGCAAAAACTCTCTCGAGTCTAAAGAAAACTGTAACTCACAGAACCAAGAGTTCAGTGAATTCAAAGTCCAAGAAACATGAAGAAAACCACACTAAGTTTCATTATAAGCAATATTCTTTTTCTGACAGAAGCCTTTCTGGAACCCATATCTCCTCAATGACTATTTACATATTATTAAAATCTCAACAATAGAGGATGGTTCCTTGAAGATTCTACCACCCAATTTCCTTCTCTCATTTACCCTCCCAACCCTCGGGACACACACTCCAATTCCAAGGCTAATTCTCACTCAGCCAATGTGACTGCTGTGTTCTGATTCTGACATCCCAGGAGACATATTCCTGCAGAGCCTGCAGGACTATGGAGAAAATGTACCTGAGCAGTAACTGTTTAAACTGCTAAACTGAAAGTGAATGAACACACACCTGAGTATGTCCCCACGGAAACCCCACTAAAACTGTCCTGAGGGATTACAGTGTGTGTTCAGGAACAAGGATGTCAGGAACAAGAGCATAAAGGGGACACATGCTCAGGGGCCAGGGAGCAGTGGGACAAGTGTTACCTGACTTAGACCTGAAGCAGACAAGTCCCAAATCTGCAGGCAGAGTCCCCCTGAGATACCTGTGGAATTCTCACTTGACTGTGAGTGAGGCTGAGTTGGGGGAGGGAAAGGCTAAAGTTAGAACAGGGGAGTGGACATGTTAGAGAAGCAAAGGTGTCCCTAGACCCTCTGTCCTTCCCAGTAGTGACACAAAAGTAGAACATGCCAAATAGACCCTCCTCTACCTTGGTTTTCCTCACAGAACATAAAGCCCACATCTCTGGATGAGGGCAGACAAGGCAGAGTGAACTTTGGGTATCACAAGGAGACCACTGTGCCTCATGAGTGCTGGGTTCAGGGACCATCTCCATCCACTCACCATCCTTCATTTAGACCCTTCTTTACAGGCAAAAAGCCCAGCGTATTTCTGAAGAACTAACATTGCCAAGTTTCAGGCAGCAAGGAGAATATCTGTACAGCAGAGCATGTGATGTGTGTCGTGAGTGACTTGGAATCTTATCTGTATGTCTTCATCATGACCATACCATGGAGTCCCTATCAGCCAAGAATAATAGTTTGCCCTCTACCCCTCCCAGAGAGTGATCTTGGACTACTCCTGGAAGAACATGCTGATCTGAGAAGCAGAGAGTGTGGGGTACCTAATCCCCTGACAGGGTTGTTTCTGGATGCCCTGTATCTGGCCCACACCCTATCAGTGATGGTTCCTGACTGTTGGATCCCTGTCTTTGCCCTGGGGGCTCCCCTGATGTTCTAATTATCAGAAGGAGCTCTGGTTATTTCCAAGGGAAGCTCAGCCAGACACTGACCCTGAGTCTCTGATGTGCCTAATGTCTCCTGTGGGCCACATCTGTGCAAACAGTGTCCTTTTCCTACTCAGCTTGTTCATGTTTTCTCATCACTGTCAGGAATATAAGCTGTATTATACAGGGATGCAGATATAGTTGGAAAGAATGACCACAAAGCAGTGGAATGATTGATCTCAAATTCAGATGCTGACTACTTAGAGATCAGCATTGATGGATGTGCTTTGGGTGAGTACTTAGAGTTTTCATTTCTTTTTCTTCCTTAAATAGTGAATATTGATTTAATGCACTCTGTTTAAATTAGGAAACACTTCACAATAAATGAAATTTAGAAAAATAAAGTGAAAGTACCTGAATTGTTTAACTTTCCTTGACTACATAGAAAAAAACTCAGAACAAATTTAGAAGTGGACAAAATTTCAAGGAGAAATTAAGGAAAAAAAGTGGAAAACTTACTTTGTGGATTTTTCCAATGTTCATAAGAGACGTCAGCCAGAACCTTTGAATAAAGAATCTGGAAAATAACCTCTGGGACAACATCAAGCGCACTAACATCCGTGTTATAGGTGTCCCAGAAGGAGCAGAGCGAGGCAAAGTGGCAGATAATCTATTTAAAGAAATAATAG
>JABWHU010001757.1:5584408-5604146 GCA_014189135.1 Dicerorhinus sumatrensis harrissoni
ATTTGGAAGCTAGGATGCATGTTGACAAGTGCTAACTGACTTAGACCTGACAAAGCCCAGTCCCACGGCTGCAAAAGTTACAACTTGAAATACCAATTTTAATTCTCACCCAGTTGTGAATGTGGAAGTGATGAGTTGATATAAATTAAACATTAAAATAAGTGGCAGCTGCTACAGAAGCAGGTGGATCTCCACATCCTCTCTCCTCCTAGTAGTGAGGCTGGTAGAACACTGCCCACTATCACTCCCTGCACAGAGGGTAAAACTCACTTCTCTAGACGAGGGGAGGCCAAGCAGAGCGGAGTCTCTGGGGATCATGAGGAAAACACTGTGTTCCTCACAATCACTGTAGCCTCTACCCACCTCTCTCTAATGGTCACTTCCATTGATGCCTTTCATGACAGGCAATAGATGCAACAACTCATCTAAGAGGAAGCATATCTTCTAATGCTGAGTGCAAAGACACCATCATGTAATGTTTGGGTCTGAGTGGCCTGGATTCTCATTTGTACTTTCCTGCCTGCACTAGGGTTGCCTTGACATGAGCCATTCTCCAGTGTCCCCATCAGCAAAGAATCACTTCTTTCACTTCCTCCCAGGGATGTGACCTCAGACTACTATTGCAGTCCACACCAAGCTAAGTAGCAGAAAATGTGCAGCAGTTAATCTCTAACAGTATTCCTGCTGGAGACCCAGGACCTTCCCACATCCAGCAAGGACACATGCCCAAGTCTAGGGGACCCTTCTCTTCCTCTGGGGCCTTGTCTGCCATCTTCAGGAGGGGCTCCAGTAGATCCCAGGGAACCCTCATCCAAGACTGACAATGAGCCTCTGGTAGGGTCAGTGTCTCCTGGGGCCTTCCCTGATATACACAATATTCTTTCCTCACTCAGCTGGCTTGTTGCTAGTTCCCACTGTTTCAAACTCTGTTGTTTGGGGATGCAACCTAGGAAGGTGCAGGGAAAGAATGTAAAGAAAACAACAGAAGGATTAACACCAACTACAGCACAGGGACTAATTGGAGAGTGGGATGGATGGAGAGGCTGTGGGTTGGTAGACATAGCAGTGGGTAGATGTAGTTTCTATTTATTATTCTTCCTTAAGTTGTGAATACTCTTTTCCTGCACTCATCTTTAGGAATGATGTCTTTTGTAATAAGAGGAATTTAGAAAAATAAACTGAAATATACCAGAGTGCTTTTCCTTTCTTTAGTTACATAGTTAAGAACTCAGAACAAATGTACATGCAGAAAAAGTTTTTGTGAGAAACCTCAAGTATAAGGTGAAAAATCTGTGTTTGTAGCCTTTGGAGATGGTAGAAACAGTCACCTAGAAACTTTGTACAAAGAAACGGGGAAAGGGCACTCGCCGAAGTGGCCTAATGGTTAAGTTCAGCGCAGTCCACTTCAATGGCCTGAGTTCAGTTCCTGGATGTGGACCTACACCACTCGTCTGTCAGTGGCCATGCTGTGGCAGCAGCTCACATACAAAAGGAGAAAGATTGGCAGTGGATCTTGCACAGGGCAAATCTTCCTCAGGAGTAAAATAAAATGAAAATGGAAAAGAAAAAGAAAGAATCAAATGTGGGACAAAGTTCCCTCTTACTTTGATGAATCTGAGGCCCAACCCCCACCCTACTCTCTCCAGCATTTCCAGGACAAGTTCAAACAACACGTAGAAAAGAAGGAAGGATGCCCTTCAATGTGGAATCCTTAGGAAGGTCTGACAATGAGAGAAGAAGGCAGCCTTGGCTGCCTCCTAAAGTTTTCCCTGAGAGTGAATGTGATATTTTTATTTTGTTGTGTGAAGTCAGGTAAACTTAGAATCTTCTTGCCTTAGATCCTGAAAGAATCACTCACCCTTGGGTTGTGACACAAGAAGAGACAGAATAATTAATGACATGCAATCAACTGATTAATGGATAAATAAATGGAGTATATCGATGCAATGCCATAGTATTCAGTCATAAGAAGGGGTGAAGTACTGATACTATATGCTTCCGTATGGATAATCTTTGCAAACACCACGATAAGCAAAAGAAGCCAGACACAAAGGGCCCTTTCATGTAGGATTCCCTGTATGTGAAATGTCCAGAATAGGCAAATCTATAGGCACAGTTGTAAATTAAGGGGTGTGGAGGGTTGAGGGAGGAGGGAAATGGGGATTGATTGCTAATGGATGAGGAGTTTCTTTAGGGGCATGAAAATGTCCTGGAATAATAAAGTGTCAACAGATGCACTAACTGTGAATATATTAAAAACCACTGAATTCTACACCTTAAAATAAAAGATTTTATGAAATGTGAGTTCTGTCTTAAGAAAGTATTAATCCTTAAGAGGTAGTGTATAAACTTACTCTCAAATGATCCAGAAAATAAATAAGTTTTGTGTGTGTGTGTTGTGTACGTATATTTATGGATGTGTATGCACATATACAAGCACGTAAATATATATATAGAGAGAGAGGGATGAGAAATAAAGTGATATAATGACAAACAAATATGGCAAATTGTTAAAAATTGGTGAATCAGGTAAAAGATTATTCACGAATACTTTAAGTTTTCTTAAAATTTTTATTTAAATTTATAATTACTTCAAACTAAACTAATAACAAAGAAAAACTGAAAGCCTGAGTTTAGGATGAAGGGACTTGAGTGAGCTCAGTGGAGGTTTTGGTCTCACTTCCCCATGAACTTAAACCACTGTGGAAATTGTTACTACTTCTATATGAGCTACAGTAATAATCGGCCTCATCATCAGCCTGGAGCCCAGAGATGGTCAGGGAGGCCGTGTTGCCAGACTTGGAGCCAGAGAAGCGAGCAGGGATCCCTGAGGCCCGAGAACTGACAGCATAAATCAGGAGTTTGGGGGCTGTGCCCGGGTGCTGTTGATACCAGGAAACACCACTATAACCCCCAATGTCACTGCTGCTTCCAGCACAGGAGATGGTGACCGACTGACCCAGAGCCCCAGACGCAGAGGAAGGCTGAGTGAGGACCGACTGGGCCCAGGACCCTGAAAAGAGGAAAAATACAAACTGATGAGTTCACTGTTCGCAGCCCAATGATCCTGAGGAGGAGAAGACGAATGATCAGCCCAGATGTCTGTTGGTCCCCTCCCTGGAGGCCTCACCTGTGCCCTGAGTGAGGAGGGTGAGGAGGAGCAGAGCCCAGGCCATGGTGGAGATGCCCCAAGAGTGCTGCCTTCTGAGACCCCAGCCCTGGGCCTGGCTCCCCCAGATCTCTCTTATCCCCTCCCTCTGCCTCAGAGGAGGGAGGGGCCTCTATGCAAATCTGCTTTCTGCACCTGCTTTTCCTCACCCTCCTCTGAACTGGCCCTTGATGCTAGATACTTCTGTATCCCTCGGCTGTAGAGCTTAATTGTGGGATTAAAACTCATTGACCTGCATTGCCTGAGTCAAGACAGATGGAGACAAGGACAGAGACCAGGAAATGGAGCTCATCTTGGATGTCCATGTCTTTCCTATTGCCGGAGTCATGTTGGTTCCTGCTGATGAATCTTAGGACTTCAACTCCGTGTCTGAGGGATGAGGGTGAGGACAGGGTCCAAGACAGGCTGAGAGAGATACATTAACTTGATTTAAGGGATCTAAAGTCAAAGCTGGATAGTTCTCACTGCCCTTCAGTCTTCTTGGTCCTCCCAAGAAGGGTAGGCCATCATGCATTATTCTGTCCCTTGCTTCTGTACTGCCTGAGATTGGGGCCTGAGTCTGAGCCCTGGGGTTCATTTATTGGCCCCACTACAGAAGGACTTCTTGGAGTACAATAGATTTTGACTCTTTCCCTACATCCCTTTAGAAGGGCTGAAAGGGAAGCAGCTCCTGGGATATCATCAGGCCTAGTGAACCACAGCAGTCACCTGCCCCAGATCCATGCCTTTGCTCCCACCTGGTGGCCTCAGGTGGTACATCCCAAGCTCCAGGGAAGGCAGCTGAGTGGGAGGTGGAAATCTCTGCTGTGTTCTTTCCCCTGAGTTCACTCATTCCCCTCCCAACTCAGTACTAGACCTCCTGATCCCTTCAAATCCATTATATGCTCCTTTCCCTTTTCTCCTGAACCTCCTACAGAACGGAACGTGTCTCCTGCAACACCAGGTTCCCATACGCTGCCCTTCGGGATCACGCTATCTTTCCTGGGAAAGTTCTTCACACGGTTAGTGTCCTGAGGTAGCTCTGGGGTAAGAGCTGAGGAAACGCTGGTTGAGAAATAAAATCAACCCCAGCAGGAAGGTTGGATGAGAAAATGGCATGAGGAGACCAATTGGCTCCTCAAAGTGTTATCAGATTTAAAATGCTGTAAGACCCTCAAATGATACCAAAGAAGAGGCCAAAGGACCAATTACACAAAATAACTAATAACCAACAAAAATTAAAGCAAATATATTAAAAATATACAAAAATCAAATCGCATTTTCTTATATCACCAGCCAAATTAAAATTTGTGTTTCCTTTCACAAACACACCTTTTTTTAAGAGATAAAATATCTAGAAGAAATGCTATGAAAAATGTGTGACATCTAACATAGAAATCCTAGAGGAAATTGAATGGCGGTTATCTGAGGAACTGATTCCCTGGTTGCATTGACAGTAAAACACTGAGGATGTTGTTAAAGTGAGAACACAAAACATTTCAAATCTCCTCAAAATAATGACTACACTGTCATCAAAAAAAATTTACAACCCATGTATACAGTTACAATTATAGTGATATTTGAGAAAATTCAGGTGGTTAATCCCGCACCATAGTCACCAAAATACAAGATGCAGAGTGCATTGGTATTTCCAGAAATGTCATATTGGGAAAGATCCTGTTTATTCAACATGTGGCTACAGGTTTTCCATCTACTGCTCCTGTTACAAAATATTGTAATTATCCCCTTAAGAGGAAATTATCATACCTCTTTCAAAAGCAGAAACGCAGAAAAGGCATTGGAGGCTCCCTGCCCTCATGCACACATGTAGAATATTCATGGAGAATCTCAGTCCTCTTTCTACAGTCAGGGAGAAAGTCCTGGGTCAGAACAAAGATGAAAACAGCACAGAAGCTCCTCCCCCTCCTGTAGGTTGTCTCAACAGGACACAACCCCCACAGCATGGACTCTCCCCCCAGCCTTACACTGACCCAGGGCTGCCACTCAGGACTCTATCTGTGTCTACAGCAGAATATGCCTCATCCCACTGGTGCCCTGACCAGTTGCTTAGAGGTCACCCTGTGTTACTCTTTCAGTCTTAAATGAGTAGTGCATGAAGTTACTTTCCATATTCTGGATACAAAAGAAGAAAACTGGAAAGGAATTTTGAAAACAAATGGAAGGATGTGAGCCTTATGAGAAAGACTGAACTGTTAGATGGGGTGACCATCGCCTGGTTTGACAGGAACTAGGGCACGTTTGGGACACAGAATGTCAGTGCTGAAAGCAGGAAAGTGAAGAGTTGGTCCCCCTATCAGGTCTTCTTGAAATTAAGCCCAGTTTTATTCAGTATCCAGCAAATTCTTACACAGAGACTTAGTTCTTTGTGTACTTAGTTATTCTTTGTAACTGGAATTCCAGCTACAAATGGAATTGGTTCACCAAGGATCTTGGATAGCCGTGAGAATTCCTGAGGAATTGGGGAAAGAACCACAAAATCTCTCTTCCCTTCTGGAACAAAGGGACCATTTGGAAAGGGTCCATCCTGATGGGGAGACAGTCCAAGTGCAGGACAGTTCCAGGACAGGGGTTCGGGGATCTGATGGGAGGGGCAATTTGGAGAGAGCACAGTCTGTCACTCAAAAGGGTTTTAAATTGACCTGATGCAGAAACCACATCTCACAGAAGATGACGGGACAAGCAACCTGGACACACGGACAGATTGTCAGCTAAACAAAGTATCAGCATAGGATTTAAACAAGACCCCTGTTTCATCGTAGAATGACAGCTACATCCAGGATAGAACACAAAATACTCGACATGTGAACAACCAGGAAAAGCTCAACTGCAATAAAATTCAAAATTTAAAAAGGCAACTCCTATCTGAGAGACATGCTAGAATTTCTCATGAAATTTAAACGACCTTTTTAAAAATAATGTAGGAAACAAAGCCTCAAAAAAGGAATGAAAATATTGAAATTCTTAGCCAAGTAACAGAAGATATAATGAAGCACAAAGTGGAGGTACTGCAAATGACAAGTACACGAGACGGGATTAACGGCAGATTGGGTCCTGGGAATGAAACTAGTGACCTCCAATCACAGCAATGGAACTGTCCAAAGCAAACACACCGGGAAAAATGAATTCTATAACACAGAATAGTATCAGTCAATGTGGGACCACTTCAAGTGACCTAATAACACATATAATTTGAATTTCCAAAGGGGAGGAGACAGAGTGACAGCAGGAAACCACATCTCCAGAAGCTAAACAAACCCCAAACATAAGACACATGAAGAAAACCAGCTCAAGACTCATTATAAACAATTCTCATTTGTGTGGACACCTTTCCAAACCACTCTTTGGCTTCACCAATTATTGATTTATTAGTAAAATGTCAACTACAAAAGTTTGCTTCCTGAGGAATCTATCATATAATATCTTTCTCTCTCTCTCTCCTCCAACCCTCACAACACAAATTCCAGTCACCAGAGGATCCTCACTCTGGCCATTGCAGGTGAAACTGAGTGAGTACCCAACTATGTCTAGTCTTCCTAAACTCCACTAAACCTGTATTGCAGGTGATTGTCATATGCCAGAGTTTTCTGTGAGAGACCAAGGAACAGAGATAGGGACAACAATACAAATTTGGAAGCCAAGATGCATATTGACAATTCTTAACTCACTTAGACCTGACAAAGCCCAGTCCAAATTCTGCAAAAGTACAACCTGACATATTATTTCTAAATCTTGATCAGTTGTGTGTATGGAAGTGACGAGTTGATATAAATTAAAAATTAAAGTAAGTGAAAGCTATTCTAGGAGCAAGTGAATCTCCACATCCTCTCTCTTCCTAGTAGTGAGGCTGGTAGACCACTGCCCATGACCCCTCCCTGCACAGAGGGTAAAGCTCACTTCTCCGGATGAGGGGAGGCCAGGCGGACTTCAGTCTGTGATGCTGTAATGTTCAGGTCTGCGTGGCCTGGATTTTCATTTCTACATCCTATATATGCTAGGTTTGTCTTGACCTGAGCCATGTCACAGGGTCCCCATCAGCCAAGAATAATCTCTCTTCTTCCCAATGAAGTGATCTCAGACTACTGGAGTCCATGCTAAGCCAAGGCACAGAAAATGTGGGGCAGCTAAATCACTGACAATACTCCTACTGGAGAACAAGGACCTGCCCACATCCAGCAAGGACACATGCCCAAGTCTAGGGGTCCCTTCTCTTCCTCTGGGACATTGACTGCTGTCTTCAGGAGGGTCTCCAGTATATCTCAGGGGACTTCCCCTCAAGACTGAGTACCTCTCTTATGGTCACTTCCTCCTGATAGACACATTATCCTTTCCTCAGTCAGCTGATTTGTTGCTAGTTCTCACTGTTTCAAACTATGTGTTCTTTGGAGATGCAACCTAGGGAGGTGTGGGGGGAGAAATGCAAAGAAAACAATAGAATGATTAACACCAACATCAGCACTGTGGCAAATTGGGAAATTGGATGAATGGAGAGGATTTGGGTGAGTAGATTTACTATGGGTCAATGTGGTTTCCATTTATTACTCTTCCTGAAATTGTGAATATTCATTTTACACACTCTTCTTGAGAAATGATGCATTTCATAATTAAAAATGGTTTAGAAAATTAAACAGAAATGTACCTGAATATTTTTCCTTCTTTAGCTAGATTCACAGGAACTCAGAACTCATGTAGAAGTGGAGAAAGGTTCCATGAGAAAGAGAAAATATAAGTGAAAACAACTGTCCCCGTGGTCTTTTGGAGATAGTGGACCAAATTACTGTGAATCAATGAAGTCCATCAACACATGCATGCAAAAATAACAAGAAGCATATCCATAAAATGCAATATTATTCAGCCATAGAAACAAATGCAGCACTGTTTCATGCTACAATACGGATGAACCTTGAAACCTCATGCTAAGGGAAAGGAGCCACAGACAAAGGACCAGACAGTGTATGAAATCATTTATGTGAAATGTGAAGGATAATAAACCACAGAGACAGGAAGTAGAAGATGTTTGCCCAGGGGAGTGTCACGGGGGAACGTGGAGTGATGCTGACTTGTACGAAGTTTACATTTTGGGTGATGATGTGTCCTGGACATATATAGTGGTAATGCTTCCACACCTTTTTGAATAATCTAAAATTACAGAATTATTCACAATTCACAATGGTGAATTTGATGGCATGTGCAATACATCTAAAAGAAATACTATTAAGAAGTATAGGATATGAATAATATAACCTATTCCAAAATGATTCTGAAAATGAAATATTTGTGCTGTGTGAGAATGTATATACTTATACACACACTCTCACAGACACAGAATAATAAGGCAAATATGACAAAATGTTAAAAGTTCATCAATCTAGGTCATGAATGGATGTGAGAATTTATGAGATTTTGCATTATTTCTGAATGTTTGTAATTGTTTCAAAACAAAAGAAAGAAAAAGTGAATGTCAGCCTGAGTTGAGGATCGAGGACATTGGAGCGAGCTCAGAGGAGGTTTTGGTCTCACTTCCCCGTGAACTTGGAGCGTTGTGGTAATGTAACTACCTGAAGGTGAGCTACAATAATAATCAGCCTCATACTCAGCCTCGAGCCCAGAGATGGTCAGGGAGGCCGTGTTGCCAGACTCAGAGCCAGAGAAGCGAGCAGGGATCCCTGAGGCCCAAGTATTTACATTATAAATCAGGAGTCTGGGGGCTATGCCTGGGAGCTGTTGGTACCAGGAGTTATAGTTATAACCCCCATTGTCACTGCTGCTTCCAGCACAGGAGATGGAAACTGACTGTCTCAGAATCCCGGATGCAGAGGAGGCTGAGTCAGCGCAGACTGGGCCAACGACCCTGAAAAGAGGAAAAACACACTCTGGTGACTTCTTTGCTGGGGCCACAGCTGAACCTGAGGAGGGGGAGACCAAGGGTCAGCCCAGATGTCCCCATGGTCCCTCTCCTGGAGGCCTCACCTGTGCCCTGCGTGAGGAGGGTGAGGAGGAGCAGAACCCAGGACATGGTGGACACGCCCCGAGAGCACTGCCTTCTGAGACACCAACTCTGGGCCTGGCTCCCCCAGACCTCTCTTATCCCCTCCCCTTACCTCAGAGAAGAGAGGGGCCTCCATGCAAATCTACTTCCTGCACTTGCCTCTCCTCACCCCCTCTGATCTGGCCCTTGATTCTAGATCTTCTTCATCACTGGAGGTCTGAGCTAATTTGAGATGATTAAAACTCTTTGACATATATTTTCTGAGTCAGGACAGACTGAGTTCATGACAGAGCCTATGAAATCAAGCAGCCTTTGGGTGTCCTTACTTTCCCATTGTGGAAGTCATGGTATGGATGGCAGAGGAATCCCTCGATGTCCCCTCCTTGCTGGGTGGGGCAAGTGTAAGGAGAGCATCCAGGGCTGGCTGGGATGAGGGGAGATACCATTACTCCTCTTCCTATTCCCCAAAGGCAGAGCTGGGATCTCTCAGTCTCCCTCCACCCCTTCTTGGTCCCCTCAGTTATCAGGTCCTCAGGCATCATTCTGTCCTCTCTCTGCAGTGGTTGGAGGTTGAGGGGTGTTTATTGGCATTTCTAGAAAGGGATTTATTGAGCACAATAGATACTGGACATTCATTCCCTTGTGTCTCACTTAGTAGTGGCTCAGGACGCAGCTACTGGGACTTTAAACAAAATAGCCGCAAAAATTACCTTTCCCAAATACAAGCACTTGCTGACCCCTGGTGGCCACAGGTGGTGGATGCCAAGCACCAAGCAAGAGATACAGCTGGAAACCCATGCTCTGCTCCTGCGCCTGTCCTCCCTCCTTCCCCTTCCAGCTCAGTACCAGGACCCCTAATCCCAGCTAATCCACTTCATGATCATTTCCTTTAATTTCCTCCAGGTGAAATACGTCACCTGAAAAAATTGAGTGGCCCAAATGCTATCCCTCAGAGTCACCTTGGTTATCCCAGGAAGTCCTTGTCCGACAGTTGGTGTAAGTGAGGTGGGTGTTGAGTCAAGGCTGAGGAAATGTTAGCCATTAAATTAGTTCAATCCAAGTAGATATGTGGATGAGAAAAACGGGCCCATGAGAAGATGATCGAATTCTCAAAATGGTTAGAAAAAAGACTAATTCAGGAAAGAGAGAGTTCAGTCAGGATGGAGAGTGACCTAACGGAAACCGAGAGAAAGATTCCAGTGTTTGAGGATCTTGGAACGGGGGACTGGGGTCAGGGTTGGCCTCAGGGAACAGCTCCAGGGACCTATATCAGGCAAATCTGTGTGACACAGGGGACATAGGGTGTTCTTTGCCATGCACCTTTGTGCACATCAATCCTACCTCACCTCTGAGCTGTGAGACTTCCTGAGGCAAAGTCTTTTCATCCACAGAGATGTCTTTTTCTAGAAGCAGTTGGGTTTGGGACTAAGACTCTAATCAGAGCTGATTGGTCCTTTCCAGAATGGAAATGACGTGTCCCCTCAGGTAATGGACAATTAGTTCTATGGAATACAAATGTTCTGATGAAACTGTCTTGGTGCCACTGTTCATACCATGTGACAGACATTTTCAAGAGCACATGTGGCTGTGGCCCAGTGTAGGATGAGAAAAGTTGTGGCCTCTGGGAATGGGAGAAAAACAAAAGTGTGATTGGGAGAAATGATAGGTTTGGATTTGAGACGATTGTTTGTGTGTGTTTAAACATTTATATTCTACATTTTTTAGACATTAGTTTAGGTAATGATGTCTATTTTTGAGATAATAATAAAATGGTAACTGGTTGATGACCTTCTCATAAATCAATCACTAGGAGTGTGAGACTAGATTCATCACCCAGTAGCTTGGATCTTTATCTCATGTGCTCTCCGTGGAGGCTTTCTATGAACAATCCAGGGGTACCCGTGCTTCCTGCAAGAAGTAAACCACTGGTTTTCACGAGGAGCTGCCTTGCATCTGTGCCATGTTGTGTGAGTACAAAGAACACATTCAGGACCCCCAGGATACAGGAGTTTCAGTTTTATTAAAATTCTTCTAGATTTGGTGCCCACACAATAAGAAATGACATAGAGATAATAAGCATGACTGCCACAAAATGGAGGCAAAATTACCAGTCGCACATAATACGATTCCCAACCAATAAAGCTAAAGTATGTAAATTAAAAAAACAAAAATAAATTCCTTAATTATCATCTTTTAGGATGAATTAAGTATGGTGATTCATTAAACAATAGCAATTTGTAAAAAGAGATAAAATATTCAGAAGAGATACAGTGGAACCTGACCCAAAAATTTAATGGACACATGAGTGGTAATTGTCCTGAGATGTTGATTCCTCCATTACACTGAATAAAAACACTGGCAGATATACTGACCATAGGGACATCTAAAATGTTTCAGATTATCTCTACCAAAAGTGACTTTTCTTGCATCTTTTTTTTTTATTTTGTTGAGGAAGACTGGCCCTAAGATAAGTTCTGTTGCCAATCTTCCTCATTTTGCTTCAGGAAGATGGTCCCTGAGCTAACATTTGTGCCAGTCTTCCTCTACTTTGTATATGGGACACCGCCACAGCATGACTTAACAGGTGGTGTGTAGGTACGCACCCAGGATCTGAACTCATGAATTCTGTGCCACCGAAGTGGAGAAGGCAAAATTAACTACAACACCACTGGGCTCGCCTCTCATCTTTTTTTAATAAAGAATTTATACACATAGTTGAATTATTTGAGAAGGTGCAGGATACTGTTCCCACAGCTTGTGACTCCACATACAAGACACAAGGGCTGTGGAAGCTCTAGAAATCACTCATTGTAGCCATCCTGTTCACTCAACATCTAACTTATGGCTTTTCTTTGTCATTATCTCCATTATAAATACAGTAACTAATTTCTCAGAATAAAATTATACTCCCGCCTGAAAAAGAGACAAACTCGTAGAGACAGTGGTGGCTCCCTGTCCTCCTCTGCACGTGTAGATATGCTGTGGAGATCTCATTGCTGCCACTACAGTCAGGGAACAAGTCTTATATCAGATGCCATAGAAAATGACCAGATAGTGGCCCTCTGCCATCTTCTGTTTGTCTCCACAAGGACACACATTTGACAGACAGATGCAGCCTCTGACCAGCCTCACAGAGACAAGGGGCCGTGACTCAGGACATTCTTCCATGTCCAGTGGCAGAGTCTCCTTCCCACTGTGGTGAACCAGCTGCTGAGGGGTCCATGTATGACACTGTTCCAGCCTAGATTCTTTAAGCATAAAGGTGCTGACAGTTTACAAAGGAAAGAAAGAAGGGAATTGGTAAAAATTTTGAAAAAATAATTGATGGTGAGAACGTTATAAGAAGATTGAGCTCTCTAGTAGGTGGTGGTGTTAGAGTGCTCTAGAGAAATAGAACTAATATAAATATAAGTATATATATATATACACACACATATATATAATATAAGGATTTTTATATTTTGAGAAATTTGATATATACTAAATGGAGTATATTATACAATATATAATTATTTAATATAATTTAATACTATAAAATATAATTATAATATAATAATTATTAATAATTAATATTAATATGCAATAAGAATATATATTATGTAACATTAATATATCATTATACAATACATAATATATTGTATAATATATTAATTATATAATTATAATTGTACTAGTAATATAATATTAATTTGATATAATATATTAATATATTAAATACATACATAGATTAGTAAGAAATTAGCCCTCACATGATTATTGATTTTTGAGACAAGGAAGTCCCATGAGCTGCCTTCTCCCAGCTAGAGAACAAGGAAAGCTGGTGGTGTAATTCAGTTTGAGTCCAAAGGCCTGAGATCCCATGGAGCTGATGTTACATTTGAACATGAGGGGAGGAGAAGATGAGATGAGATGTCCCAGCTCAGCAGTGAGACAGGAGAAGTGGTAAATTCCTCCTCCCCTCACTTTTTGTTCTATTCAGGCACTCAATGGACTGGAAGATGTCCAATCTAATTTAGATGGAGGGCAATCTATTTTTCTGAGTCCACTGATTCAAATGCTAATGTCATCCAGGAGCACCCTCACAGACACACCCAGAAATAATGTTTAATCTGACCCCCTGTGGCCCACTCAGTTTAACCATAAAATTAACCATCACAGTGACCATCCATCCTGACTAGCCCAGGATTCAAGTCCTTGCCAGGACATGGCACTTTCAGTGCTAAAACTAGGAAATTTCTGGCCAAATGGGAAGTGTTGGTCATGGTCCAGGTCTTCTGGTGTCCAAGCCTAGGTCCATTCTGATGTTCAAACAATTCTTGGCCAAATATTTATGTATATATATGCAATCAGTGATTCATTGTAACTAGAACTCCAGCTAGCAATTGGGTTGGCTCATCATGGAACACAGATATGTTGGGGATTCCTGAGGAAAGGGGGCAGTCTCACCAGATTTCTCTTCTCTTGTGAAAAAATAAAAGCCATTTTGGAAAGAATTCATCCTCCTGGGGGTACAGTCCACATGCAGGGTGGCTCTCAAAAGAGGAGCTCATTGATGTGAAGGAAGGGGAGATTCTATATACCACAGAGTCACAGCTCAACTTTTTTCCTGCTCAACTTCCTTGAATATGGGGTCAAAATGAGATGTCCTGAAGGAAAAAGAGCATTTAACCCTTTGTCCTTTGTCTTTCAGCAACGTCTTCAACTTTTCTCAGTTGCTCTTCTTTCAGTAACGGAGGTGCAGAAGGTGAACCCCACCAAGGAGGGCCATCCTGACTGGAGCATGGGGGACATTTCGCCAAATAAGACGTCATTTCTGGAGACTGAATCCAGGAAGGTTTGCAGCTGTATGGGAGACAAGGCATTTAAAGTGGGGGTTTCCCTGAGAACTGCCAAAAATGGCCAAAACATGCTTCTCCTTGTCTCTCTGTTACTGCAGTTGAAGAGGTGGGAAGAGTTGCATAAACACTTCTGTCCAGCCTAGAAATAATTTTAATTAATCATTTAAATACCCATACGATTGAATTTAATAATCAGGAGTCTTGGTATATCTTTGACAGTGTTTGGCAAAGAGCCATAGTCAATATAGAAAATAAAACAGGAATGCCCAAAAGTAGAATTGTTTTAAAAGCAGAATACCTCCAAATTAACTAAGATAGAATTGTTTTAAGAGCAGCATATCTCCCAATTAGCTAAGATAAATCACAGAAAGAAATGGTCTAGTCAAAAGAAAACTAATTTCTTGTAGGAACATTTTCTACCAATTTTAATTTTAGAATTTGTTCACTGACATTTTGAAGTGCAAATCAAGAAACCTCCCAATCATTACAAAAAAGTGCAACTTTTTTCCCAGTTGACATTCAAGTTCTCTTGCAGGGTGGAGGTGTTCTTGACATTGGGGAAGAAAGATGTTCCATAAGATGTTTCCTTATACCCAAGAGAAAAGGAAAGTTTCTACATTTACAAAAAACAATTATTTGTGACATAAGCACATTGCCACTAACAGGCTTCTGTTCTTTTACTGGCAACTGGTTTAGGATTTTGACGGTTATGATCTCAAGCTCTCTTCTTTATTCCATTATTAAATCCAAAGGTTTACAATTTTCATTGTTCATATAAACATCCAATATATTTAAAACTTACTTTTCATGTTTTTTTTTAATTACCCCAAATTTCAATGATCTGGTTTGGTTTCAGGCTCAGTTACAATTCTTATTTTATCAGGGACAGTTCTGAGCTGCAGTGGATTACTCCAGATTTTAGTATGCTTGTCTTGCCCATTTGCCCATCTCCTTTCCTCTAACATTCCATCCAGGGAGATCCTATTTCTGATACTGAAATATTCCCAAAACTCAGAGCATACAAATAGAGATAAAAGTGATGAGATAGTGGCAAAAAGGCTATCTTGGACAGACCCAAGATCCAACCAAATACACGGTAAAAGTATGCTCTTATCCGGAGAAAGACCAGACCACTGAATGAGGTAAAATGTGGCCTTCCTAGCAAAGAGATCTGTACCCAGAACATATGCTGGTGGAACTTTCAGACTTCCAATAATGCCATAAAACAGGGACCATTGAACCACATCTTATGGACCAAACGTGGCCCTGCACCTGTTTTTGTTTGACCCTTAAGCTGATGTATTTATACTTTTAAATAGTTACATTTTAAATGGCTTTATAACCACCTACATAATACTCTCAAATTTGACTCTTGGTTCACAAAGCCTAAAATACTTGCTATTTAGCCCTTCAAGAAAAAGTACTGTGGCTGGCCTCATGGTCTAGTCGTTAAGATCGGCATGCTCTGCTTTGGTGGCCCAGGTTCCACCCCCAGGCATGGACCTACTGCACTCGTCAGGCTACGCTGTGGCGGCATCCTGCATACAAAATAGAGGAAGATAGGCACAGATAATACCTCAGGCAAAATCTTCCTCAACCAAAAAGAAGATTGGCAACAGATGTTAGCTCAAGGTGAAACTACCTCAGCAAAAAAAAAAAAAAAAAGAAAAGAGAAAGTACCAATTCCTAAATTATAAATAGCACTGAGACATTTAAGAAGATGCACAACCTCAAGAGTAATGGGAGAAAATACAACAGAAAACTATACCAAGATAACAATTTTCATCTAACAGGTTGACAAACATCAAATATTTGTTGCTGGCATTGTAAATTGGTTCCACCTCTGTGGAGGGAATCTGACAACAATCAACACACATTATAACCACACATCCTTTGATCCAGCAAATCTACTTCTAGAAATGTATCCTGTGGTCGCATTCACACATAAACCCATAGGGGTATCTAAGTTTATTCACTGTAGTGTTATTTGTAAGATCAGTCTTGGTGATAATCATTAGGGTCCAGTTGGTTGACATGCTACCAGGGAATGCTCTGCAGCCTTGTAAAGAATGGGGCAGTGATATATGCCTAAGCTGTTTCTGGAAGGATGTACAAGACATGCTGCATGTGGTGGTCTTTGATACAGAGGACCAGGGCAGGGGACTTACTCTTCCCTCTACCCCATGTAAAGTCTCATGTGGGTCCCTTGGAAGCAGAACCTGAGAGAGGAACAGGGGCCCCTGTGATTAATGAGGAGAGTTCTTAAGAGAAACCCGGAAGGGAGAGAGGGGAGCAGGGTGGGGAAGGTACAAGGGTGAAGTCTGGCCCCTGCCTGATCCAATGGAAGCTCTGGAGCATAAGTTGTACCATAGGGTGTGTCTCACTTTAAGGCGAGGGAACAGGACTTGTGGACCCCTGTGCCAGTCAGTCATTGGCTCCAGAACCTGGTGGGCATCTTCCAGGCACCTCTTCATGAGGCAGCTTCTGTCTTCAGAGGCCCATGGGAGAAGGCTGCCTATGTGAGCGATTAACCAGAACACCCTCCATAGATGGCAGATAAACACACCAACTGAGCCATTGCACCAACACCATCTGCTACTGATACCATTTGAAAATTTTCTGCTGATGTTCATGTATTGTCTAGTGATCAAATCAAATTAATTAAATTTGTTCTACAGAATTCTGTAACTTTGCCAAACAAAAGACCTGTGACCCAAAAGAATGAAAATCAGACCATCTTCACATCTCTTCCCTGTTGCACTTAATGCTGGTGAAACAGTGAGACAGTGTCCACAGTGCTCTGGAGGAGAGAAGTGTGTCCCAAGAACATGATACCCAGGCCAACTATCGGCTGAGTGAGCAAAACTGGGTTTTCAGGGCGTTTCAACCCTTGCTCGGGGTGGGGAGATTTTCTCTCTACTCACGTTGCTGCTACTCTTGGCGGAGCACATTGAAGTTTCTGATACATCTCCTCACTAGAAGCTGTCACTCTGAAGCAGGTGCCTGGTACCAGACTATACAGAAATACTCAGCCCCATCCTTGGGCTGTGCCCCAGCAAAGGACAGGGCAGCTCTACCCCCGAGGGTGGAGCCTGAAAAGCTGTTGGAGACCGATGTTGGGCATTTGGTGTCTGGTATATGAGCTGCAGAGGATCTTGGCCAGGTTACTTCAGGAACCATCCTGGCGCATTTCCAGTAGTGACAGGTCCCATACTCACAGAGCAGGTGAGGGTGACTGTCAGCCCAGATGTCACCATGAAGGAGGGCTCCTGGGTCACCACAGGCTGGGAGCTGACAGGGGAGAACAGAAGGAGATGCCCATGAGCACTGCAGTTAGGGTGACTCCTCCATGAGACCACTTGTCCATGCGCCCTCCCCAAAGCTTAGGGACTCTGCCCAGACCTGGGCAAAGGCCTGTGGAGGGGACAGTGGTCCAGGACATGTTGGCGATGCTCCTGTGGACGCTACTTCCTTCCCCCACAGCTGGGTCTGGCCTCCTCCAATTTTAACTCCCCTCCTTCTCCATGTCTTCTTTTTTAAAAGTTACTGAGTTCACATTGGTTCATAACATTAGGTAAAACTCAGGTGTACATCATTATATTTCAGCTTCTGTATGGACTGCATCATGTTCACCACCAAAAATCTAGTTTCCATCCCTCACCATAGATATGTATCCCTTTATCCTTTTTGCATCCCCCCCCATCCTTTTCCCCTCTGGTACACACCAATCTGTTCTCTGTACCTGTGATTTTTATTTGTTTATCTTTCACGTGTTAGTGAAATCATATGGTATTTGTCTTTCTCTGTTACACTTATTTCGCTTAGCATAATACCCTCAAGGTCCATCCTTGATGTCACCAATGGCATAATTTCCTCTTTCTTATGGGTAAGTAGTATTCCGTTGTGTATATATACCACATCTTCTTTATCCATTAATCTCTTGTTGGACACTTAGGTTGCTTCCAAGTCTTGGATATTGTGAATAATGCTGCAATGAACATATGGGTGCATAATATATTTTCAAATTAGTGTTTTTAGATTTGGGGGAAATTGCCCAGAAGTAGAGATTTGGATCATATGGTATTTTTAAATTTTTGAGAATTCTCCATACTGATTTCCATAGTGGTTGCACCAGTTAGCATTTCCCACCACCATTATCTAAAGGTTCCTTTTTTTCCACATCCTCTCCAACACTTGTTCTTTCTTCTCTTTTTAAAAATAGTCATTCTGACAGGTGTGAGGTGATATCTCATTGTAGTTTTGATTTGCATTTCCCTAATAATTAGTGATGTTGAACATCTTTTTATGTACTTGTTGGCCATCTGTATATCTTCTTTGGAAAAATATCTGTTCAAATTTTCTGCCCGTTTTATGATCTGGTCGTTTGTTTTATTGTTGGTAAATTGTATGAGTATTTTTATACATTTTGGAAATTAGTTCCTTATCGGGTATGTGATTTGCAAGTATTTTCTCCAAGTTGGTGGGTTGTCTTTTCCTTTTGTTGATGGTTTCCTTTGCCCTGCAGAAGATTTTTAGTTTGATGTAGTCCCGTATATTTTTTCTTTTGTTTCCTTTGCCTGAGGAGACATGGTATTCGAAAATATACTGTTAAGACCATTGTCAAAGAACATACTGCCTACATTTTTTCTAGGAATTTTATGATTTTGTGTCTTACATTCAAGTCTTTAATCCATTGTCACTTAATTTTTGTGTATGGTGTGAGATAATGGTCCACATTTTTTCTTTTGCATATGGCTGTCCACTTTTCTCAAGATCAGTTTTTGAAGAGATTTTCCTTTTCCCATTGTATGTTCTTGGCTCCTTTGTCAAAAATTAGCTATCTATAGATGCATGGATTTATTTATGAGATCTCAATTCTGTTCCATTGATCTGTGTGTCTGCTTTTCTGCCAGTACCATGCTGTTTTGATGACTATAGCTTTGCAGTATATTTTGAAATAAGGGTGTGTGATAATCTCCAGCTTTGTTCTTTTTTCTTAGGATTGCTTAGGCTATTTGGGATCATTTTTTGTTCCATATAAATTTTAGGATTTATGTTCTATTTCTATGAAAAATGTCTTTGGGATTCTGATTGAGATTGCATTGAATCTGCTTTAAGTAATATGTACATTTTAACTATGTTTATTCTTCCATTCTGTGAACGTGGAATGTCTTTCTATTTCTTGATGTCTTCTTCAATGTCTTTCAATAATATCTTATATTTTTTTGTGTATAGATCTTTCACCTCCTTAGTTAAATTTACTCTTATGTATTTTATTCTTTTTGTTGTGATTGTAAATGGGATTGTATTCTTGATTTCTCTTGCTGATAGTTCTTATTACCATATAGAAAAGAATCTGATTTTTGTATGTTATTTTGGACCCTGTAACTTGACCTTATTTGTTAAATATTTCTAATAGTTCTTTGGTGAATTCTTTCGAGTTTTCTATATATATACATATATATATATAACCATGTCATCTGTAAAGAGTGGCAGTTTTAATTTTACTTTTCACTGTGGATCCTTTTTATTTCTTTTCCTTGTGTAATTGGTCTGGCTAAAACATCCAGTACTATGTTGAATAAGAGAGGCAAGAGTGGGCTTCCTTGTCATGTTCCTGTCTCAGAAGAACAGCTTTCAATTTTTCACCCTAGAGTATGATGTTGGCTGTTGGTTTGTCATATATGGTCTTGATTATGTTGAGGTACTTTCCTTCTATACCCATTTTATTCAGAGTTTTTATCG
>JABWHU010001757.1:5605071-5630386 GCA_014189135.1 Dicerorhinus sumatrensis harrissoni
AAGACTGGCTCTGGGCTAACATCCATGCCCATCTTCCTCCACTTTGTATGGGATGACTCCACAGCATGGCCTGGCAAGCAGTGCATTGGTGCACACCCGGGATCTGAACCAGCGAACCCTGGGACACCATAGTGGAGCACAGGCACATAACCACTTGCACCACTGGGTCGGCCCCCAAGATTTATATTGTTTCTTAAGGTAGGCCCTTGTTGCTCTAATCTTCCCTCTTAGTACCACTTTGAATGCATCCATAAGTTTTTATATGCTGTGTTTTCATTTTCATTTGTCTCCAGCCATTTTTTATTTCTCCTTCGATTTCTTCATTGATCCAATAGTTGTTCAGTTGCATGTTCTTTTGTCTCTACATATTTGTGACTTTTCCAGCCTTTTTCTTGTAGTTGATTTAGGTTTCACACAATTGTGATTGAAAAAGATGCTTGATATGATTTCAATCTTTTTAAATTTATTGAGCCTTGCTTTGTTTCCCTATATGTGGTTTATCTTTGTGAATGTTCCATGTGCACTTGAGAAGAATGTGTTTTCTGCTGTTTTTGGATAGAATGTTCTCTCTATATATATATCTTATGTCCATTGTTATAGTGTTTCATTTAAGGCGAACATTACTTTGTTGACTTTCTATCTGGATAATCTATCCACTGACACGAGTGGGGTGTTAAATTCCCCTACTATTATTATGCTGCTGTCAAGTTGTCCTTTTAGGTCTGTTAAATGCTGCTTTATATACTTTGGTGCTCTTTATGTTAAGTATATATATGTGTGTGTGTGTGTGTGTGCATATGTGTGTGTTATATCTTCTTGGTGGAATGTCACTTTTATCATTAAATGATGTCCATCTTTGTCTCTTGTTATCTTTTTTGGCTTGGAGTCTATTTTGTCTGATCTAAGTATGGTTACACCTGATTTCTTTTGGTTGCCATTTGCTTGTAGTATCATCTTCATCCCTTCACTCTGAGTCTTTGTTTGTCTTTAGAGCTGAGATGGGTCTCTGGGAGGCAGCATATTTTGGGTTCTTGTTTATTAATCCATCCAGCCACACTACATCTTCTGGATGGTAAATTCAATCCATTTACATTTATGGGGATTGTTGATATATGAGAATGTAGTACCACCATTTTATCTTTGGTTTCCTGATTGTTCTATATTTCCATTGTTTCTTTTTCTGTCTATTTGTGTCTGCCATTTCAGTAAGGTGCATTTTGTGATATTTTTTCTCAGTTTAATCTTTATTTATGATTTATGACTCTGCTCTGAGGTTTTGTTTTCTGGTTACCATGATGTTTGTATAAAAATCTCAGAGACGAGATAGTCCTTTTCTGATAGCATCTTATCTTCATTAGCCTATGCAGGTTCTGTCCTTTTCCTCTTCTCTTCTATGTTTTGTTGTCACAAATTATCCATTTGTGTTGTGAGTTTGATACAAAATTGAAGGGGTTATAGCTACTTATGATGCTTTCTTTCGCTTTAGACTTTAGGTTATACTTAAGTGTTTACTAACCTATTCTGTTGTAGAGTTACAATTTTCTGATTCTGTCTGTCTATTTATCACCTTGCTCAAATCTTTCTAAACCTTTGCCTTCTCGTTTCAGGTAGGAGGGCTCCTTTCAACATTTCCTGTAAAGTAGGTCTAGTGGCTATGAATTCTGTCAGTTTTTGTTTGTCTGGGAAAGCCTTTATTTCTCCTTCATATCAGAAGAAACTCTGCTGGATAGAGTATTCTTGATTGATAGCTTTGGTTTTCAATATTTTGAATATATCATTCCACTTTCTCCTAGCCTATAGAGTTTCTGCTGAGAAATCCTCTGAGAGCCTGATGAGGGTTCCCTTGTAATTTATTATTTTCTTGTCTCTGACCACCCTTAATAATCTTTCTTTCTCATTGACTTTTGACAGTTTTAATATAATATACTTTGGAGAAGGTCTTTGTGTTTTGAGATAATTAGGAGTTCTATTAGCTTCATGTCCTTGTACATCCAGTTCCTTCCCCAGGTTTGGGAAGGTCTCAGCTGTTATTTCTTTGAATAAGCTCTCTGCTTCTTTCTCCCTCTCTTCTCCTTCTGGGGTCCCGGTTACCCTTATGTTGCTTTTCCTAATTGAATTGCATAGTTGTCATAGAATTTCTTCATTGCTTAAAAATCTTAGTTCTCTTTCCTCTTCCACCTGAGTCGTTTCTAGATTCTTATCTTGGAGCTCACTAATTCTCTCTTCCATATAGTCTGCTCTATTTCCAGTGCTTCCTATGTTATTTTTCATCTTATTAGTTGTGTTATTCATTTCCAGAATTTCTGTATGGTTTGTTTTGAGAGTTTCAGTCTCACTGGTGAAGTACTCCTTCTGTTAATTAATTTTATTTCTGCACTCATTGACCTGTCTTTCAGAGTTTTCTTGTAACTCACTGAGTTTCTTCATGACAGGCTTTTTGAATTCTCTGTCAGTTAGATCACACTCATCTGTGACTTCAAGTTTGTTTTCCAGAGAGTAGTCATTTTGTTTCCGTTCTACTGTGTTACTGTAATTCTTCGTGGTGCTTGATGAGTCAATCCTCTGCCAGTGCATTTGCTGTAGTAACCATCTTTTGTATTTGGGTAAGGCTGTGGTTACTTTGATTCTGAGCTGCTTCTGATTGTAACTGACAGACTGCACGTTTCACCATCCACTGCCTCTGCCATAGGCATGGTGCCCTCCTTGTGCTGCTGGTGACTCGGAGGTGCTGGTTCCTTATGGCTTATGGTGTTGCTGCAGTCTCAGGTGTCACCACTGGGGTCAGTAGGCTACGAGAACTTCTGCTGCTTCTGGGGTCACCTTGGTCTTATGTTCCGCCACTGGTTTTGATGAGACATCCGTGGGTTCATGTGCTACTGCCCTGTACACCACCTGGGCTGCTGCTCCCATGTCATGGGGGTGCTGGCAGCACTGCTGCCAGGGGCACTGGCTTCTAGGATGTCACTGTCACTGTTAGGGGCCTGGGGTCTCATACACAGCCCCTTCTTCTGGTAGAGCTTGTGTGAGTGGTGCTGGCACTGTTGGACAGGCCATGGGTTTTGTTGTGGCTCCTAAAGCTTCCAGTCACAGGTGCCACCTGCCACCGCTTGGGGAGGGGCAGGAGCTAAGGCACGAGGGCCATTGCTGTTCCTGCAGCCTGTGGTTGCTTTTGCACATTAGTGTGTTGTTTGAAACTTCGGGTCGGGGCACCACCCTACCCGCCGGTGGTATCTGTATTTTGGATTCTGTCCTCACTAATGAAAAGACCGGTGTCACTGTCAGGGGAGACAGAAGGGGCTGGGTTGCTGGCAACTGATGTGTGTTGTGAAGCTTCAGGTCTCGTGTGCCACCTGCCACCCCTAGGGAGTGCAGGGGATAAGCCACAAGTTCTCTGTCTGCTCCTACAGCCTCTGGTACTGGTGCGTGCCAGTACATTCATTGAAACCTCAGATCAGGGCACCACCATCACTGCTGGGAGCATCCTGGCATTTTGGATCACTGTTGACAGGGGAGAATAGTTCTCTCCTAGTTCCACTGCTTCCTAAAGGTACAGCCCACATACTTTGAGATGTATAGATACATTAATCTCTCAGGCATTCGGATGTGCTGTGCAAGGAGTCTTTTGTTGGTCATTGGATGTCCCACTAGCTATAACTTAGATAGGAAAAACAAATGGAAGAACTCACTCCACCATGATGCTGCCATCACCTTCTCCATCTCCTGGGTGAAGGGAAACCTTCACGCATTTGTACCCTAAATGGAGCCCAAGCACTCCCTGAGAAGTGACAGTGACCTCCAATTACATGATCAGGGAATAAGAGAGGAAAGAAAACAGAGCTATTGGCCTAATATATGTATATACACACACAAATGAATTATTAACAAAATAACGAGGAAATCATCATGACAATTACCATCCTCACTTCTGTAACTGGTCACATGGGCATAGCTGGTATTTTTAACAACCTTCTTCCACTACCCATTCTGTATTCCCTTTCCCTTCAGCAAGCAGCTCAGCTGGTCATGGTTCTTGACCTTACGAAGTGACCCAAACCTTCATTCCTGAAAGATCTGGGCTATCTGCCAGGTCAGCCTTGGTTTGTGCAAGTTCATGTCACTCATTCCAGGCATAAATGCCATCCCTGCCACCATTGCCACTTTGTTCATGAGACTATTGGAAGAAGACAGAGGAGGCTGGTGAAAAAGGTTGACTAGTATCCACAGAATAAGTCATCCTATCCACTTGATTATTAAAATCCTCTTCTGCTGAGGTCATCCATTGGTGAGCATTCACTTTGGACACGAATATCTTCACTTTTTTGCTCATTCAGAGAGGTCTACACACATACGACTTCCCCATTTATTTTTTCACCAATTTTCCAATCTTGTTCCTGTCAAGTCCCTGACCATTCACCAAACCATTGGCTATAGCCCAGGAATCGATACATAATTGCACATCGAGTCATTTATCTTTCCAAAGTGCACAACCTGGAGCACTGCCAGAAGTTAAGCACACTGGGAGGATTTCCTTTCACCACTGCCCTTCAAAGATGCCCCAGAGAGGAGCTGTAGTGATGCAGCTGTCCATTTGAGGGTTGTTCTTGCATATCATACAGAATCATCTGCAAACCAAGCCTGAGTCTTTGCTTCCTCTGTCCACTGATCATAGGGAACTGCCCATGAGGCCATAGGCACAGGCTGAGAGAGAGAAGGCAATGGAGCAGGGGTGGGGATCATGGGCATTTGAGCCACTACTTCATGTAACTTACTTGTGCCTTCACTTCCTGCTTGGGCCTGACCACATACACAGCACTTCCATTTGATGATGGAGCATTGCTGTGCATGGCCAGCATTATAGTTTGATTCGTCAAATAACACCCAGTTCATGATGGGAAGCTCAGGTCACAAGGTAACTACATTCTGGAACTGGGGAAATTGCCACAGAATGGATTCAGGGACACACTGGACCCACTGTGAGACAGACCTGAGATAAAACCCCATTGATCACCTGATCTCCATAAGTCCCACTCTGACTGGAGGGCCACAGTGATGTTTTGGGTGTCCTGGAATCGATGTCAGTTTAGAGCCAGTGTCCAGTAGTCCCTGAAAAAGTCTAATTATTTCCTTTTCCCCAGTGCATAATCACCCTGCTAAAAGGCCATTGGTCCCTTTGTGGAGACTGGGAGAAAGATCAACGGTATAATATATTTTTGTGTGTGTGAGGAAGATTCTCCCTGAGCTAACATCCGTTGCCAATCCTCCTCTTTTTGCTTGAGGAAGATTGTCCCTGTGTTAACATCTGTGCTGATCACCTCTATTCTTTGTATGTGGGTCACAGCCACAGCATGGCTTGATGAGCAGTGTACGTCAGCACCCGGGATCCAAACCCACAAAGCCCAGGCCACTGAAGCAGAAAACGAGAACTTAACCACTGCACCAGTGGGCCAGTCCCAGTATGAAATTTTGATAGTGTGCTGAGGTCCCCCTTAAAGGGGACTCAGCCTTCCCTTCACTCAAGGGGTTCTGAGTCTGTAACCCAGCTCAAGTCTGGGAACTGATTAAGAGGACATGATTCTCTGTTTTTATGATTTGGGTTAGACTTTTGTTCACTTGACCTAAGTTTTCTCTTTATAGAGATCATGTAAGAATTCAGTAGGCTTCCTATCTATTCACTTCTAGGAACACTATGATTAACTAGCCAAAGACATAGGTCTGCATGACTCAGACTCTTCTGATTGGTGCTTTGACTCTTCTGCCCATTATGATGATGACACTCACCTTGAATGTGGCCCTGAGTGCCACCATGTGGCCCTGCCAACCCAAGATCCAATTACCCCAATTGAATTTAGATTTTCCAGTTGAGTGGCTGCAGTTTCCACTAAAAGTTCTAGCTTAGAGAAGGGTGATCACTGAGATCTTCAAGGATGTTGAGGTTCTCCTCAAAAATGTATTTCTCACAGTTATGGTGGAAGATATGTCTTCTGGATCCTTCCAGTGTGGGTGAGTAAGTCTTAAATGACAAATCCACTGTAACATTCCCATCTTTCTACCTTTTCAATCCCTTCCTCTACATTAAACCAATGATACCAACCAGGTTCATTTTGGCCATTGCAAAGAAAAGCAATCACCAAAATGACGAGTTTGGGGCAGAGAAAGGGTTTTAAT
The DNA here is from genome assembly GCA_014189135.1 of Dicerorhinus sumatrensis harrissoni. Taxonomy (NCBI): domain Eukaryota; kingdom Metazoa; phylum Chordata; class Mammalia; order Perissodactyla; family Rhinocerotidae; genus Dicerorhinus; species Dicerorhinus sumatrensis. Next base: position 5,611,237 of record JABWHU010001757.1, read on the forward strand.
CACAAGGCAGACGAGCAAGGAGGTAGGATAACGAGTCTCAAATCTGCCTCCTCAAAAATGGGGACTTAGGGACATTCATGGGTTAGGGGGTGCAAGGAGTCTGATGTGGGGATAGGCGATTGGAAGCAAGGAGGAGTGAGGTATTTTGAAGACCTGCACATGCTTGGTCAAACTTCATGCCTTTTCGTAGGAGGCCTGGTGGCACAGGCATGACCTGAGCGTGGAGATTTTAGATCCCTGCTGTCAGGAGGTCACTTACTAGGCCCATTTGGTAGATTGGTCATCTCAACCAGCCTGAACCACATGGCAGTAGACTCCAAATTTCTGAAAAGCAACTCAAGCATCTGTTACCATGGCCACCCTGGCACGAGAATGGTGTTATCTATAGGAACCTAGTGGGAGTTGGATAATATATTGCCTAAGCAGCACAGCTAGCAATTAGTGGGTGGACAACTAAGAGGTACAATTAAAAATTTTAGTAAAACTTTAGTCACTAGCTACCTAATTATTCATAGTTAACTGTTCACCAGTTTCACCAAGGCATGTCTGGCTTTCCTAATTCACTCACTATGGGCCACCTTTTGGGTTATAGCTCAGCAAACCAACCAAAATGACCATAAGAGCTCTCTCTAACTTCCTGAGCTGCAACATTAAATGAAGATTCTCTACTTAGTTAGCCCATATCAATAAATTCAGCCTGGTCCAACTTGATGTTTGTCCCACCATTATCCCACATCCTTAGTAGACATCTCCACACATATTCTTGGGTTTTCTGTCTGTATAAATTACAAAAATCAAGTAGTTTTTTTGGAGTGTAGGGCATCTCCTCTTGAGTCACACTCTGCACCTTACCTTAAGGGACCCACTGGGATTTGAGTCTAATTATAGGTCTAGAGCAAAAAAAGGTGGTGTGGGTGGGCCCGGAGGAGAATCAGCATTGCATTCCATGGCAACTGCCTCAGGGAGGCCATTCCCTTTTCCTCACGCAAGGCAGCAGTAATACCCTCTGACAGGGGTGGGGAGACCTCTGCCACTGGGGGTGTGAGACCTCTTCCACTGGCAAAGAAGACTCATTGGAATCGAGGGGCTCAATGTCCCCAGCTTCATGAAGGTCTTCCCACATATCTAGAAGCTCTCAGGTCATCTATGCGTAAATGAGCTGGAAATTTGAATCCCTAAACTCATCTTTTTCTCTACTTTGTCCAGGATCATTAGGAACAAGCAATCAAGATCATTATATTCCTTAGTTTTCCAAAAATGTTCACAAGTATCACATACTTAGCTTCTTCCTTCTTATTGTGGTGATTACAAGTATCCAATGCAGATATTTTGCTTATCTCTGTAAACAGTTGATGACATGGACTATCATGTCATGATAGTAAAACGGGCTATTTTACAAATGGAAATTGAATCATTAGCATCATTAAATCTAATCAGATTAGACAGACAATTCCAGAAACCTCAGAATCAATTTAGAAAACTTGTCACTAAAATTCTATTCCTCTAGAGTAACTCCAGGTACCAAAATTCACATTAGTCAGGGTTCTCCAGAGAAACAGAATTATATATGATTTATTATAGGAATTGATTCACACAGTTATAGAGGCTGAGAAGTCCCACAATCGTCTATCTGCAAGCTGGAGAAACACGAAAGCCAGTCATGTAATTCAGTCTGAGTCCAAAGACTTGAGAATTGGGGGCCGATGGTGTAAGTCCTGGTCTGAGTCCAAAAGCTGAAATCATCAGTGCCAATGTCCAAGGGTAGGAGAAGGTGGATGTCTCAGATGCAGCCAAGAAAGCAAATTCCCCCTTCCTCCACCTCTTTGTTCTATTCAGGCCCTCAATCTGATGGATGATGTCACTGGCACTGACAAGAATGATCTTCTTTACTCAGTCTACAATTCAAATACAAACCTCTTGCAAAGATGTTCTCACAGCTGCACCCAGAAATAACGTTTTACCAGCTAATTGGAGATCTCTTGTCCCAGTCAGGTAAACACATAAAATTAATCCTTGCACTGTTGTTGAAAAGCGGGATAGAGTGGCACATTCAGGAACAACATCACACAGGCAAAGGAGAAGCTGTCTCAGTCCCAAGGCAATAAACCTAACAGCATAGCTCTAATTGAAAGTCACTGTGGGAGGAAAGAAGAGGTGAGAGAGAAGAGAGTTCTGAAGGCCATGCTGCAGGAAGTCCCCTTGGCCCACGGTTGGGGAAGTATCTTCACAGCAAGCAGGGAGCCTGTGAACACAGGGCAGGTTTTGATCTCACTTCCCCATGAACTTGGACCACTCTGGACAGTGTAACTGCCTGCATATGAGCTATAGTGATAATCAATCAGCCTCATTTTCAGTCTGGAGCCCAGAGATAGTCAGGGAAGCTGTGTTGCCAGACTTGGAGACAGAGAAGCGAGCAGGGATCCCTGAGGCTCGACTATTCACATTATAAATCAGGAGTTTGGGGGCTGTGCCTGGGAGCTGTTGATGTCAGGAGACATAATTATACTTCCCTATGTCACTGCTGCTTCCAGTAGAGGAGATGGTGACCGACTGCCCCAGACTCCCGGATGCTGAGGAAGGCTGAGTCAGGGCATACTGGGCCCTGGACCCTGAAAAAAGGGAAAACACATTCTGGTGAGTTCAGTGCTGGGGCCCAGTTGAGCCTGATGAGGAGGAGACAAATGATCAGCACAGATGCCTCAGTTGTCCCTTCCCTGGTGGCCTCACCTGTGTCCTGAGTGAGGAGGGTGAGGAGGAGCAGAGCCCAGGCCATGGTGGAGTCGCCCCAAAAGCACTGACTTCTGACACCCCAACCCGATGCCAGCCTATCCCAGACCTCTCTTATCCCCTCCCCCTGCCTCAGAGGGCGGAGGAGCCTCCACGCAAATCTGCTTCTTACACCTGCCTCTCCCCACCCCGCTCTGACAAGACCCTTGACTCTAGAATCTTCTCCATCTCATGAAGGCAGAGCTTAGCTGATGGATTAAAACTGTTTCACGTGCATTTTCACCATCACAGAAGAATGAATGGATTCAGTGCTCAGGAAAAAGAGCCAGTCTTCAATGTCCCTGTCCTTCCTATTGTGGGGACATTGGTGTAGATCACTGAGTAATCCCAGGGATTTCCCTGTGCTGTGTGAGAGGAACGTGAGGACAGGGTCCCTCGTGGCCAGGAGAGATCTGAATGCTTCCCAACCCAGTGACCACAGGCAGAGGTGGGACCCTTCATTCTCCCTCAACCCTTTCTTAGCAGTTGGATTGGGTCTCATGCAACCATTTGTTCTCAGCCTCTGCAGTGGCCTGAGGCCCAGGGACATTATTGACACTTCTGGAAAGAGGCAAATAGGGACACAAGAGGTACTGGATACCCCTCACCTCTGTGTCCCACTCAGGAGGATCTCAGGATCAGCACCTATTAGGACTTCATACAGGTCAGGGTATACTACAGCAAATCCCTTCCACAAATCCAGGCCCTCACTGCCCCCTGGTGGCCACAGATGGTAAAACCGTAAAACAAGTGATGACAGTGAACTGGCACTTGCACTCCTGGACTCCCCTCCTCTCTCCTGATCCTCCCAGCTCAGCATCAGTCTCCTCTGTCCTTAAATCCATCCAACCTCATTTCCCTTTGTCTCCAGCTTCCTCCAGCATGGAATGTGTCACCTGTCAGACCAGGTAGCCCAAACCCTCCCACTCAGGACCACTGTGTTTGTCCCAGGATGGCCTTGAACAGGGTTAGTTCTCCTGACACAGCTCTCGCCTCAGGGCTGAAGAAATGTTAAAGGTTAAATGAAACCCAGTAGGAAGGCTGGATGGGGAAAATAGGATGGAGAAAACTCCAATTGGCTTCTCACAATGTTGAAAGAGAAAATATCCACAAGGGACAGAGAACTCAGTAGGATTGAGAACCACCAAATAGAAAGCAGGAGAGAAATCCCTGTGTTTGAGAATCTTGGAGAAGCTGACAGATTAAGATTCACTTTAGGGCGCCATTTCCAGGGAACATTTCTCAGAATGTGTCTGTCTGTCACACAGGACATGTGACTTTCTTCACCGTGTCCCTTGTGTAGCACATAGTGACGAGATCACCTCAGAGCTGTGTGTCTTCCTGAGCCCAAATCTCCGCCATCCACAGAGAGATGTATGACTTGGTGTGTTTCCTAGAGTCTTACAGATGCAAATGTTCTGAGGAGACTATTTTAGTGTTGTTGTTCATACATGACAGAGACGTTTCCAAGAGCGAAGTGAGGTGACTCCTGGGCCAAGGGTGGGCAGAGCTTTATGGCACCCTCAGCATCAGAGGAGAGGAAATGGGTGGTGGAAGGAAGGGAAAATTTTGGATTTGAGCCGATTGTTCCAGTGTGTGTGCTTTAATCATTTATGTGCTGTCTTAAAGTACACAATTTAGATACACCTGAGAGAGAACGGACCCCTCAGGCCTTGTTGATGAAGACCCCTCTGCACAGGGCTGGGGAAGCATCTTTAGAGCACAACTTTTGAGCACAGGGAAGGTTTTGGTCTCACTTCCCACGAACTTGGACCTCTATGCTAAGTGCCACTGCTCATAAATGAGCAACAGTAGTAAACAGCCTTGTCCTCAGGCTGGAGTCCAGGGATGGTCAGGGAGGCCATGTTGCCAGACTTGGAGCCAGAGAAGCAAGCAGGGATCCCTCAGGCCTGAGTATCGATGTCATAAATCAGGAGTTTCGGGCTGGGCCCGAGTGTTGTTCATACTACGACAGAAGGTTTTAATGTCCAGTATAGCTGCTGTTTCCAGAACTGGAGATGGAGACTGACTGTCTCAGAGCCCTGGACACTGAGGGAGGCTGAGTCAGGGCAGACTGGGCCCAGGACCCTGAAAAGAGGAAAAACACACTCTGGAGAGTTCAGTGCTGGGGACCCAGCTGAGCCTGAGGAGTTGGGGACAAAGAATCAGCCCAGATGTTAATGAGGTCCCTTCCAGGGAGGCCTCACCTGTGCCCTGAGTGAGGAGAGTGAGGAGGAGCAGATCCCAGGCCATGGTGGGGACACCCTAAGAGCACTGTCTTCCGAGACCCCAACCCTGGACTGGCTCCCCCAGACCTCTCTTAACCTTTCCCCCTGCCTCAGCGGAGGGAGGGGCCTCCATACAGATCTGCTTCCTGACCTGCCTCTCCTCACCCTACTCTGACTATGCTCTTGATTCTGGATACTTCTCCTCCCCTGGACAGCAGAGCTTAGCTTTGGGGTTAAAAGTCTTTGACCTGTATTTCCTGAGTCAAGAAAGGTGGAGCCCAGGACGGAGACCAGGACATGGAGCTCATCTTGGACGTCCCTGTCCTTCCTACTGAAGGAGTCATGGTGGTTCCTGCTGAGGAATCTTAGGATTTCAGTTCCTTGTCTGAAGGATGAGGGTGAGGACAGGGTCCAGGACAAGCTGAGGGATATCCAATCGCTCAGTTTCCAGGGACTAAAAGCAAAGCTGGGTGCTTCCTATTTCCCTACCAACCTCCCCTGTCCTCTTCAGAAGGATGTCGTAATGTATTGTTCTGTCCCCTGCCTGTGCAGTGACCTGAGGCTCTGGCCTGGGATTCATTGATTGGTATTTACAGAAAATAACTTCTTGGGACTCAACAGATTTGGGACCTATCTCTGATTCACTTTGGGGGGGCTCAGGGGAAAGCAGCTCCTGGGACTCCATCAGATCAGGGTTAACCACGGCAATGACCTTCCCCAATTCCAGGCCCTCACTTCTCCCTGGTGGCTACAGATGGTGTGACATGAGTACCAAGGAAGGCAGCTGGAAATCTCTGCTGTGCCCCTTCTCCAGTCCTCCCTCCTTCCCCTCCCAGCTCAGGAACAGGCCTGCTGCTCCCTTCTACTCCATTTCATGCCCCTTTCCATTTTTCCTGAACATCCTCCACAATGGAACTTGTCTTCTACAATACCAGGTGCCCACACGCTGCCCTTCAGGATCAGGCTACTTGTCCCGGGAAGGTTCTTCATGAAGTTAGTATCCTCAGGCAGCTCTGAGGTCAGGGTTAAGGAAACACTGCATGAGAAATATAATAACCCCCAGCAGGAAGGTTGGATGAGAAAATGGGATGAGGAGAGGGCAGAATAGCACCTCAAAATGCTATATGATTTAAAATGCAAAAAGAACCACAAATACCACCAATCGGGGACAAAAGCACCACTTATACAAAATAATTAATAATCAGTAACACCAAACCAAATAATTAAAAATATACAAAAATCAAATCACATTTTCTTATGTCTCCAGCCAAATTTAAAGTTTAGGTTTCCTTACACAAACACACCTTTTTAAGAGATAAAGAACCTAGAAGAATTGTTATGAAAAATGTGTGACATCTAATCCAGAAATCCTCTAGACAACGGAATGGCAGTTACCTGAGATGTTGATTCCTCGGTTGTTGACAGTAAAGTACTGGAGGGCGTCGTCAAAATGAGGACACCAAAATATTTCAAATCTCCCCTAACTATAGTGAACACAATGTCATCTTCAAAAAATTTTTACAAACTATATATACAGTTATAGTTTTAATGATATTTGAGAAAATTCAGGTAGATAGTCCCCACCAGAATAACCAAAAAACAGGATGCTATGAGCAATGGTATTTCCAGTAATGTCGTATTTGAATGATTCTGTTTGTTAAATATCTGGCTACTGGTTTTCCATCTACTCCTCCCATTACAAAATATGGTAATTACCCCATTAAGAGGAAATTATCATATCACCTTCAAAAGCAGAAACACAGAAAAGGCATTGGAGGCTCCCTGCCCTCATGCACACATGTAGAATATTCATGGAGAATCTCAGTCCTCTTTCTACAGTCAGAGAGAAAGTCCTGGGTTAGAACAAAGATGAAAAGCAGCACAGAAACCCTTCTCCCTCCTGTAGGTTGTCTCCACATGACACACTCCCCACAGCATGGACTCTCCCCCCAGCCTTACACTGACCGAGGGCTGCCACTCAGGACTCTATCTGTGTCTCCAGGAGAAGACACTTCATCTGACCTGTGCTCTGACCAGCCGGTTATAGGTCAACCTGTATTACTCTTCCAGTCTTAAGTGATTAGTGCAGGAAGTTACTTTCCATTTTCTGGGATAATAAGAAGGTGACTGGGAAAGAATTTTGACAACTGAAATATGTGAACATTATGAGAAAGACTGAACTATTAGATAGGGTGACCATCGCCTGGTTTGACAGGGATGAGGGCACGTCTGGGACACGGGATGTCAGTGCTGAAAGCAGGAAAGTGAAGAGTTGGTCCCCCATCAGGTCTTCTTGAACTTAAGCCCAATTTCATTCAGGAGCCCAACAAATTCTTACACAGAGATTTAGTTCTTTGTGTGCTTAGTGATTCCTTTTATATGGAGTTCCAGCTAGAAATGGAATTGGTTCACCAAGGAAATCATATAGCTGTGAGATTTCCTGAGGAATTGGGGAAAGAACCACAAAATATCTCTTCCCTTATGGAACAAAAGGGCCATTTGGAAAGGGTCCATTCTAATGGTGAGACAGTCCATATGCAGGGCACTTCCAGGACAGGGGTTCACAGATCTGAGGGGAGGGGCGATTGCAAGGTAGCACAGAGTCTGTCACTCACATTCTCCCTGGATCAGCCATTGGTTATAGGGTCAGGACGAGGGACACTGAAGAGAAAAGTAAGATCTTCTTTTGTCTTCATTCCCTCAGCAATGTCTTCAGATAGGTTCTCAATTGTTGTTGCTTCATCAACAGACGTGTTGAAGAATAACCCAGCACAGAGAGCCATTCTGACTAAAGTAGAGTGGACACCAAGGGGAAGAAGACAGGGACACTGCTGGGAAACAGAGTCCAGCTGGTTTGTATGGTGTGGGAGATGCAGACATTCAGCTGGATTTCTCTGAGAACTGAAGGAACTGCACCAGGCTGGCATCTCCGTGTCCCTCTGTTCCTACAATTGAGCATTGGAGACTAGTCAGAGAAAAAGGAGGGTGTCTTTGTCCTGAGACAATTCAGCAGAAAGTGTGTCTTTTTTGGTCTTCATTGTGGGAGAAGAGAGGAGCTGAATGAATGAGAACTGAATTCTAAAGGCGTGTACCTCATGAACATTGCATCTTCTCCCCACCTCTATCTACTGGTCATTTCCATTGATGCCTTTCCCTGAAAGGCAATAGATGGAAAAATTCATCTAGAAAGCTGACATCTCCCAGATGCTGACAGCAATGATAATGTCCTGTAATGCTTTGGTCTGACGGGCCTGGATTCTCATTTGTACTTTCTCGTCTGTGCTAGGCTTGTCTTGACATAAGCCATTCTCTGGTGTCCCCCTCAGCCAAGAATAATCACTTTCTCTTCCTCCCATTGAAGTAATCTTAGACTACTTCTGGGGTCCATGGAAAGCTAAGTAGCAGAAAGTGTGAGGCAGCTAATCCCCTGATATATTCCTGCTAAGGACCCAGTAATTGCCTACATCCAGCAAGGCCACAGGCCCAGCTCTAGGGGACCCTTCTCTTTCCTCTGGGGCTTTGTCTGCCATCTTTAGGAGGGGCTTCAGTAGATCCCAGAGGAGCTCCACTGGAGACTGAGCCTGAGCCTCTATAAGACTCAGTGTCTCCTGGGGCCTCACCTGATAAACACATTATCTTTTCCTCACTCAGCTGATTTGTTGCTAGTTCTCACTGTTTGAAATTATGTGTTTTGGGAGGTGCAACCTAGGACGGTGTAGGGGAGAAATATAAAGAAAAGCAATAGAATAATAAACAACAAATTCAGTATAGTTGTTAACTGAGGAGTGAGATGGATGGAGAGGCTTTGTGTGGGTAGATGTAGCCATGAGTAGATGTGTTTTCCATGTAGTATTCTCCCTTAAGTTGTGAATATTCATTGCATGCACTCTTTGGGAATGACACATTTTTTAATAAAGGAATTTAGAAAAATAAACTGAATTGTACCTGAGTACTTTTCCTTTCCTTAGTTACATAACCAAGAACTGAAAACCAGTGTAGACATGGAGAAAGTTTTCATGAGAAACTGCAAGTATAAGGTGAAACACCTGCACTTGTAGACTTTGGAGATGACAGAATCACTCACCTAGAAGCTTTGACCAAAGAAACTGGAAAAGGAAAATAAGAGCCAGTAGTGAGACTAAGTCTCCTCTTGTCTTGATGAAGCTGAGGCCCAAACCCCCACCCTGCCCTCTCCAGCATTTCCACGACATGTTCAAACAACAGCTAGAAAAGGAGAGATCCTCCTCAATGTGGAATACTCAGAAGGTTCTAAGAATGAGAGAAGAAGGTAGCCTTGGCTCCCTCCTAAAGATTTCCCTGAGAGTGAATGTGATATTTTTGTTTTGTCATGTGAAGTGATAGGAACCTAGAATTTTCATACCTAATATCCTGAAAGGATTGCTTGTCCTTGGGTTGTCAGAGAAGAGACAGAAAAATTAAGGCGATTCCATGAACTGATTAATGGGTAAATAAAATGAAGTGTATCCATACAATGCAACATTAGTTGGTCATAAGAAGGGATGAAGTACTGACACTATACGCTTCAATATGGATGAGCCTTTGAAAACATTGTTATGAGCGAGAGAAGCCAGACACACAGGGCCACATACGGTAGGATTCTCTCTATGTGAAATGTCCACACTAGGGTAATTCATAGAGACAGAAAATAAATTAATGTTTGCAAGGGGTTGAAGGACTAGGATAACGGGGAGTGATTGCTTATGGATGAGGTGTTTCTTTAGGGGGATGAAAATGTTCTGGAATTATAGAGTGTTAATGGTATGGAAACTTGTGAATATATTAAAAGCAACTGAATTATACACCTAAAACGAGGAATTTTATGGAATGTGAATTCTATCTAAAGAAGAAGTATTAAGGCTTAGCTGGTGGATACACTTTACTCTCAAATGATTCAGATAATAAATAACTTTTTGAGCATATATGTATTTTGTATGTATATTTATATATTGTGTATATACATGTATTTACACTCATACATATACACATACAAGTAAAAAGAGCGATAAGAAATAAACAGATATAATGGAAAACTAATACGGTAAAAGGTTAAAAATTGGTGAATCAGGGAACCATTATACAAGAGATCTTGAAGCAATTTTTAAATTTTTGTTTGTCATGATTTCAAATTAAAATGATGACAAAGAAAACAAATAGAAGAGAGTCTGAGTTAGGGGTGAGGGACTGGAGTGAGATCAAAGGAGATTTTGGTCTCACTTCTCCATGAACTTGAACCACTGTGGACAGTGTAACTACTTGAATATGAGTTACAATAATAATCAGCCTCATCCTCAGCCTGGAGCCCAGAGATGATCAGGGAGGCCGTGCTGCAAGACTTGGAGCCAGAGAAGCAAACAGGGATCGCTGAGTGCCTCCTATTGGTATAGTAAATCAGGAGTTTGGGGGATGTGCCAGGATAATTTTGGTCCCAGGAGATATAGTTAGTACTCCCAATGTCACTGCTGCTTCCAGCACAGGAGATGGTGACCGTCCGTCCCAGAGTCCCAGATGCTGAGGGAGGCTGAGTCAGGGAAGACTGGGCCGAGGACCCTGAAAAGAGGAAAAACACCCTCTAGTGAGTTCAGTTTTGGGGCCCCACTTAAGCCTGAGGAGGCAGAGACCAAGGATCAGGCCAGATGTCTCCATGGTCCCCTCCATGGAGGCCTCACCTGTGTCCTGAGTTAGGATGGAGAGGAGGAGCAGAGCCCAGGCCATGGTGGAGATGCCCCAAGAGCACTGCCTTCTGACACCCCAACCCTGAGCCTGACTCCCCCAGACCTCTCTTATGCCTTCCTCCTGCCTTAGAGGAGGGAGGAGCCTCCATGCAAATTTGCTTACTGCACCTGCACTCCTCACACGCCCTCTGCCCTGGTCCTTGATTCTAGATACTTGTGCATCTCTGGATGGGCAGAACTTACTCATGAACTAAAACTCTCTAACATGTTCTGAGTCAGGAACGACAGCCCATGACAGCATGCAGAAATAGATCCAGCCCAGGGATAGCCTCACCTTTCCCCTTGTGGAGTCATGGTGGTTCCTGGGTGAGAAATCTCAGAGCTCCCTCCCATGCTGTGTGGGGCAAAAGTGAGGACAGAGTCTCAAACTGGCTGAAAGATCCAGTTACATTATGACCCTGGTATCAATGCCAGAGCTGGGGACCATGTATCCCCATCAATACTCATTCCCCTCAGTTGGATGGGTCCTTACGCATCACTCTACCCTCTGTCTCTGCAGTGGTTTGAGACTGAGGCCTGAGGCTGAGCCCTGGATGGACCAAGCTCAGCTTCAGTCAACGGTCAAAAAATTCATGGCCAGATAGTTCTGTGTACATGTACTTAGCAATTCATTGTAAGTGGAAGTCCACCTAGAAACTAGATGTATCATCATAGAAATCAGATACTTTGGGGGATTCCTAAGGAATGGGGGCCATGCCTACCAGATATCTACTGTGGAACAAAGGAGCCTGGGAATAGCCCATCCTAATGTGGAGACCCTCCATCTGTAGGGTGTTTCCAAGACAAGGGATCAGGGATCTGAGGGGAGGGGCGATTCTGAGAGACCACAGAGTCTGTCACTCAAATTCTGACCTCAAAAATCCCTTCAATATAGGTCAAAAATGAGGGGCAATAAAAAAATTAAAAACGTTTCTTTTGTCTTCATTTGTGCAACAATGTCTTCAGATCATTTCCTCAATGGTTGTTGCTTCAGGAACAGACATGCAGAAGAATAACCCAGCAAAGAGGTCCATCCTGAACACAGCATGGTGCACATAGAGTTAAATAAGACAATGTAATTTCTGGAGAACAGAATCCAGGCCAGTCTGCATAGATGTGGAAGACGAATGCATTTCATGTGATGAATTCCCTGAAAACTGTGGGAAATTCACCCAAAGAACAGGGGTTTCTTGGTGGCTGTTCCTACAATTAAGGACTTAGAATAAGTCACCTTCTAGATCTACCAAACACAGGCAAAAAGGAAGCTGACATTGTTCTCAGACAATAAACAAAAGAGAGAGTTTCCTTTTGGACCCCATGCTGAGAAAGGAGAACCCTTGAAAGGACTGAGTCCTCAGGCCATGCTGTGTGAAGTCCCCTCTGCACAAGGTTGCAGAAACGTCTTCAGATGATGTAGGGAGGCTGTGAGCACAGGGCAGGTTTTGGTCTCAATTCACCATGAAATTAAACCACTGTGGAAAGTGTCTCAGCACCTCTACGAGCAATAGTAATAATCAAACTCATCCTCGGGTTGGAGCCCAGAGACAGTCAGGGAGGCCATTATGCCAGAATTGGGGCCAGAGAAGCAATCAGGGATTGCAGAGGGCCAAATATTGACAATATAAATCAGAAGTTTGGGGGCTGTGCCAGGACACTGTTGGTACCAGGAGACAAGACTATGTCTCCCAATGTCATTGCTGCCTCCAACACAGGAGATGGTGACCATCTCTCCTGGACACCCTGGACACTGAGCGAGGCTGAGTCAGGGCAGACTGGGCCCAGGACCCTGAAAAGAGGAAAAACACACTCTGGTGAGTTCATTGCTGGAGGCCAGGTGAATCTAAGGAGGAAGAGACAAAATATCAGACTAGATGTCACCATGGTCCCTTCCTTGGAGGCTTCGCTGTGCCCTGAGTGAGGAGGGTGAGGAGGAGCAGAGCCCAGTCATCTGCTAATCCCCAAGAGCACTGCCTTCTGAGACCCCAACCCTGGGCCTGGTTCCTCCAGACCTCTCTTATCCCCTCCCCCTGCCTGAGACAAAGGAGGGGCTCCATGGAAATCTGCTTCCTGCACTTGCATCTCCTCACCCCACTCTGACCTGGCCCTGCTCTCTTCACCCCACTCTGAACTGGCCCTTGAATCTAGATACTTCTGCATCCCTGGACATCAGAGCTACTTAGAGGGATTAAAACCTTTCACATGGATTTCCCCAAATGAGCCCATGATGGTGCCCAGGAAATGAAGCCAGACTTGAAATGTCCCTGTGGTTCCTATTGTGGGAGTCCCAATGTGGTTGGCTGAAAATCCCAGTACTTACTCTTGTGCTGTGTGTGGAATGTGAGGACAGGGTTCGGAAGGGCTGGGGTTAGGAGCGATTCAGTTGTTCCTCTTCCCAAGAACCAAAGGCAGAGTGGGGGTTGTTCATTCTCCCTCACTCACTCCCTATCCTCCTCAGTTAGGATGGGTCCTCATACATCCCTGTGTCCCTAACCCAGTAGTGCTCGGAAGATGAGTCCTGCTAGCACTTCTAGCAAGGACTTAATGGGGCACAACAGATTTGGAACACCCACACATGTCTTCCTCCATTGTAGGGGCTCAGGAGGAACCAGTTCTTAGGACTTCATACAAGAGAGGGTAAACCACAGCTAGAATCATGCTAAATCCAGTCCCTTGCTGCCCCCTGGTGGCTGCATGTGGTGAAACCCAAGTACCAGGGAAGGCAGCTGAGTGGGAGCTGGAAATCCCTACTCTGCTCCCCTGGCCTCTTCCCACCTCAGTACTGGGCCCCTTGACTCCTTATAATCCTCTCCAAATTCCTTCCTCTTTGTCCAATAACTCCCTTCAGAATGGAATGTGTCACCTTCCACACCAGTTGGGCCAGACACTCTCCCTCAGGACCACTGTGTCTGTCCCAGTCTTGTCACAGAGTTAGTGCTCCTGAGGCAGCTCTCAGCCCGGGGCTGAGGAAACATTAGATGTTACATAAAACCAACCAAACCAGTAGGAAGATGGAATGAAAAAAATAGAAGAGGAACAGACCGGTTGGCATCACAAGACGATGAAAGAAAAAATATTGCCTGAAGGAAAGAGAGCTCAGCAGGCTTGAGAAGAACTTTGGAAAGCAGGAGAGTTCCAATGTTTGAGTTTCGAGGAGGAGACTGGGGTCAGAATTGTCCCTAAGGGCTCCAGATCCAGGGAACTCTCATCAGGGCATGTCTGTCTCTCAAAGGGGAAATGAACTTTTTTCCTGTTGTCCTCTTTGTGCGCTCTGAGACAACAGTAATGCTTTGGTTGTTCCATCCTCCTGTTAACTGGCCTAGGTAATGGGCTCAGACCCAGGAAGTGCCTGGTGACACATAGTAATTCAAGTCTTGGTTTTCTGAACAGAAGAGCAAAGAGGAAAGTCCCAGGGCCTGGATTAGACTAGGGAGGTTGTGGAGAGGTGTCATCTTGGGAAAGCATCTCTGTAACCAGTATATGAAGTCTTGGCCCCTAATCTATCTGTGCCTGAGTGTATGAAATCTTCCATAAGGTCAGCAAGATTTGAGAAGAAAATTAAGGACTAGAACACTATCTAGATCCCAGCTACAACACTGGGTTGTGCACACCCAGGACAGATGGAAGCAGCGTTGAAAAGGTTGTGTCATTGAACTGACAAAGAAACTACAACCACCGTAGCCTGTTTCAAATCTGCAGCCTTAACCCAACTGGGGTAGATTGTCTGTTAATACAAAATTATAATCACAGTATTTAAAGAAGACCTAGGCCATCATTGCATAATACTGGCTATGTTTAGGGTAACACTCAATATCAATTAACTGATAAAAAGCAGAAAAATCCGACTCGACATAGGAAAGACAATGAAAGCATGATTGCCCAGAGATAACACTATAGTTGGAATTATCTCACCAAGGCTTTACAACATCTACCACAAAAATGATCCAAGAAGTAAGGAAGAACACCATTGAAATGAAGGGAAAGAAAATTTCCACAAAGTAATTGATGATACAGGGCTGGCCCGGTGGCTTAGCGGTTGGGTGCGCACGCTCCGCTACTGGCTGCCTGGGTTCAGATCCCAGGCGCGCACCAATGCACCACTTCTCCAGCCATGCTGAGGCAGTGTCCCATGTGCAGCAACAAGAAGGATGTGCAGCTATGACACACAACTATCTACTGGGTCTTGGGCGGGGGGAAGGAGGAGGATTGGCAATAGATGTTAGCTCAGAGCCGGTCTTCCTCAGCAAAAACAGGAGATTAGCATGGATGTTAACTCAGGGCTGATCTTCCTCACAAAAAAAAAAAAAGAAATTGATGATACAAAAATAAAATGAAGTGGAGCTTCAAGAAATGAAAACAATACTTGAAGCTATTATCAGGAGATTATACACTACAGAAGAAAACATTAGGACTTTGAAAGTATAGCAATAGAAATAAATCAAAAGAAAATGTATGAAAACAAAGAAACCCAAAATGAAAAAAAAAAGGAAAATATCAATAAGCTGTGTGGTAACATCAAGTGTCCTATAATACATGGAACTCCATCATGAAAGGAGAAGAAACAGAGGAAGAAATAATGGAAAAAGACTTTCCATTTTGTGAAAACTGTAACTCATGGAGCCAAGAGTTCCATGAATACAAAGCAGAGGAAACATAGAGAAAACCACACTAAGTTTCATTAGAAACAATATTTTTTTTCCAACAGACTCTTTTCTAGAATCCTCCTTCTCCTCAGTGACTATTCAGCTGTTAGTAAAATGTCAACAATAGAGGATGTTCCTTGAAGATTCTATCAACAAATTTCCTTCTCTCACTTACTCTCCCAACCTCAGAAGACAAACTCCAATCCCAAGGTTAATGCTCATTCAGTCCATGTAACTGCTGGGTCCTGGTTCTGACATCCCAGGAGAACTATTTCTGCAAAGCACGGGAGACTGCAAAGAAAATGCACCTGGGCAGTAACAGTTTAGTTCAGTGGATTGAAAGTGAGTGAACACACAGCTGAGTGTGTCCTCCCTGAAACTTCACTAAAACTGTCCTGAAGGATTCCTGACATCCATGTTCACAAACATGGATGTCAGGAACAGGAGCATAAAGGACACACACTCAGGGGCCAGGAAGCAGTTGGAGACGTGTTACCTGACTTAGACCTGAGGGAGACCAGTCCCATATCTGCAAATAGACTCCACTCGAGATACCTGTGGAATTCTCACTCGACTGTGAGTGTGGCTGAGATGGGTGAGGGGAAGACTAAAATTAGAAAGGGAGAGTGTAGATGTTAGAGAAGCAAGTATGTCCCTAGACCCTCTGTCCTTCCCAATAGTCACGCAGGGAGACCACTGCCAAATAGACCCTCCTCTACCTTGTTTTCCTCACAGAAGATAATGCCCATATCTCTGGATGAGGTCAGACAAGGCACAGTGAACTCTGGGTATCATGAGGAGAGCACTGTGTGCCTCATGAATGCTGGGTTCTAGCACCACCTCCTCCAGTCATTGTTCCACATTCAAACCCTTCTTGCTAGGCAAGAAAGCCGAGCTTATTTTTGAGGAAAATGACATTTCCAAGTTGCTGGCAGCAATGATATCATCTCTATCCCCGAGGATGTAATGTTTGTTCACAGCTGACTCAGAATCTTATCTTTATGTCTTCATCATGACCATGTCCCGATGTCACCATCTGACAAGAATAATAATTTCCCCTCCTTGCTCCCAGAGCATGATCTTGGACTACACCTGGAAGAACACGCTAATCTGAGGAGCAGAGAATGTGGGGTACCTAGTCCCCTTAAAAGATTCTTTCTGGATGCCTAGTACCTGGCCCACATGCCATCTGTGTTGGTGCCTGATTGTTTAGAGCCTTGTCTTTCCCCTGTGGGCCCAACTTCTGCTCTAATTCTCATGAGGAGCTCTGGTAATGTCCAAGGGAAGCTCAGCCAGACACTGACCTTGAGTCTCCGATATGCCTAATGTCTCCTGTGGGCCACATCTACACAAAGAGTGTCCTTTCCCTACTCAGTTATTCATGTTTACTAACCACTGTGTCAGTAGTATAATCTATATTATATAGGGATGCAGATCGAGTTAGAAAGAAGGAATAAAAAGCAATGGAGGAGGAGAAGTCAAGATGGTGGCGTAAGCAGACTCTGAACTCACCTCCTTTTGCGGACACAACCAATTTGCAACTACTCATGGAAAAATTACCCCTGAGACAGAACTGAAAAGTGGATAAGAGGAATGCCTGCAACAAACAACAATGCTAATTAGGGTGGAAGATGCAGAAACTGCCTTCTGGAGAGAAAAGCCCCGCCTTCACAAGCTGCAGCACTTCACCGCCACCGGGGAGCAGCCCAAAGGTATGCAGCCCTCCCTGGAGGAGCAGGGCCCTGAGCCGGGAGCACCCCTGCTGTAGGCATTTTGTGGACCCAGCACAATCGAGATGAGTGGCATAATATCTGACTTTGCCTGCTATTAAAACATTGGAGAGTACCACCAGAAAAGCTGGTTCACAAAGAAATTAAAACCAGCTCTTAAAGGGCCCATGTGCAAACTCACCCATTTCAGAAAGCACCCTAAAATCACCAGAAAGAAAGGTGCACAGTGCTTTGGTGAAAAGAGACTCACATGCTAGGCTCTGAGTGCATTGCAGTGAGAGCTGAGATCTCTCCAGGGACTGGGACATTGGCGGCGGCCATGGTTGTGGCCTGGTGTGGGCGTGCTGACACAGATGCCATTGGAGTTCTCTCTGGGGCCTGCTAGCCCAGGTCTGCCCCACCTACTAGAGCACCAATTTAATCCAGCTCAGCCAGACAGGAAGCCTGCCCTAGAGATTGGTCCCACCCAACAACAAGCCCTCAGGCAACTTGTGGGCCTGCATAGATTGGTGACTGGATTCTCTGCAGCCTGGCAACTGAGCCCACCTCAGTGGGGTAGGGCGTGCACAAAGAGCTGGTGGAGAGTGTGGGTCGGTGGTGGAGTGTGTGGGGCTCCCGCCATGGAGAGACTGGGTCCACTTCAGGAGGTTGGGGCATGCACACGGGACAGGACTGTGTTGGCTGTGTATGTGGACCTGTGGGCCACAGGGCTTGTCAGCTGCAGAAGACTAGTGCTTCTCAAAGACCCACATAGGGGGTTTGCCCCACCCTCCAAAGCCTGAAACAATTGGGTTCTCCTATGCCTGAGGCCAGCCCCACCCAGCTGCAATCCTCAGAGAGCTGAAAGGGACATAAAGCCTGGGGGCTTATAGCATTTGTAAGACCCTGAGCCTAACAACCTGCCAAGCTGGGGGCCTACTCACTTAAAAGACATACTGAAACACAAATGTGGTATTAGAACTTGCAGCCAAGTGGGCTGGAGATCCCCACGCCTGATAAAGAGACTGAAGGGCCCACAACCACTACAAGCAGCTGAGCATTACAACAGACGACCAGGAGCATAACTCAGCCTCTCTGGGCACCTACAGGGAGAGCAAACAGGCCACAACAGAAGGACAAACGTAGCCCATGTAGGGGTCACCCCTGAAACATTGAGAGTTGAGGGAAGCACACTGCAGACCTCCTAAGGCATCACTTATATAAGGTCACCTATCCAAGAGCAGGAGATGTATCTGACCTACCTAATACGTAGACACAAGCACAGGGAAAGAGGAAAAATGAGGAGGCAAAGGAATAAATTCCAAGTAAGGGATCAGGACAAAACCACAGAAAAGGAACGAAGTGAAACAGAAATGAGCAACCTGCCCAACAGAGAGTTCAAACAAAGAGCGTTAAGGATGCTCACTGATCTGGGGAAAAGAATAGATGATTGAGTGAGAATGTGAACAACGAAAGGGAAGATATAAAAAAGAACCAATCAGAAATGAAGAATACAATACTGGAAATGAAAAATTCACTAGAGGGACTCAAAAGCAGAGTAGAGGATACAGAAGAACGGATCTGCGAGCTGGATGAAAGACTAGAAGAAATTACCCAAGCTGAGCAGGTAAAAGAGAAAAGAAATAAAAAGAGTGAGGACAGTCTAAGGGACCTCTGGGACAAAAGCAAGCCCACTAACATCCATGTTATAGGTGTCCTGGAAGGAGAAAAGCGAGACAAAGGGGCAGAGCATCTATTTGAAGAAATAATAGATGAAAACTTGCCTAACCTTAGGAAGGAAACAAACATCCAGGTACAGGAAGCACAGAGAGCACCAAACAAGATAAACGCAAAGAGGCCCACACCAAGACACATTGTAATCAAAATGTCCAGAATTAAAGATAAAGAGAGAATCCTAAAAGACGGAAGAGAAAGACAAGTTACTTACAAAAGAAACCCCATAAGGCTATCAGCTGACTTCTCAGCAGAAACCTTACAGGCTAGAAGAGAGTGGCACGATATATTTAAAGCGCTAAAAGGAAAAAACTTACAGCCAAGAATACTCTACCCAGCAA
>JABWHU010001757.1:5632755-5653370 GCA_014189135.1 Dicerorhinus sumatrensis harrissoni
TCACCACTCCTATTTAACATAGTAATGGAAGTCCTAGCCAGAGCAATCAGGCAAGTAAAAGAAATAAAAGGGATCCAAATTGGAAAAGAAGAAGTGAAACTCTCACTATTTGCAGATGACGTGATTTTATATATAGAAAACCCTAAAGAATCCACCAAAAAACTTTTAGAAGTAATAAACGAATACAGTAAAGTTGCAGGATACAAAATCGACATACAAAAATCAGTTGCATTTCTATACACTAACAACGAAGTAGCAGAAAGAGAAATTAAGAATACCATCCCATTTACAATTGCAACAAAAAGAATAAAATACCTAGGAATAAACTCAAACAAAGAGGTGAAAGATCTGTACACCGAAAACTATAAAACATTGGTGAAAGAAATTGAAGAAGACACAAAGAAATGGAAAGATATTCCATGCTCTTGGATGGTGAGAAGTAACATAGTTAAGATATCCATACTTCCTAAAGTAATCTATAGATTCAATGCAATCCCTGTCAAACTTCCAACAACATTTTTCATGGAAATAGAACAAAGAATCCTAAAATTTTTATGGAACAACAAAAGACCCCAAATAGCTAAAGGAATCATGAGAAAAAGGAACAAAGCTGGAGGTGTCACACTCCCTGATTGCAAAATATACTACAAAGCTATAGTAACCAAAACAGCATGGTTCTGGCACAAACACAGACACACAGATCAACGGAGTAGAATCAAAATCCCAGAAATAAACCCACACATCTATGGACAGCTAATCTTCGACAAAGGAGCCAAGAACATACAATGGAGAAAAGAAAGTCTCTTCAACAAATGGTGTTGGGAAACCTGGATAGCCACATGCAAAAAAATGAAAGTAGACCCTAACCTTACACCATACACAAAAATTAACTCAAAATGGATTAAAGACTTGAATTAAAGACCAGAAACTATGAAACTTCTAGAAGAAAAGATAGGAAGAACTCTGTTCAACATTGGTCTTAGCAACATATTTTCAAGCACTACGTCTAACCGGGCAAGAGAAACAATAGAAAAAATAAACAGATGGGACTACATCAAACTAGAAAGCTTCTGCACAGCAAAGGAAACCATCAACAAAACAAAAAGACAACCTAACAACTGGCAGAAATATTTGGAAACCATACAGCTGATAAGGGGTTAATCTCCAAAATATATAAAGAACACATGCATCTCAACAACAAAAAAACTAACAAACCAATTAAAAAATGGGCAAAAGTCCCTAACAGACATTTCTCCAAAGAAGATATACAGATGTCCAGCAGGCAAATGAAAAGATGTTCAACATCATTAACTATCAGGGAAATGCAAATCAAAACTACAATGAGATATCGTCTCACGCCCATCAGAATCCCTATGATCAACAAGACAGGAAACAATATGTGTTGGAGAGGATGTGGAGAGAAGGGAACTCTCATACACTGCTGGTGGGAGTGCAAACTGGTGCAGCCACTATGGAAAACAATATGGAGATTCCTCAAAAAATTAAGGATAGAATTACCACATGATGCAGCTATTCCACTGCTGGGTATTTATCCAAAGAACTTGAAAACACCAATGCGTAAAGGTACATGCACCTCTGTGTTCATTGCAGCGTTATTCACAATAGCCAAGACTTGGAAGCAACCTAAGTGCCCATCAAGGGACGAATGGATAAAGAAGATGTGGTATATACACACAATGGAATACTACTCAGCCATAAGAAACGATGAAATCCAGCCATTTGTGTCAACATGGGTGGACATTGAGGGTATTATGCAAAGTGAAATAAGTCAGAGGGAGAAGGTCAAATACCGTATGATTTCCCTCATTAAGTAGTAGATAATAACAACAACAAACAAACACATAGAGACAGAGATTGGATTGGTGGTTACCAGAGGGGAAGGGAGGAGGGAGCAGGGCGAAAGGGATAATTCGGCACATGTGTGTGGTCATCGGTTGTAATTAGTATTTGGGTGGTGAACGTGATGTAATCTATGCAGAAATAGAAGTATAATGATGTACACCTGAAATTTATAGAATGTTATAAACCAATGTTACTGCAATAAACAAAAAATTAAAAAAAAAAACTGAGTCAGTAATACCAGGCCCGATGCTATGATCCCAAGTTGTTATTGTTGTTGTTGTTTTTCTATTTTTCTGGCATATTTTTGCCTCTCCTTTTATTTTAAAACAATCTGGGTCACTTTGTTTTAGTATATATTTTGTTCTTTAGCATATTTTGCGTTTTGGCTAACACTGAAAGTCTTTTAAATTCATATGTAATTCGATTTACATTGAGACATTCATTGTTCTTATCTCTGTCATTAGTTTAGTTTCAGTATGTCTCCTTGCTGCTTCCTCTTCTTTCTGTATCTTAATTTATTATCAATATTTTCCCACACGTATCTCCTCCACATCTTGGAAGTATCTTACTGTTACTTTTATTTCTTTAATTAGTGTATTTTAATCATGCATGTCTCAATAACTTCAGAATAAAATAATATTCATTGACAAAAAAAATAAATAAATGGAAGCGGCCTGCCCCATGTCTTAGTGGTTAAGTGCGTGCGCTCCGCTGCTGGCGGCCTGGGTTCGGAACCCAGGCGCGCAACGATGCACCACTTGTCAGGCCGTGCTGTGGTGGCATCCCACATAAAGTGGAGGAAGATCAGCATGGATGTTAGCTCAGGGCTTATCTTCCTCACAAATAAAAAAAAAGCAATGGAATGATTGACATCAAACTTGGATACTGGCTACTTGGAGTCAGCATGGAGAGATATGCTTTGGGTGGGTAGTTGTGGTTTCCATTTCTCCTTCTTCCTTAAATAGTGAATATTCATCTCATGCACTCCTCTTAGGGTAGGAAACACTTCACAATAAATGGAATTTTAAAAAAGAAAGTGAAATGTACTTGAATTCTTTTACTTCCTTTGACTACATAGCCAAGGACTCAGAACAAATGTAGAAGTGGAGAAATTTTCCATGATAAACGACCAAAAAGAAAAAGGTAAAAGAACTGACTTTGTAGGTTTTTCGAATGTCGGCAGAAATAAAGTCAGCCAGAACCCTTGAACAAAGTATCTAGGAAAGAAAAGGTCAGAACCAATGGCTGAACAAGGCACCGAATCATACTGTTCTGTTGAAGGTGAGGCCCAGATTCAGGACCTCCTCCCTGCCCTGACCAGCACATCCAGGGCATGTCCAGACAGCAGGTGAAAAAGAAAGAAAGATGAACCTCAATGAGGAATCTTTGGGCAGCTCTTAGAATGACAGAAGAATGTAAACTTGGCTGCCTCCTAAAAATTTCCCTGAAAATGAATTTTTTTTTTTTATTTTTCATGAGGAGTGGTGTCAATGTACGATTTTCATGCACTGGATCCCAGAAGGATCACTCTACCTTGGTTTATAACAAAAGAAGAAACAGAAAACATGAATGAGAGTCCATCAACTGATGGATAGATGAACAACCATGTTGTATCCATACATCTGAGTATTAATCAGTGATAGAAAGTATTAGTCAGTGTATGGATACATGTTCCAACATGAATGATCCTAGAAAACACGATGACAAGTGAAAGAAACCAGACACAAAGGGCCACATCATTTGTGATTCCAAATATGTGACATGGCCCAAAGAGGCGCATCCCTAGAGACAGAAAGTCTGGTTGTCAGGGATTGAGCAAGTAGAAAATGGGGAGTCATTGCTGATGGGTGAGGTGTTTCTGGTAGGGGTGTTTTAAAATGTTCTGGATTTAGAGAGTTTTAAAGGTTGCAAACACTTTTTAAAATGTTAAAAAAGACACTGAAATATACACATAAAATAATGAATGAAGAAGAATGCGGATTATACTTCTAAAAAATATGAAGGCCTCGGGACTTGATGGATGGAACCCACTCCCAAACAGTTGAGAAAATGAATAAGTTTTGTGTGTGTTTTTGTGTGATTATGAATATGTATCTGTGTTTTTGTGTTTGTGTGTTTGTATATATTATATACGTATACATTTACAGAGAGAGAGAAATTTTTATAATGAGAATGAAACATGGCAAAATGTTAACAGTTGGTGAAAGTGGAAAAAGAGTATGCAGGAGTTTTTATACTACTCTTTCAAATTTCTTTAAGTTTACAATTATTTCAAAACAAAATAGTAAGGAACAAAAAAATAAAAAAGAGCCTGAGTTAGGGGTGAGGGACTTGAGTGCATTCAGAGGAGGTTTCGGTCTCACTTCCCCATGAGCTTGGACCGCTGTAGTAAGAGTTCTGCTGGAATATGAGCCACAGTAATAATCAGCCTTGTCCTCAGCTTGGAGCCCAGAGATGGTCAGGGAGGCCGTGTTGCCAGACTTGGAGCCAGAGAAGCAATCAGGGATCCCTGAGACCCAAGAACTGACTCCATAAATCACCAGTTTGGTGACCTTGCCTGGGAGCTGTTGGTACCAGGCCACAAGGTTATTACTCCCAATGTCACTGCTGCTTCCAGCACAGGAGATGGTGGCCAATTGTCCCAGAGCCCTGGACACTGAGGGAGGCTGAGTCAAGTCAGACTTGGCCCAGGACCCTGAAAAGAGAAAAAAAAATGTACTCTGATGAGATCAGTGCTATGGCCCCAGATGAGCTTGAGGAGGTGCAGACAAACCATCAGCCCAGATGTCCCCATGGTCCCTTTCCTGGAGGCTTCAGCCATGCCCTGAGTGAGGAGGGTGAGGAGGGTTAGAGCCCAGGGCATGGTGGAGATGCCACAAGGGCATTGCCTTCTGAGACACTATTCCTGAGCCTGGCTCCTCCAGACCTCTCTTATCCCCTGTTCTGCCTCAGAAGAGGGAGGAGCCTCCATACAAATCTGCTTCCTGCACCTGCTTCTCCTCAGCCCTCTCTAATCTGGTACTTGATTATGGATACTTCTGTATCCATGGACAGCACAGCTTGGCTGAGGGACTAAAAGTCTTTGACATGTATTTTCTGAGTGAGGACAGACTGAGCTCATGACAGAGCCTAGGGAATCAAGCAGCCTTGGGGTGCCCTTACTTTCCTATTGTGGGAGTCATGGTGTGGATGACAGAGGAATCCCTAGATGTCCACCCCCAGCCAAGTGGGTCAAGTGAAAGGAGAGCATCCCCGGCTGGCTGGGATGAGAGGAAATCCAATTACTCCTCTTCCCATGGATGAAAGGCAGAGCTGGAGCCCTTCGCCTCCCACGGCCCCTTCTTGTTTGCCCTCAGTTATCAGGTCCTCATGCATCACTCTGTCCCCTCTCTGCAGTGGTTTCAGTTTGGGAGGTGTTGATTGGCATTTCTAGAAAGATATTTCTTGGGCACAATAGATATTGGACACCCATTCCCTCATGTCTCACTTAGGAGTGGCTCAGGAAGCAGCTATTGGGACTTAAAGTGAAACAGGATAACAATAAAAATTACTTTTCTCAAATGCAGGCCCTGTTGGCCTCTTATGGCCACAGATGTTGGATGCCAAGCACCACAGGTGGCAGCTGAGAGAGAGCTGGAAACCCACGCTCTGCTCCTGCACCTGTCCTCCCTCCTTCCCCTTCCAGCTCAGTACCAGGCCCTGGACCCTGCCTAATCCGATTCACGATCCTGTTCTTTAACTTTCTCCAGAATGAAATGTGTATGTGTCAAATGCAAAATCAAGTGGCCCAGATGTTCCCCCTCAGGGTCACCTCGCTTATCCCGGGAAGGCCTTGTCCCAGGATTCATGTCAGTGAGGTGGATGTCGGTTTAAGGCTGAGGAAACATTAGACATTAAATTAATTCAACCTGAGTAGATATGTGGATGAGAAAAATAGTCCCATGAGAAGATGATCGAATTCTCAAAATGTTTAGAAAAAAAGAATAATGCAGGAAAGAGAGAGCTTGGTCAGGATGGAGAGTGACCTAATGGAAATCAAGAGAAAGACTCTAGTGTTTGGGGATCTGGGAATGGGGTACTGGGGTCATGATTGGCCTCGGGGCACAGATCCCGGGACCTCTCATCGGGCAAGTCTGTGTGACACAGGGAACATGGGGTGTTATATGTCTTGCTCCTTTGTGCACATTGAGACTACCTCACCTGAGAGCTGTAAGACATCCTGAGGTAAAGTCTCTTCATCCACAGATGCTTGACCTAGTGTGTTTTTCTAGAAGCAGGTGGGTCTGGGGCAAAGACCCTAATCAGAGCTGACTGGTCCTACCCGGAATGGAAATGGACACGGGCCCTCAGGAAATGGGTTAGGAGTTGTCTGGAGTGTGAGTATTCTGGAGAAGCTATTACAGTTTCACTGTACATACATGTGACAGACATTCCCACGAGCACAGCAAGGGTGAGGCCCTGGCCAACTGTAGGATGAGCAAAGTGCTGGACACAAGGGTTGGGTGAGAAGGAAAGGGGTCATTGGGTAAATGGTAGATTTGTATTTGAGTCTATTATTTTTGTTTTAAACATTTATGTGCTGTACTATTTTAGACATTAGTTTAGATAATGAGGAAGAAATAACGGCAAAAACACTCTCCAGTCTAATGAAAACCGTAACTCACAGAACCAAAAGTTCAATGAATTCAAAGTCCAAGAAACATGAAGAAAACTAAGTTTCATTATAAACAATATTCTTTTTCTGAAAGAAGCATTTCTGGAACCCATATTCTCCTCAGTAACTATTCACATATTAGTAAAATCTCAACAATAGAGGATGGTTCCTTGAAGATTCTAGCAACATATTTCCTTCTCTCATTTACCCTCCCAACACTCAGGACACACACTCCAATCCAAAGGCTAATTCTCACTCAGACAATGTGAGTGCTTGGTCCTGATTCTGACATCCCAGGAGACCTATTCCTGCAGAGCCTGGGGGATATGGAGAAAATGTACCTGAGCAGTAACTGTTTAAATTGTTAAACTGAAATTGAGTGAACACACACTTGAGTATGTCCCCACGAAAACTCCACTAAAACTGACCTGAAAGCATTACAGTGTGTGTTCACAAACAAGCCTGTCAGGAACAGGAGCATAAAGGACACACAAACTAGGGAGCCAGCAAGCAGAGGGACAAGTGTTACCTGACTTAGACCAGAGGGAGACCAGTCCCAAATCTGCAGGCAGAGCCCACCTGAGAGCCCTGTGAAATTCTCACTTGACTGTTGGTGTGGCTGAGATGGGGGAGGGGAAGACTAAAGTTAGAACAGGGGAGTGGAGATGCTAGAGAAGCAAGTAGCTCCCTAGACCCTCTGTCCTTCCTGGTAGTGAGGCAGGTAGACCACTGCCAAATAGACCCTCCTACACCTTAGATTTCCTCACAGAAGATAAAGCCCACGCCTCTGGGTGAGGGCAGACAAGGCAGGGTGAACTCTGGGTACCAGGAGGAGAACACTGCGTGCCTCATGCATGCTGGGTTCAGGAACCACCTCCATCTACTCACTGTCCCTCATTTAGACCCTTCTCTCCAGACAAAAAGCCCAGCTTATTTCTGAAGAACTGACATTGTCAAGTTGCAGGCAGCAATGAGGACATCTCTACACCAGAGCATGTGATGTGTGTCGTGAGTGACTTGGAATCTTATCTGTATGTCTTCATCATGACCATACCGTGGTGTCTCTATCAGCCAAGAATAATAGTTTGCCCTCTCCCCTCCCAGAGAGTGATCTTAGACTACTCCTGGAAGAACATGCTGATCTGAGAAACAGAGAGTGTGGGGTACCAAATACCCTGACATATACTTTCTGGATGCCTGGTACCTGGCCCACACCCCATCAGTGATGACACCTGATGGTTTAGATCCTTCTCTTTCCCCTGTAGGCTCCCCCTGCTGCCCTAATTCTCAGAAGGATCTCTGGCAATGTCCACGGGAAACTCAGCTGGACACTGACCATGAGTCTCTGATGTGCCTAATGACTCTTGTGGGCCACATCTGCACAAACAGTGTCCTTTCCCTACTTAGCTTGTCCATGTTTGCTAACCACTGTGTCAGGAATATAATCTATATTATTTAGGGATGCAGATATGGGTGGCAAGAATGAACACACAGCAATGGAACGATTGACCTCAAGTCAGATATTGGCTGCTTGGAGATGGGCATGATGGATATGCTTTGAGCGAGTACTTGCAGTTTCCATTTCTTTTTCTTCCTTAAATAGTGAATATTCATTTCATGAACTCCTCTCAGGGTAGGAAACACTTCACAATAAATGGAATTTTAAAAAATAAAGTGAAATGAACTGGAATTCTTTGACTTTCCTTGACTGCATAGACAAGGACTCAGAACAAATGTAGAAGTGGAGACATTTTCCATGATAAACGACCAAAAAAGGTAAAGGAACTGACTTTGTGGGTTTTTTGAATGTCGGCAAAAATAAAGTCGGTCAGAACCCTTGAACGAAGAATCTGGAAAAGATAAGGATGAGCCAATGGCTGAACAAGACACCGTATCATACTGTTCTGAGGAAGCTGAGGCCCAGACCCAGGATCCCCTCCCTGCCCTGTCCAGCACGTCCAGGGCATGCCCAGACAGCAGGTGGAAAAGGAGCAAAGATGCAGCTCAGTGAGGAATGCCTGGGAGGCTCTAAGAATGAGAGAAGAATATAAAGATTTCCTTGAGATTGAATATAATATTTGTATTTTTTCATGAGGAGTTATATCAATGTAAGATTGTCATGCCCTGGATCTCCAAAGGGTCACTCTGCCTTCGGTTGTGACAGAAGAAGAGAAACCAAATCAAGTGAGTCCATCAACTGGTGGATGAATGAACAGCTGTAGTGCATCCTTACAGTTGAATATCATTCAGTGATAGACACAAATGAAGTAGAGATACATGTTCCAACATGGATGATCCTTGAAAACATGATGATAAGTGAAAGAAGCCAGACACAAAGGGCCACATCATCTATGGTTCCGTATATGTCACGTGGCCAGAAGAGGCACATCCGTCGACTAAAGTATGGTTTGTCGGGGTTGAGGACGTGGAAAATTGGGAGTGATTTCTGAATGGGATAAGTGTGTTTTGTAGGGCTGCTTTAAAATGTTCTGACTGAGAGAATGTTAAAGGTTTCACACTCTTGTAAAAATATTAAAAATCACCGAATTGCACAACATTAAATAATAAATGGAATGGAATGTCAATTAAATCTCCAGTAAGTATTAAGGCCCAGTTGCTTCATGGATGCAATCCACTCTCAAATAGTTCATGAAATGAATAGGGTTTTTATGTTACTATGAGTATGTATTTGTGAGTTTGTGAGTGGGCGAGTGTGTGTATATTATACATAGAGACAAAGAGAGAGAGTCATTGTTATAACGAAAAGCAAACACGGCAAAATGTAAAAAATTGGTGAATCAGGGAAAAGGCTATGCAGGAGTCTTTATATTATTTCTCAAATTTTCTTTAAGTTTGCAATAATTGCAGAAAAAAATTGTAAGAAAGAAAAAAGTAGAAGAGAGCCTGAGTTATGGATGAAGGGACTAGAGTCAGTTCAGAGGAAGTTTTGGTCTCACTTTCCAATGAACTTGAACCATGGTGGACACTGTAACTGCATGAATATGAGCAAAATAATCAGCCTCGTCCTCAGCCTGGAGCCCAGAGATCGTCAGGGAGGCCGTGTTGTCAGACATGGGGCCAGAGAAAAGATCAGGGATGCCTGAGGTCTGAGTATGGACCTTATAAATCAGGACTTTGGGGGCTGTGCCCAGTGCTGTTGGTACAAGGAGACACAGTCTTAACTTCCAATATCATTGCCTTTTCTAGCTCAGGAGATGGTGACTGACTGTCGCGGGGCCCTGGAGACTGAGGGAGGCTGAGTCCAGGCAAACGGGGCCCAGGACTCTGAAAAGAGGAAAAACACAGTCTGGTGAGTTCAGTGCTGGGGTCCCAGGTGAGCTGAGGAGGTAGATACTAAGGTTCAGCCCAGCTGTCCCCATGGTCCCTTCCCTGGAGGCCTCTCCTGTTCCCTGAGTGAGGAGGGTGAGGAGGAGCAGAGCCCAGGCCATGGTGGAGATGCCTCAACAGCACTGCCTTCTGAGATCCCAGCCCTGAGCCTGGCTCCCCCAGACATCTCTTAACCACTCCCCCTGCCTCATAGGAGGGAGGGGCCTCCATGCAAATCTGTTTCTTCCTCTGCCTCTCCTTAGCCCCCTCTGACCTGGTACTTGATTCTGGATACTTCTGTATCCTGGACAGCTTATCTGAAGAGATTCAAACATTTTGACATGTATTTTCTGAAGATCAGGACCTTGAATTTTTCTACCTGATTTACACAAGAGAGAAAAATCAGCTAGTGTCCCTCATGTTAATGAGCTTCTGGTCCTTCAGAGTTTCTGCTGTCATATGACTCTATTCTTGTGCCCATCCCAGGCTGAGGGCAACCTTTCTGTGTCTTCTGCTGGGTGTCCACTCTTTAGGGACTCTCTACTGTTAGGAAGGTGTCACTGTCCACCCCCAGCGAAACACCTGCTATCTGGTAGTTGATGGGTGGTTACAGGATCTCCCAGCTGCAATCTTTTCATGTTCTCACCCCTATTTTCTTCTTCTGAAGCACCTGCACCATCACACTTCACCAGGTGATCAGTCACTTCTCGGCCACTCACCCACATGCCACACAGAGGAGCAGGTGCACAGGTGTGAGGGATCCCCATGGAGAGACAAGGAGCACCAGTAGTTTCAACAGGTATGAGGTCCATTTAAGGTGTTGTAAGCGTGCAATACCTTTTTCTCCCAAATGCAGCTATAAAACCTCAACAGAATGCATGTGGGAGATATTTCAGTACCTAGAAAAGTTAATACATGTGAGGGAGACAGTGGGAAGACACTGGAATTTGCAATCTCATTGTCACTGAGTGAGCTTCTCATTTTTCCTTCAGTGTCCCGTGGCCCCAACTCAAGGCAGCAAGAAGGCTGTAAAGGGCATCAGCGTGAGGCAGAAAGAGCTGCCCAGGAGAATTTCCCTTGTTCTGGCCTGAAGATGAGAAATAGAGCTCCTAATGCTCAGAGCAAATTAAAGATAGTCACATTTTCTTTTTCTTTTGTTTTTTCCTCTCTTGTTCCCCATGCCCCAATCTCCAGGCAAGTCTCCTGTGGTGACAACAGTGACAGTGGACACCGTGGAGGCAGTCCTTTCTCCTTAGGAGATCTTTTTCCCAAGAAGGTGACAATCAAACCATTGCATTTGTTTCTCTTTGTCATTCCACTACTTTCACATGGACACGGGCCCTGTCACAAGATGTGCCTAACAGTGCAGAGTAACTAAAGTAACAATTTGTTTTGGTCAAAAATCCAAAAAGTCAAGGCCAGGAAGGTAGAAATACTGTGGAGATTGTGGAGCGGAAGAAGATTGGAAAGTAATCCAGGAAATTATTTATGACTCACTAGGCTCCCCTCTGAGCTGCACTTGCATGGATTCTAATATCAGAAGAAAGATATTAGGGAAAGATGTTAGGGATAGACAGCCAGCCACCCAGATCCAAGATGAGCCACTGCATAGCTCACACTTAGGACAGATCCCAATAGCAGGTCAAAAATTTTATAGAGTTGGCCTGATGGCCTAGCGGTTAAGTTCTGCACACTCCACTTCCTTGCCCTGAGCTCAGTTTCTGAGCACAGAACCACACCATTTGTCTGTCAGTAGCCATTCTGTGGTGGTGGCTCACATAGAAGAAGTAGAAGGACTTAGAACTAGAGAATACACCTATGTACTGGTGCTTTGGGGAGGAAAAAAAAAAGAGTAAGACTGGCAATAGATCTTGGCTCAGGGCAACTCTTTCCAGATTAAAAAAAAAATGATTATAAATTTTCCTGACATAGAAACCAAAGTTAACAAAAAGAATGATAGAACCAACAGCCAGGACACAACTGGGCAGATTGATTGCTAATACAGAAATATTAAAGTAAGATTTAAACAAGATCCATAGTTTACCCAAAATATTGGATTAATCCAGGATAGGATCCAAAAGCACTTAATATATGAAAAACTAGGAAAAGGTTAACTATAATGGAAATGATCATTAACAGAGGCTAACTCCAAACTGAGATATGTTTGAGTTATCTAAGAAAGATTTCAAAACTGCCTTTAAAAAATGATACCAGAAATTAGAATAAAACTTCTGGACAGAATGGAAAGATAGAAATTCTCAGGCAAGCAGCAAAAGATACAATGAAGCACAAAATGGAAGTACTACAAATAAAAACAGCAATGGATGGGATTAAGGGCAGATTGGTCATTGGGAATAATCATGTGACCTCCAAATCATAGCAATGGAGCTGTCCACGGTAAATACAGAGGGAAAAATGAATTTTCTAACATGGAGTATTATCAGCAAATGTGAGACCACTTCAAGTGACCTAATACACATATAATTGCTGTTCCCAAGAGAGAAGAGACAGAGGTACAGAAAGAAACCACATCTCCCGATGCTCAAAAGACCCAAAGCTTAAGAAAACAAGCTGAAGCCTCATTATAAACAATTCTTCTTTGTGTAGACACTTTCCAGACCCCTCTGTGGCTTTACAGATTATTGATTTATTAGTAAAAGGTCAAGTAAAGAAGTTTATTCCCTGAGGAAACTATCTTTTTTTCTCTATTTCCCTCTCCCCAACCCTCACAACACAAACTCCAGTCACAAGAGAATCCTCACTGTAGCCGTTGTGGGTGAAATTAAACGATTACCCAGTATGTCTGTTCTTCCTACACACCACTAAACATATATTGAAGGTCATAATCATATGCCAGAGTTTTCTGTAAGAGACTAAGGAACAGGAAGACCAACAACACAAACTTGGAAGCCAGGATGCGTGTCGACAAGTGCTAACTGACTTAGACCTGACAAAGCCCAGTCCCACGGCTGCAAAAGTTACAACTTGAAATACCATTTTTAATTCTCAGCCAGTTGTGAATGTGGAAGTGATGAGTTGATATAAATTAAACATTAAAATAAGTGGCAGCTGCTACAGAAGCAGGTGGATCTCCACATCCTCTCTCCTCCTAGTAGTGAGGCTGGTGGACCACTGCCCACTACTCCTCCCTGCACAGAGGGTAAAACTCACTTCTCTAGAGGAGGGGAGGCCAAACAGAGTAGAGTCTGTGAGGATCATGAGAAGAACCCTGTGTTCCTCACAAACATTGTAGCCTCTACCCGCCTCTCTCTAATGGTCACCTCCATTGATGCCTTTCATGATAGGTAATAGATGCAAAGACTCATCTAAGAGGAAGCGTATCTTCTAGGTGCTGACAGCAATGACAACATCTTGTAATGTTCAGGTCTGAGTGGCCTGGATTCTCATTTGTACTTTCCTGCCTGCACTAGGGTTGCCTTGACTTGAGCCATTCTCCAGGGTCCCCAACAGCAAAGAATCACCTCTTTCTCTTCCTCTCAGTGAAGTGATCTCAGAGTACTCCTGGATTCCATGCCAAGCTAAGTAGCACAAAATGTGCAGCAGCTAATCTCTAACAGTATTCCTCCTGGAGACCCAGAACCTTCCCACACCCAGCAAGGACACATGCCCAAGTCTAGAGGTCCCTTCTCTTCCTCTCGGGCCTTGTCTGCCATCTTCAGGAGGGGCTCCAGTAGATCCCAGGGAACCCTAACCCAGGACTGTGAATGAGCCTTTGGCAGGGTCATTGTCTCCTGGGGCCTCCCATGATATACAAAATATCCTTTCCTCACTCAGCTGGCTTGTTGCTAGTTCCCACTGTTTCAAACTCTGTTGTTTGGGGATGCAACCTAGGAAGGTGCAGGGAACGAATGTAAAAAAACAACAGAATGAATAACACTAACATCAGCACAGTGACTAATTGGAGAGTGGGATGGATAAAGAGGCTGTGGGTGGGTAGATGTAGCGGTTGCTCGATGTGGTTTCCATTTATTATTCTTCCTTAAGTTGTGAATATTCATTTCACGTGCACTTCTTTAGGAATGATGCCTTTCATAATAAAAGGATTTTAGAAAAATAAACTGAAATGTACTTGAATACTTTTCCTTTCCTTAGCTACATAGTTAAGAATTCAGAACAAATGTAGATGTAGAGAAATTTTTTGCCAGAAACTGCAAGTATAAGGTGAAATATCTATGTTTGTAGCCTTTGGAGATGGTAGAAACAGTCACCTAGAACCTTTGTACAAAGAAACTGGGAAAGGGCGCCTGCCCCAGGGGCCTAGTGGTTAAGTTCAGTGCACTCCACTTCCATGGCCTGGGTTCAGTTCCTGGACTTGGACCTACACCACTCATCTGTCAGTGGCCATGCTGTTGCAGCGGTTCACATACAAAAAGAGAAAGATGGGCAGTGGATCTTCACACAGGGCAAAGCTTCTTCATGAGCAAAAGAAATGAAACTGAAAAAGGAAAAGAAAGAGTCAAATGTGGGACAAAGTTCTCTCTTACTTTGATGAATTTGAAGCCCCACCCCACCCTGCTCTCTCCATCATTTCCAGGACAAGTTCAAACAACACATAGAAAAGAAGGATGCCCTTCAATGTGGAATCTTTAGGAAGGTCTAAGAATGAGAGAAGAGGGTAGCCTTGACTGCCTCCTAAAGCTCTCCCTGAGAGTGACTGTGATATTTTTATTTTGTCATGTGAAGTCAGGAGAACTTAGAATTTTCTTGCCCTAGAGCCTGAAAGAATCATTCGCCCTTGGTTTGTGACACAAAAAGAGACAGAAAAATTAATGTCATTCCATCAACTGATTAATGGATAAATAAATGGGATATATCGATGCAATGTCATAGTATTCAGTCATAAGAAGGGGTGAAGTACTGATACTATATGCTCCATATGGATGAACTTTGCAAACACCATGATAAGCACAGTAAGCCAGACACAAAGGGCCCTTTATTGTGGGATTCCCTGTATGTGAAATGTCCAGAATAGGCAAATCTATAGGCATAGTTGTAAATTGAGGGATGTGGAGGGTTGAGGGATGAAGGAAATGGGATTGATTGCTAATGGATGAGGAGTTTCTTTAGGGGCATGAAAATGTCCTGGAATAATTGTGTCAACAGATGAACTAACTGTGAATATATTAAAAACCACTGAATTCTACACCTTAAAATGAAGGATTTTGCAAAATGTGAGTTCTGTCTTAAAAAAGTATAAAGCATTCAGAGCTAGTGTATACAACTTAGGCTCAAAAGATCCAGAAAATAAATGTTTTGTGTGTGTGTGTTGTGTACGTATATTTATGGATGTGTATGCACGTATACAAGCAGGTAAATATATATACAGAGAGAGAAATGAGAAATAAAGAGAAATAATGAAAAACAAATATGGCAAATTGTTAAAAATCGGTGAATCGGGAAAAAGGTTATTTATGAGTACTTTACATTTTCTGAAAATTTTTATTTAAATTTATAATTACTTCAAACTAAACTAATAACAAAGAAAAACTGAAAGCCTGAGTTTAGGATGAAGGGACTTGAGTGAGCTCAGAGGAAGTTTTGGTTTCACTTCCCCATGAACTTAAACCACTGTGGAAATTGTAACTACTTCTATATGAGCCACAGTAATAATCAGCCTCATCGTCAGCCTGGAGCCCAGAGATGGTCAGGGAGGCCGTGTTGCCAGACTTGGAGCCAGAGAAGCGAGTAGGGATCCCTGAGGGCTGCATATTGGTATAGTAAATCAGGAGTTTGTGGGCTGTGCCTGGGTGCTGTTGGTACCAGGAAACACCACTATAACCCCCAATGTCACTGCTGCTTCCAGCACAGGAGATGGTGACCGACTGACCCAGAGCCCCAGACACAGAGGGAGGCTGAGTCAGGGCTGACTGGGCCCAGGACCCTGGAAAGAGGAAAAATACACTCTGGTGAGTTCACTGTTGGCATCTCAATGAGTCTGAGGAGGAGACAAAGGATCAGCCCAGATGTCTGGTGGCCCCTTCCCTGGAGGCTTCACCTGTGCCCTGAGTGAGGAGGGTGAGGAGGAGCAGAGCCCAGGCCATGGTGGAGACACCCCAAGAGTGCTCCCTTCTGAGACCCCAACCCTGGGCCTGGCTCCCCCAGATCTCTCTTATCACCTCCACCTGCCTCAGATGATGGAGGAGACTCCATGCAAATCTACTTCACCTGCCTCTCCTCACCCCACTTTATACTGGTCCTGGACTCTAGTACTTCTGCACCCTGGACAGCCGAGGTAATCTGAGGGATTAAAACCTTTGACATAGTTTATCTAAAATGAACCCAAGATGGTGCCCTAGAAATGCAGGCAGACTTGCAATGTCTCTGTCCTTCCCACTGTGGGAGTCACGAGGTGGTTGGCTGAAAATCCTGGTACTTACTCTTTTCTGTGTGCATGGAGGGTGAGGATAGGAGCAAGAAGGCCCGGGATTAGGAGAGATTCAATTGTTTCTCTTCCCACAAAGCAAAGGCAGAGCTGTGGGTTGTTCATTCTCCCTCATCCCCTTTCTATCCTCCTCAGTTAGGATGGGTCCTGATGCATCGCTCTGTCCCCTGCCTCTGCAGTGCTCTGAGGGTGAGGCCAGGGGACGTTTATTGGCTTTTCTAGCAAAGACTTATTGGGGCAAAATAGATTTTTCTCACAGAAGACACATCATCCCCCTTTGCAGGGGCTCAAAAGGAACCAGCTGTTGGGACTTCATACAGGTCAGGGTAAACCACAGCAATGACCTCCCCGAATCCAGGCCCCCACTGCCCCCTGGTGGCCACATATGGTACAACCCAAGTACCAGAGAGGGCCTCTGAGTGGGGCCGGAAATCACTGTTTTGCCTGCATCCCCTCCTCCTGCTCAGCACTGGGCTCCCTGACCCCTTCTAATCCTCTCCATGTTCCTTTTCTTTGTCCAATAACTCCCTCTTGAATGGAATATGTCACCTGTCACACCATAGCTCACAAGTTCCCCTCGGGAACACTGTGTCTGTCCCAGTCTTGTCACAGAGTTAGGGCTCCAGAGGCAGCTCTCAGCTCAGGGCTGAGGAAACAATAGATGTTACATAAAATCAACCAAGCCAGTAGAAAGATGGGATGACAAAAATAGAAGAAGACTAGACCAGTTGGCTTCTCAAAATGGGGAAAGAAAAAATATTACCTGAAGGAAAGAGAGCTCAGTAGGATTGAGAAGAACCTTGGAAAGCAGGAGAGTTCCAATGTTTGAGTTTCAAGGAGAAGGAGACTGGGGTCACGATTGTCCCCAAGGGCTCCAAGCCCAGGGACCTCTCATCAGTATATGTCTGTCTGTCATAGAGAAAATGGATTTTTCCTATTGTCCTCTTGGTGCACACTGAGATGACGGCATTGCTTTGATTCCTCCATCCTCCTGCTACCTGGCCAAGTAATGGGTCACACTCAGGAAGTGTTCAGCATCGCAGAGTAAAGTCTTGATTTTCTGAACAGAGCAGCAAAACGGAAAGACCCAGGCCTGGGTGGTACTAGGGGATTTATAGAAAGGGATCACCTTGGGAAAGCAACTCTGTAATCAGTATAAGAGGTCCTGGCCCCAACTCTATGTGAGGCCTGAGTGCATTGAATCATCAGTAGGATGGGAAAGATTTTGAGAACAAAATTAAAGGTCAGAACACCACCCAGACCCCGGCAAGACGCTTGGTGGTGCACACCCAGGACAGATAAAGACAGCATTGAAAAGGTTGTGGAACTGAACTGACAAAGAAACCACACCACACAGAAGCCTGTTTGGAATTTGCAGCCTTCACCAAACTGATTGGAATTAATACAAAAATATATTTAGGGTATTTAAAGAAGACCTAGACCTCATTACATAACATTTGATATGTCTAGGTTAGAATCCTAAATAATAAAACCTATAAAAGCAGAAAAATATTACCTGATGTGGGAAAGACACTGAAAGCCTGATTACCCTGTGATAACACTATAATTGGAATTATCTGACAAAGGGTTTACAGCCTTGATCATAAAATTGATCCAAGAAGTAAGGGAGAGCACTGTTGAAATGAGCAGAAAGAAACTTTCTACAGAGAAATCGATGACATAAAAAGGAATGAAGTGGAGGAGGCTGGCCCGGTGGCATAGCGGTTAAGTTCAGGTGCTCTGTTCGACGGCCCTAGGTTTGCCAGTTTGGATCCCGGGCGTGGACCAATGTACCGCTTGTTGAGCCATGCTGTGGTGGCATCCCACATAAAGTAGACAGAGAAGGGCATGGATGTTAGCCCACGGCAAATCTTCCTCAGCCAAAAGATGAGGATTTGCAACAGATGTTAACTGAGGGCTAATCTGCCTCACACACACACACACACACACACACACACAAAATAGGAATGAGTGGCACTGGGAGAAATTACAACTATGCCGGATGCTATTAACAGGAGATTAGATATTACAGAAGAAAACATTAGGTCTTTGAAAGTATAGCAACAGAAATGAATCAAAAAACTGTGAACAAAAGGAAACCCAAAAATGAAAAAAAAAGAGAATATCTGTGAGTTGTGTGATAACTTCCAATGTCCCACTGTACGTGGAACTGTGGTCAAGAAAGGAGGAGAAACAGAGGAAGCATTGACAGATAAAACCCTCCCCCATCTGAGGACAAATGTACCTCACAGAGTCAAGAGGTCCATGAATGCAGAGCACGAGAAACACGGGAAAAACCACACCAGCTTTCATTATAAACAATGTTCTTTTTTTTTGGCAGAAGACTTTCTAGAACCACTATCTCCTCTGTGACTATTCATTTATTAGTAAAATGTCAGCAATAGAGGATGGTTCCTTGAAGAATCCATCAGCAAATTTCCTTCTTTCACTTATTCTCCCCACACTCAGGCCACAGACTCTAATCTCAAAGCTAATTCTCATGCAGCCAATGTGACAGCTGGGTCCTGGTTTTGACAATCACAGGAATATTTCTCCAGAGCCGGTGGGACTACAGAGAAGATGCACCTGGGCTGGAACAGCTTAAGTAGATGGATTGAAAGTGAGTGAACACACATCTGAGTGTGTCCCCACTGAAACTCCACTAAAAATGCCCCGAAGAGATTCAAGTGTGTGTTCACTGTCAGGGATGTCAGGAACAGGAGAATAAACGTCCCTATCGGGAGCCAGGAAGCAGATGGACAAATGTTACCTGACTTAGACCAGAGGGAGACCAGTGCCAAACTTGCAGGCTGGGCCCACCTGAGATCCATGTGGAATTCTTACTTGACTGTGTGTGTGGCTGAGATGGGCGAGGGGAAGACTAAAGTTAGAACAGGTAAGTGGAGCTGTTAGAGAAGCAGGTAGGTCCCCAGACCCTGTGTCATTCCCAGTATGAGGCATGTAGACCACTGCCAAATAGCCCCTCCTCCACCTTGGTTTTCCTCACAGAAGACAAAGCCCACACCTCTGGATGAAGGTAGGCCAGGCAGAGTGGATCCTGTGGGTATCATAAGGAGAACACTGCGTGCCTCATGGATGCTCAGTTCTGGGACCACCTACTTCTACTCATTGCCCCCAAAGACCCTTCTTGCCAGGCAAGAAAGCCCAGGTCATTTGTAAGGAAACTGACCTTTCCAAGCTGCTGGTAGCCATGATATCATCTGTACACCCGAGGATGTGATATTTGCTTGCCTCTGACTCAGAATCTTATCTGCATGTCTTGATCATGACCATGCCCCAGTGTTCCCATCAGACAAGAATAGTAATTTCCCCTCTCCCCTCCCAGAGAGTGATCTTGGACTACTCCTGGAAGAACATGCTGATCTGAGAAGCAGAGAATGTGGGGTACCTAATCTGCAGACAGGATTCTTTCTAGATGCCTGGTACCTGGCCCACTCCCCATCAGTGATGGTGCCTGACTGTTTGGATCCTTGTCTTTCCCCTGTGGGCTCCCCTACTGCTCTAATTC
Organism: Dicerorhinus sumatrensis harrissoni; assembly: GCA_014189135.1. Lineage (NCBI taxonomy): Eukaryota > Metazoa > Chordata > Mammalia > Perissodactyla > Rhinocerotidae > Dicerorhinus > Dicerorhinus sumatrensis. Next base: position 5,652,532 of record JABWHU010001757.1, read on the forward strand.
TCAGGAGGAGCTCTGGTAATTTCCGAGGGAAGCTCAGCCAGACACTGACCCTGAGTCTCTGATGTGCCTAATGTCTCCTGTGGGCCACATCTGTGCGAACAGTGTCCTTTCCCTACTCAGCTTGTTCATTTTTGCTAATCACTTTGTCAGTAACATAATCTATATTATTTAGGGATGCAGATATTGTTGGCAAGAATGAACACAAAGCAATGGAATGATTGACCTCAAGTTCGGATACTGACTACTTGGAGCCTAGCATGGATGGATATGCTTTGGGTGGGTATTTGTGGATTCCATTTCTTCTGCTTCCTTAAATAGTAAATACTCATTTCATGCACTCCTTTTAAAGTAGGAAACACTTCACAATAAAGGGATTACAGAAAAATAAAATGAAATGTATCAGAATCCTTTGACTTTCCTTGACTACATAGACAAGGACTCAGAAGAAATGTAGAAGTGGAGAAAGTTTCCATCTGAAACTACCAAAAAAAAGTGAAAGAACTGACCTTGTAAGTTTTTTGAATGTTAATAGAAATAAAGTCAGCCATAATCCTTGAACAAAGAATCTGGAAAAGAAAAAGTCAGAGCCAGTGACTGAACAAGCCACCGTATCATACTGTTCAGATAAAGCTGAGGCCCAGATCCAGGGCCCCCTCCCTGCCTTGTCCAGCATGTCCAGGGCATGTCCAGACAGCAAGCAGAAAAGAAGGAAAGGTGCAGTTCAGTGAAGAATCCTTGGCAGGCTCTAAGAATGAGAGAAGAATGTAAAGATTTCCCTGAGAGTGAATATGGTATTTTCATTTTTTCTTGAGGAGTGATGTCAACATAGGATTTTCATG
>JABWHU010001757.1:5655753-5703008 GCA_014189135.1 Dicerorhinus sumatrensis harrissoni
CTGAGTGAGGAGGGTGAGGAGGAGCAGAGCCCAGGCCATGGTGGAGACACCCCAAGAGGGTTGCCTTCTGAAACCCCAACTCTGGGCCTGGATCCCCCAGACCTCTCTTACCCTTTCCCCCTGCCTCAGAGGAGGGAGGGGCTTCCATGGAAATCTGCTTCCTGCACCAGCCTCTCCTCATCTCCTATGACCTGGTCCTTAATTGTAGATACTTCTGGATCTCTGAACAGCTTATCGGAACAGATTCACACATTTTGATGTGTATTTCCTGAAGATTAGGAACCTGAATTTTTTATACCTGACTTACACAAGAGAGAAAAATCAGCTGATGTCCCTCACGTTGATGACTCCTGGTCCTTCAGAGTCTCTGCTGTGATATGAAGGTGTCTCTGTGACCATCCCAGGCCCTGGGCAGTCCTTTCTGTGTCATCTGCTGGTGTCCACTCTTTCGGGCTGCTCTACTGTTAGGAAAGTGTCTCTGCCCACCCCCAGGGAAACACCTGATATTTGGTAGTTGGTGGGTGATGGTGAGGTCTCCCCTGCTGCGGGCTTGTCACATCCCCACCCCCACTTCTTTGTTCTGAGCCATATGCAGCATTGAATTTCACAAGGTTATCGGTCACTTCCAGGTTGCTCACCTGCATGCAGCACAAAGCATCAGATGCACAGGTATGAGGGAGCTCCATGGGGGGACAAGAAGCACTGGGCAGGAGCCACCATCCTCACCCCAAATCTGTTTCTCACCATTCTGCTGTTTCCACTCTTGATCAAGTGACTTACCCTTTCTCAGCTTCTGATTCTCAACATGAGAAGTGAAAATGATAAAGGCCATTGGCCTTTGTACAGGACCTAAGAGGAGATTAAGGAGAGAGGAGGGTGCAGGTTTGATAATGGGGCATTTTGATGTGCACAGCAGTGATGTTTATTATAGACTTTATATTATCTGAATACTGCATTCCACTTTATGTTTCATTTATTGCTCTGGTCACCAAATGTGTTTTCTCCTTGTTGTCCTCCCCTCATCACGTCCACAGGCCAAGATAAAAATACATTCTGAGCCTTGGAATACTGAAGAACCATTTTGAAAACAGTTCTTCCTGTTTCTCTCCTTAAATAGCATTTACAACTCTTGATCGTCTTTCTGTTTTTCTATTGTTGATGGTTCAAAGTGATTTAATTTTTCAAAATAAAAACAATTTTAGCAGGTTCGAGGTCCATTTAAGGTGTAGGAAACATACACTCCCCTTTTCCGCACCAAATGCATCTCCAAAACCCCAACACAATCCATGGGGCAGACAATTGAGTACCTAGAAAAGTTTATCTTTAGGAAGCAGACAGTGGGCAGACAATGGTCTTTGCAATCTCATTGACACTGTGTGAGACTCAAGGCAGCCAGAGGGCTGGAAGGGGCACCAGCATGAGGCAGAAAGAGCTGCAGGAGATGTTCCCTTGTTCAGGCCCGAAGATGAGAAAGAGAGCTCCTAGTGCTCAGAGCAAATTAAAGATACTCACATTTTCCTTTTATTTTGTTTTTTTCTCTCTCTGTTCCCCAAAGCCCAGGCTCCAGGCACCTCACCTGTGGTGGCAGCAGTGATGGCGGAGGTCGTGGAGACAGTCCTTTCTCATTTTAGGAGCTGTTTTCTCAACAAGGTGGCAATTAAACCATTGTTTTGTTCCTCTTTGTCATTCTACAACTTGGCTTGGACACAGGAAGGAACTAACAGGGCAGGGTAAAAAAAGCGACAATGTGTTTTGGCTAGAAAACCAAAAACCCAATGCCATGGAGGCAGAAATAGTGAGGAGATTGTGGAGAGGAAGAAGCTTGGAAAGTAATCCAGAAAATTGTTTATTATTCCTAGGCTCCTCTCTGATCTGCACGTGCATGCATTCTAATATGATAAGATAGAAATTAGGGGAAAGATTTTAGGGATAGCCTCCACCCAGATCCCAGAGGAGCCACTCTGTAGCTCACACTTGGGACAGATCCCAATAGCAGGTCAAAAATTTTATAAGGTTTTCTGACATAGACACCACAGTTCACAAAAAGAATGCTAGAACCAGCAGCCTGGACTCAACTGCGCAGATAGTCGACTAACAAAAAAATATAAAAATAGGATTTAAACAAGACCCATAGTTCATCACAGATTATTAGATTTATCCAGGATAGGATCCAAAATCTCTCAAGATACGAAGAACCAGGAGAAGCTCAACTACAAGGGAAATGGTAATTAACAGGAGCTGACTCCAATCTCACAGATGTGTTGGAGTTATCTTATAAAGATGTTAAAACAGCTTTAAAAAATGATACAAGAAATAGGAACAAAGCCTCTGGAAAGAATGAAAAGACAGAAATTCTCAGGCAAAAGGTACAAGTATAATGAAGCATAAAGCGGAAGCAGTACAAATGAAAACCACACTAGACGAGATAACGGCAGATGAGGCATTGGGAATAAACTAGTGACCTCCAAGTCATAGCAATGGAACTGTCCAAGGGAAACACAAAGGGAAAAATTAATTTTATAACATGGAATATTATCAGCAAATGTGGGGTCACTTCAAATGGCCTAATACACTTATACATGGAATTCCCAAAGGAGAGGAGGCAAAGTGACAGAAAGAAACCACATCTCCAGAAGCCCAACAAACACTAAACATAAGACACATGAAGAAAACCACCTCAAGCCTCGTTAAACCAGTTTATCTTTGTGTGGACACCTTTCCAGAACCCTCTTTGGCTTCATTGATTATTGATTCATTTCACGCACTCTTCTTTAGGAGCGACACATTTTACAATAAAAGGAATTTAGAAAAGTGGCCGGCCCGGTGGTATAGTGGTTCAGTGTGCACGCTCTGCTTCAGTGGCCCATTGTTCGCAGGTTCGGATCCCAGATGTGCACCTGTGCTTGTCAAGCCATGCTGTGGTGGTGTCCCATATAAAATAGAGGAAGACTGCTACAGATGTTATCCCAGGGCCAATCTTCCTCAGAAAAAAGAGGAAGATTGGCAATGGATGTTAGCTCAGGGCTGATCTTCTTCACAAACAAACAAAAAAAAGGCATTTATAAAAATAAACTGAAATGTACCTGAATACTTTTCCTTTACTTAGTTTCATAGACAAGAACTCAGAACACATGTAGATGTGGAGAAAGTTTTCATGAGAAACTGCAAGTATAAAGTGAAACACCTGCTCTTGTAGCCTTTGCAGATGGTAGAAACAGTCACCTAGAAGCTTTGACCAAAGAAACTGGAAAAGGAAAAGAAAGAGCCAGTGGTGGGACAAAGTCTCCTCTTGTTTTGATGAAGCTGAGGCCCAGACCCCCACCCTGGCCTCTCCAGCATTTCCACGACACATTCCAGCAACAGGGAGAAAAGAAGTAGAAATGCTCCTCAATGCGGAATCCTCAGGAGGCTCTAAGAATGAGAGAAGAAGGTAGCCTTGATGCCTCCTATAGATTTCCCTGAGAGTGAATGTGATATTTTTACTTTGTCATGTGAAGTGATGGGAACCTAGAATTTTCATACCTAAGATCCTGAAAGGATTGCTTGCCCTTGTGTTGTGAGAGAAGAAGAGACAGAAAAATTAATGAAATCTCATCAACTGATTAATGTATAAATAAAATGAAGTGTATTCATACAATGCAACATTATTTGGTCATAAGAAGGGATGAAGTACTGACACTATACGCTTCAATATGGATGAGCCTTTGAAAACATTGTTATGAGCGAGATAAGCCAGAAACAAAGGGCCACACAGTAGGATTCTATTTATATGAAATATCCACACTAAGCTAATCCATAGAGACAGAAAATAAATTAATGGTTGTGAAGGGTTGAAGGACTAGGAAAATGGGGAGTGATTGCTGATGGCTGAGGTGTTTCTTTAGGGGGATGAAAACATTCTGGAATAATAGAGTGGTAATGGTGTGCAAACGTGAATATATTAAAAACAACGGAATTATACACCTAAAATGAGGAATTGTATGGACTATGAATTCTATCTAAAGAAAACGTATTAAGGCTTAGCTGGTGGATATACTTTACTCACAAATGATTCAGAAAATAAATAATTTTTGTGATCATATATGTAGTTTCTATGTATATTTATGTATTGTGTATATACATGTATTTACACACAGACATATACATATACAAGCAGAAAGAGAGATAAGAAATAAATACATATAATCAAAAACAAATAAGTTAAAAGGTTAAAAATTGGTGAATCAGGGAAAAGTTCTGCAAGAGATCTTGTAGAAATTTTAAATTTTTACTTGGTTGACATGATTTCAAAATAAAATGATGATAAAGAAAAAAAACAGAAGAGAGCCTGAGTTAGGGGTGAGGGACTGGAGTGAGCTCAACGGAGATTTTGGTCTCACTTCTCCATGAACTTGAACCACTGTGGACAGTGTAACTACTTGAATATGAGTTATAGTAATAATCAGCCTCATCCTCAGCCTGGAGCCCAGAGATGGTCAAGGAGGCCATGTTGCCAGACTTGGAGCCAAAAAAGCGAGCAGGGATCCCTGAGGACAGAGAACTGACGTCATAAATCAGGAATTTGGGGGCTGAGCCCGGGTGCTGTTAGTATCAGGAGATATAGTTACTGCTGCTTCCAGCACAGGAGATGGTGACCATCTGTCCCAGGGTCCCGGACACTGAGGGAGGCTGAGTCAGTGCAGACTGGGCCCAGGACCCTGAAAAGAGGAAAACACCCTCTGGTGAGTTCAGTTTTGGGGCCCCAGTTGAGCCTGAGGAGGCGGAGACCAAAGATCAGCCCAGATGTCCCCATGGTCCCCTCCATGGAGGCCTCACCTGTTCCCTGAGTCATGACAGTGAGGAGGAGCAGAGCCCAGGCCATGGTGGAGACGCACCAAGAGCACTGCCTTCTGAGACCCCAACCCTGAGCCTGGTCCCCCCAGAACTCTTTTATGGCCTCCCTCTGCCTCAGTGGAAGGAGGGGCCTCCATGCAAATCTGCTTTCTGCTCCTGTTTTTCCTCACACTCCTCTGAAAGTGCCCTTGATTCTAGATACTTCTGTATCCCTAGGCTGCAGAGCTTACCTGTGGTGTTAAAACTCTTTGACCTATATTTCCTGAGTCAAGACAGACGGAGCCAGGATGGAGCCCAGGACATGGAGCTCATCTTGGCCATCTCTGTCCTTCTTACTGCAGGAGTCATGGTGGTTCCTGCTGAAGAGTCCCTGGATTTCAATTCCTTGTCTGAGGGATGACGGTGAGGATAGGGTCCAGGACAGGCTAGGAGAGATCAGTCACTTGATTTCCAGGGACTAAAGGCAAGGCTAGGTGCTTCTCATTTCCCTTTCAACCTCCCCCGTCCTCCACAGAAGGATGCGTCATCATGTATTGTTCTGTCCCCTGCCTGCTCAGTGGTCTGAGGCTTGGGTCTGGGATTCGTTTATAGGTCCTTATAGAAAAGAAATTCTTGGGGATCAACAGATTTGACACCTATCTCTGATTCTCTTTAGGGGGGCTCAGGGGAAAGCAGTTCCTGGGACTCCATCAGGTCTGGGTTAACCACAGCAATGACCTTCCTAAGTCTAGGCCCTGGGTGCTCCCTGGTGGCCACAGATGGTGTGACATGAGTACCAAGGAAGACAGCTGGAAATCTCTGCTGTGCCCCTTTTCCTGTCCTCCCTCCTTCCCCTCTCAGCTCAGGACAAGGCTCCCTGATCCCTTCTAATCCATTTCGTGCTCCTTTCCCTTTTTCCTGAACTTCCTCCAGTGTGGAACATGTCTCCTCCCACACCAGGTGCCCAGACGCTGCCCTTCAGGATCACATTACCTGTCCTGGGAAGATTCTTCAAGGGGTTAGTGTCCTAGGGTAGCTCTGGGGTGAGGGCTGAGGAAATGCTGGATGAGAAATAAAATCAACCCCAGCAGGAAGGTTGGATGAGAAAATGGGATGAGGAGAATGACTGGCTCCTCAAAATGTTACAAGATTTAAAATACTAAAAGAAAAAGAAATGCCATCAGAGGGTGGGGGGTGGGGGGAGCAAAAGGACCATTTATACAAAATAATTAATGAAACCAAACCAAATATGTTAAAAATATACAAAAATCAAATCGCATTTTCCTATATCTCCAGCCAAATTAAAGTTTACGCTTCCTTGAACAAACACACCCTTACAAAGAGATAAAGAATCTAGAAGAAATGCTAAGAAAAATGTGTGACATGTAATCCTGAAATCCTATAGGCAATTGAATGGCAGTTACTTGAGGTACTTATTCCTTGGTTGTTGACAGTAAAGTACGGGAGGACGTTGTTAGCGTGAGGACACCAAAACATTTCAAATCTCCCCTAACTATAGTGAACACACTGTCATCTTCAAAAAATTTTTACAAAATGTATATACTGTTGTGGTTTCAGTGATATTTGGGGAAATGCAGGCAGCTAGTCCTCCACCATAGTCACCAAAAAATAACATGCACAGTGCAATGGTATTTCCAGAAATGTCGTATTTGGAGTGATCCTGTTTGTTCAACATCTGGATGCAGGCTTTCTCTCTCCTGCTCCTATTACATAATGTTGTAATTACCCCCTTAAGAGGAAATTATCATATCACCTTCAAAAGCAGAGGCACAGAAATGGCATTGGAGGTTCCATGCCCTCATGCACACATGTAGAATGTTCACGAGGAATCTCAGTCCTGTTACTAAAGTCAGGGAGAAAGTCCTAGGTCAGAACAAAGATGAAAACCAGAGCAGAAGCTCCTCCCCCTCCTTAGGTTTTCTCCACAGGACACACCTCCTACAGCATGGGCCCTCCCCCCAGCCTTACACTGACCCAAGGCTGCCCCTCAGGACTCTACCCGTGTCTCCAGGAGAAGACGCTCCACCCCACTAGTGTTCTGACCAACCGCTGAGAGGTCAACCTGTGTCACTCTTCCAGTCTTAAATGATTAGTGCATGAAGGTATTTTCCATTTTTTAGGAAAATAACAACATGACTGGGAAAGAATTTCAAAAATACCTGAAGTATGTGAACATTATGAGAAGGACTGATCTATTAGATAGGGTGACCATCGCCTGGTTTGACAGGAACGAGGGCACATCTGGGACACAGGACGTCAGTGCTGAAAGCAGGAAAGTGAAGAGTTCGTCACCCTACCAGTTTTTCTTGAACTTAAGCCCAGTTTTGTTCAGGAGCTAACAAATTCTTACACAGAGATTTAGTTCTTTGTGTACTTATTGATTCCTTGTAACTGGAATTCCAGCTAGAAATGGAATTGGTTCACCAAGGAAATCGGATAGCTGTGAGAGTTCCTGAGGAATTGGGAAAAGAATCACAAAATATCTCTTCCCTTATGGAACAAAAGGGTCATTTGGAAAGGGTCCATTCTAATGGGGAGACAGTCCATGTGCAGGGCACTTCCAGCACAGGGCTTCAGGGATCTGAGGGGAGGGGAAATTCTGAGGTAACACAGAGTCTGTCACTCACATTCTCCCTGGATCAGCCACTGGTTATGGGGTCAGGACGAGGGACACTGAAGAAAAAAATAACATCTTCCTTTGTCTTCATTCCCTCAGCAGTGTCTTCAGATCTGTTCTCAGTTATCATTGCTTCATCAACAGACACACAGAAGAATAACCCAGCACAGAGGCCACTGTGACTAAAGCAGAGTGGACACTGAGGGGAATAAGACAGGGACACTTCTGGAAAACAGAGTCCAGCTGGTTTATATGGTGTGGGAGATGGAGGCATTCAGCTGGATGTCCCTGAGAATTGCAAGAACTGAACCAGGTTGGCATCTCTGTGTCCCTCTGTTCCTACCATTGAGCAGTGGATCCTCATCACACAAGGAGGAGGCTGTCATTGTCCTGAGACAATTAAGCAGAAAATGTGTCTTTTTCAGTCTTCATTGTGAGAGAAGAGAGGAGCTGAATGAATGAGAACTTAATTCCAAAGGCATGTACCTTGTGAACATTGAATCCTCTGCCCACCTCTATCTACCAGTCACCTCCCTTGATGCCTTTCCCTGATAGGTGATAGATGGAAAAATTCATCTAGAAAGCTGACATCTCCCAGATGCTGACATCAATGATACTGTCCTGTAATGCTTGGGTCTGAGAGGCCTGGATTCTGATTTCTACTTTCCTATCTGTACTAGGTGTGTCTTGACATGAGCCATTCTCCAGTGTCTCCATCAGCCAAGAATAATCTCTTTCTCTTCCTCCCCGTGAAGTGATCTTAGACTACTCCTGGGGTCCATGGAAAGCTAAGTAGCAGAAAGTGTGAGGCAGCTAATCCCCTGACAGTATTCCAGCTAGAGACCCAGTAATTGCCTACATCCAGCAAGGCCACAGACCCAGCTCTAGGGGACCCTTCTCTTTCCTCTGGGGCCTTGTCTGTCATCTTTAGGAGGGGCTTAAGTAGATCCCACGGGAGCTCCACTTGACACTGAGCCTGAGCCTCTATAAGGGTCAATGTCTCCTGGGGCCTCACCTGATAGACATATTATCCTTTCCTCACTCGGCTGATTTGTGGCTAGTTCTCACTGTTTCAAATTATGTGTTTTGGGGGGGTACAACCTAGGAAGGTGTGGGGAAGGAATGTAAATAAAAGCAATAGAATAATAAACAACAAAGTAAGAATAGTTGTTAATTGAGGAGTGGGATGGATAGAGAGGCTTTTGGTGGGCAAATGTAGCCATGGGTAGATGTGGGTTCCATGTATTATTCGTCCTTAAATTATGCATATTCATTTTATGAACTCTTCTTTAAGAATGATGCATTTTATAATAAAGGGATTTAGAAAAATAAACTGAAATGTACCTGAGTAATTTTCCTTTCCCTAGTTAGCCAAGAATTGAGAACCTTGTAGATGTGGAGAAAGTTTTTATGAGAAACTGCAAGTATAAGATAAAACACCTGCCCTTGTAGCCTTTGCAGATGGTAGAAACTGTCACCTGGAACCTTTGAACAAAGACAGAGCTAATGTGGGACAAAGTCCCCTTTTGTTTTGATGAAGCTGAGGCCCAGACCCCCGCCCTGCCGTCTCCAGCATTTCCAGGACTTGTTCAAGCAACAGCTAGAAAAGAAGGAGAGATGCCCCTCAACGTGGAATTCTTAGGAGGCTCTAAGAATGACAGAAGGAGATAACCTTGGCTGCCTCCTAAAGATTTCCTTCAGATTGAATGTGATATTTTAATTTTGTCATGTGAAGTGATGTGAACCTAGAATTTTCATGCCCTAGATCCTGAAAGGATCACTTTCCCTTGGGTTGTGACAGAAGAAGAGACAGAAAAGTTAATCAGATTCCATCAACTGATTAATGGCTAAATAAAATGAGGTACGTCCATACAATGAGATATTATTTGGCCATAAGAAGGGATGAAGTACTGACACTATATGCTTCAATATTGATGAGGCTTGAAAACATTATAATGAGTGACAGAAGCCAGACACAAAGACCCACATACTGTATGATTCCATTTATGTGAAATATCCTGAATAGGCAAATCCATAGATACAGAAAGTAAATTAACGGTTGGGAGGGATTGAAGGATGAGAGAAATGGAAAATGACTGCTAATGGATGAGGTGTGTCTTTAGGGGGATGAAAACATTCTGGAATTATAGAGTGTTAATGGATGTACAAACTTGTGTATAAATTAAAAACCACAGAATTGTACACTTTAAAATGAGGAATTTTACAGATTATGAATTCTATCTAAAAAAAAATTACTAAGGCCTACATGCTGGTGGATAAAACTTACTCTCAAAGGATTCAGAAAATGAAAAGGTTTTGTGTTTACGTGTGTGTTCAGTATGTATATTTATGTATGTGAATGTACATATACACAACACATACATATACATATGTATGCAGAGACATAAATGAGACATAAAGAGATATAAATGAAAATCAAATATGGTAAAATGTTAAAAAGTATTGAATCATGGAAAAGTTTATGCAGGAGTTCATGTTATCTTTACATTTCTGTTTTAAGTTTGCAATTACTTCACAATAAAATATAACAAAGAAAAAACAAACAAAAGCCTGAGTTAGGAATGAAGGGACTGGAGTGAGCACAGGGCAGGTTTTGGTCTCTGTCCCAACAAACTTGAACCACTGCAGAAGGGATTACTGCCTGCATATGAGCAACAGTAATAATCAGCCTCATCCTCAGCCTGGAGCCCAGAGATGGTCAGGGAGGACTTGTTGCCAGACGTGGAACCAGAGGAGCAACCAGGGATCCCTGAGGCCTGAGTATTCACATTATAAATCAGGAGTTTGGGAGCTGTGCCCAGGTGCTGTTGGTACCAGTAGACGTGGCCATAACCCCAATGTCGCTGCTGCTTCCTGCACAGGATATGGTGACCGACCTTCCCAGAGTCGCAGAAGCTGAGGGAGGCTGAGACAGGGCCCAGGACCCTGAAAAGAGGAAAAACACACTCTGGTGAGTTCAGTGCTGGGCCCAGGTGAGCCTGGGGAGGAGGAGACCAGGGATCAGTCCAGCTGTCTCCATGGTCCCTTCCCTGGAGGCCTCAACTTTGCCCTAAGCAAGGAGAGTGAGGAGGAGCAGAGCCCAGGCCATGGTGGAGATGCCACAACAGCACTGCCTTCCGAGACCCCAACCCTGAGCCTGGGTCCCCCAGACCTGTCTTACCCCTCCCCCTGCCTCAGAGGAGGGACGGTTCTCATCTACCTCCTTCACCTGCCTCTCCTCACCCTCCTATGCCCTGGTCCTTGATTCTAGATACCTCTATATCCCTGGACAGCAGAGCTTACTCATGAATTAAAACTCTCTAACGTGTTCTGAGTTGGGTCAGTTGAGCCCCTGACAGTATGCAGAACTGGATCCAGCCCAGAGATATCCCTACCTTTCCTGTTGCGGAGACACGGTGGTTTCCGTGTGAAAAATCCCCAGACTCTCTCCAAAGAGGTCCGAAGCTTAGCCCTGGGTGGTTTGTTTGCACTTTTGTTTATTTATTTATTTTGGTGAGGAAGATTGGCCCTGACTTAACACCTGTTGCCAATCTTCCTCTTTTTGCTCAAGGAAGAGTGACCCTGAGCTTACACCTGTATTAGCCCTTTTAGAACATGATTATTGGCGGCAAAACTGCTTTGGGACATAAGAGGAACTCGGAGGGAAGCAGCTCTGGAAACTTCAGCCAGGACAGCACAGGCCACAGCAAGGACCTTCCCAAGTCCAGGTCCTCACTGCCCCCTGGTGGCCTCGGATGGTGCATCACAAGCACCAGGGAAGGCAGGGGAGTGGAAGTTGGAAATCTCTTAGGCTCCCCTCCCCTCCTCCATCCTCCCTCATCCAGCTAAGTACCAGGCCCCCTGATCCCTTCTATTTCCCTCTAAGCTCAGTTCCCATTGTCCATTAACTTCCTCCAGAATGGAATGTGTCACCTGCCAAACCAAGGCGCCCAATGCTCATCTCAGGACTACCTAGCATGTCCCACCACAGCCTCACACAGGGTTCTTGCTTATGAGGCAGCTCTGGGCTCAGGGCTGAGGAAACATTAAATGTGAAATAAACCAACCCCAGTAGAAGGCTGGATGAGAAAGATGATAACAGTTGAAGATAGACTGGCTTCTCAATGTGTGGAAAGAAAAATTACTACCTGAGGAAGAGAAAGCTCCGTAGGATTGAGGACTTAATGGAGAGCAGGAGGTGAATTCCAGTGTTTGAGGATATGGGAGAAAAGCACTGGTGTCAGAACTGAGCAGGGACTTGTCCTCAGGGCATGTTTTGGTGTCACAGGGAACATGAGACTTTTCTTCCCATTGTGCTCTTCTTGTGCATTGAGACAACCTCAACTCAGAGCTGTGAACCTCCCTAGGTAAAGTCTCTTCCATCCAGAGAGAGTTGCTTGATGTGGTGTACTCTTCTAGGAAGAGATGGGTTTGGGGGTAATGACCCTAATCAGGGCCTACTGGTCATGGAAGAATGAAAGTAGAAATGTCTCCTCGGAGAATGGACTAGGAGTTCTAGAGGCATGTTGTGAGGAAACTCTTTTAATCACTGCTTATAACATGTTTCCAAGACCACAAAAAGCTGAAACCCTGGCCAAGGGTGGGAGGAACATTGTGGTGGCCTCAGGGACTGGGGGAGGAAAGTCTTTGAATTAAGTAATGGTTTTGGACTTGAGGCTATTGTCCGTGTGAGTGTGCTTTACAATTTTATGTGCTATATATTTTAGACATTAGATTAGCTAACAATTTCTATTTTTTTAGATAAATAACCAGTAACTGGGTGATTATCTGCTTAGAAAGCCATCAACTGGGAGACTGAGTTTGGGCAAGGGGCCAGTGGAGTGAATCCTTGTCTCTCAGGAACACTGTGGAGAAACCCCAGCACATTCCAAGGGTTCAGGGGCTTCTTGCAAGAGGCAAACCTCTGCTCGTCAGGAGAAGCCGTGGTAATCTCTCTTCCATGTTCACAAACAGGAAAAACTCAGTGGGAGTCTCATCCTGCAAGAGTCCTGATTTTTATTTAAGATGGTTCTGGTTGTTTGTGCCCTCACTTCAAACATGACACAGAAAGAAGAAAGATGACACCATCAATGGAGAGGCAAATTGACCACGTGCACATGATATGATTGACAACCAGTTAAATCAAAGGAATGAATAAAAATATACAAAAGTTCATTCCTGGACCCTTACCCTTATCTTTCAGGCCAAATTTAAGCTGATGGTTCCTTGCACATAGCAATTTTAAAAAAGAGTGAAACATCCAGAAGAGGTACTATAGAAAATGTGTGACACCTAACCCCAAAGTCCTACAGACACATGAATAGAAAATGTCATAAGATGCTGATTCCCTGGTTACACTGAACACACACTGTCTGATATTTTGACAATGGGCACACCTAAAATATTGGAAATGACTTCTAGGAAAATGCCCTCATCTACGAACTTCTTAAAAAATATTTTTTAAATGTATGGATTTATTACTGAGAAAATTCAGGAGGCTCTTCCCACAGCGTGAGTGTCCACGTAAGCAAGAACAGAAGGGCTATGGCAGCTCCAGCAATGCCACCATGGATGGGCCCTGTTGATTCAGCCTCAACTACTGGTGTTCTATATATAGCTCCTTATTTAAAAAATGTGGTTAATGCACTTAGAAGGAAATTGTACAAATGTTAAGGAGTAGAAACAATAGAAGACTTAGTGGTGGCTTCCCTCCCTCATGCCCACACCTAGATTTTTCAACAAGAATTCTAGGCTTTTTACTAAAGTCAGTGAGCAGCTGTTGAAACAGAACCACAGAGGAAAACCAGACAGTGACCCCCCTTTTGTTTGTCTCCATAGTGACTCACACTCTTTGGGCATGTGCAGCCATGGACCAGCCTATCCCAGACACAGGGCTGTGATTCAGGGATTTATTCTGTGTCTCTGAGAGCAGAGGCCTCTTCCCACGCGTGGTCCTGTGACATCTGCTTAGGGGTCAATGTGATCACGGCTCCAGCTCAAGCTGTTTCAAGTATGAAGATATTGACCTTTACTTGGGAAGAAAGAAGGCAATTGGAAAAAAAAATTCAAAAAGTAATTGAACTTGGAGAGAAAGGCTGAGCTCTGGTATGGTGACCCACCATCATGGTGTACCCTGGACTAAGGGCACAACCAGGATACAGGAAATCGGTGCTAAAACCAGACGGTGAGAATGGGTCACCCTACTAGGTCTATGTGGAAGGAAAGCTCGGGTTCCCACAGGAGTCAATGATACTTTCACTGACATTGGGCATATGTGCACTTAGTGATTCACTTTAACAGGATTCCATCTAGAAACTGGGTTGACTTTCTCTGGAAATCAACACCTTTGGCTATTCCTGAAGAATAAGAGCTAGATCTAGCAGATATCTCTAACTTGTGGAACAAAGGAGCCATTTTGAAAGCGCTCATCCCACAGGGAGAAAGTCCATGTGCAGGACCTCCTTCAGGACAAGGGTTCAAGGATATGAGGGGCGGGGTGATTCTGATTCAGTACAGAGTCTGTCACTCAGACCCTCATTCCTTGCATTTGGAGTTAAAGATGAGGGACACTAAAGGAAAATCAGACTCTTCCCCACTGCCTTCTTTCTCTCACAGCATTTTCAGATCTTTCTCAGTTGCAATTGCTTGATCAACAGATGTGCAGAGGAATAACTCATCAAGGAGGGCCATCTTGACTATAGCATGCGGGACACAGAGATGACTAGGACAACCTCATTTCTGGAGACCTGAATCCAGGCTGGTCCTCTCCAGTGTGGTTGAGGGAGGCATTTAAGGTGAGGATTTCCCCGTGAAGGGCAGGAGCTACAGCAAGCAGGGCTATCATTGTTGCTCTGTCCCTGTCGTGGAAGAGTCCATAAGATTTGCCTCGAGGAGGAAATCAAACAGACAAAGGTGATGTTTTCATTGTGCACTGATAACTCACCTCAGAAAGTGTTAGCTTTTGAACTTCAGTGTGGGAGAGGAGAGGAAGTGAGAGAGAATTGAATTCTCAGGTCCATGTTGCCAAAATCCCTCTACGCACAGGGTTGGGGAAGCATGTTGGGAGCAAGGAGGGAGCATATGAGCACAAGGCAGGTTTATGTCTCTCTATCTCAAACATGGACCACTGTGGTAAGTGCTGCTGCCCCTGTATGAGTAGCAGTAAGAATCAGCCTCACCCTCAGGTTGGAGGTGAGACATTGTAAGGTAAGGCATGTCACCAAGTATGGAGCCAGAGAAGTGATGAGGGCTTCCCGAAGGCTGAGAACTTACATAACAAGTCAGCAGGCTGGGGGCTGTCCCTGGCGATGTCAGCACCAGGAGACAAGGTTATAGCCCCCAAGGTTGCCACTACTTCCATCACAGGAGATGGTGACTGATTTTCCAAGATTGCCAGATGCTGAGGGAGGCTGAATCAGGGCAGACTCGGCCCAGGTCCCACAAAAGAGGAAAAAGACACTTTGGTCAGTTCCTTGCTGGGGCCCCAGGTAAACCTGAGAAGGAGGCGACAAAATATGAGCCCAGATATACCCTGGTAGCTTCCGTAGAGGCCTCTCCTGTGCTCTGAGTGAGGAGGAGAAGAGCCCAGGCTGTGGTGGAGACACCCCAAGAGCACTGTCTTCTGAGACCCCAACCCTGGGCCTGACTCCCCCAGACCTCTCTTATCACCTCCCTCTGCCTCAGAGGATGGAGGGGCCTCGAAGCAAATCTGCTTCCTGTACCAGCTTCTCCTCAACCCTCTGACCAGGTCCTTAATTCTAGATACTTCTGTATCCCTGGAAAGCTATCAGAACAGATTCAAGCATTTTGAAGTGTATTTCCGGAAGATTAGGAACTTGAATTTTTTTATACCTAATTTACACAAGAGAGAAAAATCAGCTGATGTCCCTCATGTTAATGAGCTCCTGGTCCATCAGAGTCTCTGCTGTGATATGACTGCATCTCTGTGACCATCTGGGGCTTGGGACACTACTTTCTGTGGCTTATTCTGGGTGCCCACCCTTTAGAGATACTCTACTGTTAAGAAACTATCTCTACCCACCCCCAGGGAAACACCTGCTATTTGCTAGTTGGTGTGTGGTGGTGGTGTCTCCCCAGCTGCAGGCTTGTCATGTCCCCACCCCCACTTCTTTGTTCTGAAGCCTATGAGCATCGATTTTCACAAGGTTGTTGGTAACTTCAAGGCCACTCACCTGCATGCAGCACAGAGCCTCAGGGACACAAGTGTGAGGGAGCCCCATGGGGGATAAGGAGCACTGGGCAGGAGTCACCATCCTCACCGCAATCTGTTTCTCACTATCCTACCATTTCCACTCTTGATCAAGTGACTTACCCTTTCTCAACTTCTGATTCTCAACATGAGAGGTGAAAACTATAAAGGCCACTGGCCTTTGTAGAGGACCTAAGAGGAGATTAATGAGAGCGGAGGGTGCAGGTGTGATAATGGGGCATTTTGATGTACACAACAGTGATATTTATTATGGAATTTATATTCTCCAAATACTGCATTCCATTTTATGCTTCATTTATTGCTCTGGTCACCAAATGTGTTTTCTGCTTGTTTTCCTTCCCACATCACATCCACAGGCCAAGATAAAAATAAATTCTCAGCCTTGGAACACTGAAGAACCATTATGAAAGCAGTTCTTCCTGTTTCTTTCCTTAAATAGCTTTTAAAACTCTTCCTCGTCTTTCTGTTATTCTATTGTTGATGGTTCAAACTGATTTAATTTTTCAAAATAAAAACATTTTTATCAGGTTCGAGGTCCATTTAAGGTGTAGGAAACATACACTACCCTTTTCTAACACCAAATCCTTCTCTAACACCATGACAGAATCCGTGGGGCAGGTACTTGAGCACCTAGAAAAGTTACTCTTAGGAGGCAGACAGTGAGAACACGACCGTATTTGCAATCTCATTGACACTGGGTGAGACTCAAGGCAGCCAGAGGGCTGGAAGGGGCACCAGCATGAGGCAGAAGGTGCTGCAGGAGATGTTCCCTTGTTCTGGTCTGAAGATGAGAAAGAGAGCTCCTAGTGCTCAGAGCAGGTTAAAGATACTCACAGTTTCCTTTTCTTTTCTTTTTTCTCTCTCTGTTCTCCAAGGCCCAGGTTCTAGGCACCTCTCCTGTGGTGGCAGCAGTGACAGCGGAGGTCGTGGAGACAGTCCTTTCTCATGTTAGGAGCTGTTTTCTCAACAAGGTGACAATCAAACCATTGTTTTGTTCCTCTGTCATTCTACTTCTTGGCTTGGACACAGGAAGGGCCTAACGGTGCAGGGTAATAAAAGTGACGATGGGTTTTGACTAGAAAACAAAAAAGCCAAGGCCAAGGATGCAGAAATAGTGAGGAGATTGTGGAGAGGAAGAAGCTTGGAAAGTAATCCAGAAAATTGTTTATTATTCCTAGGCTCCTCTCTGATCTGCACGTGCATGCATTCTAATATGATAAGATAGAAATTAGGAAAAGTGATAGACAACCACCTAGATCCCAGATGAGCCACTCTGTGGCTCACACTTAGGACATATCCCAATAGCAGGTCAAAAATTTCATAAGTTTTTCTGACATAGACACCACAGTTCACAAAAAGAATGCTACAACCAGCAGCCTGGACTCAACTGTGCAGATAGTCAGCTAAAAAAAATATATAAAAATAGGATTTAAGCAAGACCCATAGCTCATCACAGAACATTGCATTTATCCAGGATAGGATCCAAAATCTCTCAAGATACAAGGAACCAGGAGAAGCTCAACTACAAGGGAAATGGTAATTAACAGGAGCTGACTCCAATCTCACAGATGTGTTGGAATTATCTTATAAACATGTTAAAACAGCTTTAAAAAATGATACAAGAAATAGGAACAAAACCTCTGGAAAGAATGAAAAGTCCGAAATTCTCAGGCAAAAGGTACAAGTATAATGAAGCATAAAGCGGAAGCTGTACCAATGAAAACCACACTAGACGAGATAACGGCAGATGAGGCATTGGGAATAAACTAGTGACCTCCAAGTCATAGCAATGGAACTGTCCAAGGGAAACACAAAGGGAAAAATTAATTTTATAACATGGAATATTATCAGCAAATGTGGGGTCACTTCAAATGGCCTAATACACTTATACATGGACTTCCCAAAGGAGAAGAGGCAAAGTGACAGAAAGAAACCACAACTCCAGAAGCTCAACAAACACTAAACATAAGACACATGAAGAAAACCACCTCAAGGCTCGTTAAACCAATTTATCTTTGTGTGGACACCTTTCCAGAACCCTCTTTGGCTTCATTGATTATTGATTCATTTCACGCACTCTTCTTTAGGAGCGACGCATTTTACAATAAAATAAATTTAGAAAAGAGGCCTGCCCAGTGGTGTAGTGGTTAAGTGCAGACGCTCTGCTTCGGTGGCCCATTGCTCATGGGTTCAGATCCCATGTGCACAGTGATGCACCACTTGACAAGCCATGCTGTGGTGGTGTCCCATATAAACTAGAGGATGATGGGCAGAGATGTTAGCCCAGGGCCAATCTTCCTCAGAAAAAAGAGGAGGATTGGCAATTTATGTTCGCTAAGGGTGGATCTTCCTCACAAAGAAAAAAAAAGGAATTTAGAAAAATAAACTGAAATGCACCTGAGTACTTTTCATTTCCTTAGCTTCATAGACAAGAACTCAGAACTCATGTAGATGTGGAGAAAGTTTTCATGAGAAACTGCAAGTACAATGAGAAATATCTTCCCTTGCAGCCTTTGCATATGGTAGAAACAGTCACCCAGAAGCTTTGACCAAATAAATTGGAAAAGGAAAAGAAAGAGCCAGTGGTGGGACAAAGTCTCCTCTTGTTTTGATGAAGCTGAGGCCCAGACCCCCTGCCCTGCCCTGCCATCTCCAGCATTTCCAGAACATGTTCAAACAACAGGTAGAAAAGAAGGAAAGATGCCCTTCAATGTGGAATCCTCAGGAGGCTCTAAGAATGAGAGAAGAAGGTAGGCTTGATGCCTTCTAACAATTTCCCTGAGAGTGAATGTGATATTTTTATTTTGTCATGTGAAGTGATAGGAACCTAGAATTTTCACAATAAGATCCTGAAAGGATAGCTTGCCCTTGGGTTGTGAGAAAAGAAGAGACAGAAAAATTAATGAGATCCCATCAACTGATTAATGCATAAATAAAATGAAGTGTATTCATACAATGCAACATTATTTGGTCATAAGAAGGGATGAAGTACTGACACTATACGCTTCAATATGGATGAGCCTTCAAAAACATTGTTATGAGCGAGAGAAGCCAGAAACAAAGGGCCACACACAGTAGGATTCTATTTATATGAAAGGTCCACACTAGGCTAATCCATAGAGACAGAAAATAAATTAATGGTTGTAAGAGGTTGAAGGACTAGGAAAGTGGGGAGTGATTGATTATGGATGAGGTGTTTCTTTAGGGGGATGAAAATGTTCTGGAATAATAGAGTGGTAATGGTGTGCAAACTTGTGAATATACTAAAAACAACTGAATTATACACATAAAGTGAGGAATTTTATGGAATGTGAATTCTATCTAAAGAAAAAGTATTAAAGCTTAGCTGGTGGATATACTATACTCTCAAATAATTCAGAAAATAAATAATTTTTGTAAGCATATATGTATTTTGTATGTATGTTTATGTATTGTGTATATACATGTTTTTACACACATACATATACACACACAAGCAGAAAGAGAGAGAAGAAATAAACAGATATAATGGAAAACAAATTTAGTAAAAGGTTAAAAATTGGTGAATCAGGGAAACATTATACAAGAGATCTTGAAGGAATTTTTAAATTTTTATATGTTTGTCATGATTTCAAAATAAAATGATGACAAAGAAAAAAAATAGAACTGAGCCTGAGTTAGGGGTGAGGGACTGGAGTGAGCTCAAAGGAGGTTTTGGTCTCACTTCCCCATGAACCTGAACCACTGTGGAGAGTATAACTACCTGTATATGAGGCACAGTAATAATCGGCCTCATCTTCAGCCTGGAGCCCAGAGATGGTCAGGGAGGCTGTGTTGCCAGACTTGGAGCCAGAGAAGCGAGCAGGGATCCCTGAGGCTCTAGAACTGACAGAATAAATCAGGAGTTTGGGGGCTGAGCCCGGGTGCTGTTGGTACCAGGAGATATAGCTACTGCTGCTTCCAGCACAGGAGATGGTGACCGTCTGTCCCAGAGTCCCGGACACTGAGGGAGGCTGAGTCAGTGCAGACTGGGCCCAGGACCCTGAAAAGAGGAAAAACACACTCTGATGAGTTCAGTTCTGGGGTCCCAGTTGACCCTGAGGAGGCGGAGATCAAGGATCAGCCCAGATGTCCCCATGGTCCCCTCCATGGAGGCCTCACCTGTGCCCTGAGTGAGGAGGGTGAGGAGGAGCAGAGCCCAGGCCATGGTGGAGACGCACCAAGAGCACTGCCTTCTGAGACCCCCACCCTGGGTCTGTCTCCCCAGACCTTCTTATCCCCTCCCTGTGCCTCAGAGTGGGGAGGGGCCTCCATGCAAATTGTTTCCTGCACCTGCACTCCTAATGCCCCCTCTGCCCTGGTCCTTGATTGTAGATACTTCTGCATCCCTAGGCTGAAGAGCTTATCTGTGGCATTAAAACTCTTTAACCTGTATTTCCTGAGTCAGGACAGACGGAGCACAGGACGTAGACCAGGAAATGGAGCTCATCTTGGAGGTCCCTGGTTTTCCTATTGTGGGAGTCATGGCGGTTCCTGCTGACGAATCTAAGGACTTCAACTCCTTATGTGAGGGATGAGGGTGAGGACAGGGTCCAAGACAGGCTGAGAGAGATACATTAACTTGGTTTAAGGGGTCTAAAGGCAAAGCAGGCTACTTCTCACTTGCTTTCAATCTTCTTGGTCCTCCCAAGAAGTGTAGGCCATCATGCATTATTCTGTCCCTTGCTTCTGCACTGCCTGAGATTGGGGCCTGAGTCTGAGCCCTGGGGTTCATTTATTGGTCCCACTACAGAAGGACTTATTGGAGTACAATAGATTTGGACCCTTTCCCCATAACCCTTTAGAAGGGCTGAAAGGGAAGCAGCTCCTGGGACTTCATCAGGCCTAGTGAACCATAGCAGTGACCTGCCCCAGATCCAGGCCTTTGCTGTCCCCTGGTGGCCTCCTGTGGTACATCCCAAGCACCAGGGAAGGCAGCTGAGTGGGAGGTGGAAATCCCAGCTGTGCCCCTTCTCCTGTCCTCCTTCATTCCCCTCCCAACTCAGTACTAGGCCTCCTGATCCCTTCAATTCCGTTTCATGCTCCTTTCCCTTTTCTCATGAACCTCCTCCAGAACGGAACTTGTCTCCTGCCACACCAGGTGCCCAGACGCTGCCCTTCAGTATCACACTACCTGTCCTGGGAAAATCCTTCACAGGGTTAGTGTCTTGATGTAGCTCTGGGGTGAGTGCTGAGGAAATTCTGGATGAGAAATAAAATCAACCCCAGCAGGAAGGTTGGATGAGAAAATGGGATGAGGAGACCAATTGGCTCCTCAAAGTGTTATCAGATTTAAAATGCTGTAAGAACCACAAATGATACCAAAGAAGAGACCAAAGGACCAATTGCACAATATAACTAATAACCAAAGAAAATTAAATCAAATATATTAAAAATATACAAAAATCAAATCGCATTTTCTTATATCCCCAGCCAAATCAAAGTTTATGTTTCCTTTCACAAACACACCTTTTTTAAGAGATGTAATATCTAGAAGAAATGCTATGAAAAATGTATGACTTCTAACCTAAATATCCGACAAGAAATTGAATGGCAGTTGTCTGAGGAACTGATTCTCTGGTTGCATTGACAGTAAAACACTGAGGATGTTGTTAACGTGAGAACGCCAGAACATTTCAAATCTCCTCTAAATAATGACTACACTCTCATCTTCAAAAAAAATTTCACAACCCATATATACAGTTACAATTATAGTGATATTTGAGAACATGCAGGTGCCTAGTCCCCCACCACAGTCACCAAAAAACAAGATGCACAGTGCAGTGGTATTTCCAGAAATGTCACATTTGGAAAGATCCTGCCTGTTCAAGATCTGGCTATAGGGTTTCCATCTACTGCTCTCATTACAAAATATTGTGATTATCCCCTTAAGAGGAAATTATCATACCACCTTCAAAAGCAGAAATGAAGAAAAGGAATTAGAGGCTCCCAGTCCTCATGCACACACGTAGAATATTCATGGAGAATCTCAGTCCTGTTTCTACAGTCAGGGAGAAAGTCCTGGGTCAGAAGGAACATGAAAACCAGCACAGAAGCTCCTCCCCCTCCAGTAGGTTGTCTCCACAGGACAGACACCCCATAGCATGGACCATCCCCCAAGCCTTTCACTGACCCAGGGCTGCCACTCAGGACTCCATCTGTGTCTCCAGCAGAAGACATCTCATCACACTGGTGCTCTGACCAGCCGATAAGTGGTCAACCTGTGTCACTCTTCCAGTCTTAAATGATTAGTGCATGAAGTTACTTTCCATATTCTGGAAACAAAAGAATAAAATTGGAAAGGAATTTTGAAAACAAATGGAAGCACATCAGCATTATGAGAAAGACTGAACTATTAGATGGGGTGACCATCACCTGTTTTGACAGGAATGAGGGCACATCTGAGACACAGGACATCAGTGCTGAAAGCAGAAAAGTGAAGAGTTGGTCCCCCATCAGGTCTTCTTGAACTTAAGCCCAGTTTCATTCAGGAGCCCAACAAATTCTTACACAGTGATTTAGTTCTTTGTGTACTTAGTGATTCCTTGTAACTGGAATTCCAGCTAGAAATGGAGTCGTTTCACCAAGGAAACCAAATAGCTGTGAGAATTCCTGAGGAACTGGAGAAAGAAGCACAAAATCTCTCTTCCCTTATGGAACAAAGGGGCCATTTGGAAAGGGTCCATCCTAATGGGGTGACAGACCACGTGCAGGGCACTTCCAGGACAGTGGTTCGGGGATCTGACGGGAGGCGCGATTTGGAAAGAGCACGGTCTGTTACTCAAAAGGGTTTTAAATTGAGCTGATGCAGAAACCACAACTCACAGAAGATGGACAGGAAAAGCAACCTGGACCCCACAGGCAGATAGTCAGCTAAACAAAGTACCAATATAGCATTTAAACAAGACTCCTTGTTTCATCATAGAATGACGGCTACTTCCAGGATAGAATCCAAAATACTCGACATGTGCTCAACTGTAATAAAAGTCAAAATTTAAAAAGGCACCTCCTATCTGAGAGACATGCTGGACTTGCTCATGAAGACTTTAAACCACCTTTTTAAAAATAATGTAGGAAACAAAGCCTCAAAAACGGAATGAAAATATTGAAATTCTTAGCCAAGTAACAGAAGATATAATGAAGCACGAAGTGGAGGTACTGTAAATGAAAAGTGCATGAGACAGGATTAACGGCAGATTGGGTCCTGGGAATAAAACTAGTGACCTCCAATCACAGAAATGGAACTGTCCAAAGCAAACACACAGGGAAAAATTAGTTTTATAACATGGAATATTATAAGGGCCAGCCCCGTGGCTTAGCGGTTAAGTGCGCGCACTCCACTGTTTGTGGCCCAGGTTCGATCCCAGGTGCGCACTGACCCACCGCTTCTCCGGCCATGCTGAGGCCGCGTCCCACAGACAGCAACTAGAAGGATGTGCAGCTATGACATACAACTATCTACTGGGGCTTTGGGGGAAAAAATAAATAAATAAAAAATATTAAAATAAAAAACCATGGAATATTATCAGTGAATGTGGGACCACTTCAAGTGACCTAATAACACACATAATTTGAATTTCCAAAGGAGATGAGACAGAGTGACAGAAACAAACCACATCTCCAGAAGGTCACCAAACCCCAAACATAACACACACGAAGAAAACCACCTCAAGGCTCATTATAAACAATTCTTGTTTGTGTGGACACCTTTCCAGACGGCTCTTTGGCTCCATTAATTATTGATTTATTAGCAAAACGTCAACTACAGAAGTTTGCTCCCTGAGGAATCTATCACATCGTTTCTATCTCTCTCTCCTCTCTCAACCCTTACAACACAAACTCCAGTCACAAGAGGATCCTCGCTGTGGCCATTGCAGGTGAAATTGAGTGAATACCCAACGAGGTCTACTATTCCTAAATCCCACTAAACCTGTATGGAAGATTATAGGCTTATGCCAGAGTTTTCTGTAAGAGACCAAGGAACAGAGATAGAGACAAAAACACAAATTTGGAAGCCAGGATGCATATTGACAATTGTTAACTGACTTAGACCTGACAAAGTCCAGTCCCAAGTTTGCAAAAGTTACAACCTGACATATTATTTTTAAACCTCGATCAGTTGTGAGTATGGAAGTGATGAGTTGATATAAATTAAAAATTAACTAAGTGAAAGCTGTTCCAGAAGCAGGTGGATCTCCAGATCCTCTCTCCTCCAGTAGTAAGGCTGGTTGACCACTGCCCATGTCCCCTCCCTGCACAGAGGGTAAAGCTCACTACTCTG
Organism: Dicerorhinus sumatrensis harrissoni; assembly: GCA_014189135.1. Lineage (NCBI taxonomy): Eukaryota > Metazoa > Chordata > Mammalia > Perissodactyla > Rhinocerotidae > Dicerorhinus > Dicerorhinus sumatrensis. The sequence continues at coordinate 5,679,733 of JABWHU010001757.1, forward strand.
GATGAGGGGAGTCCAAGTAGAGTCGAGTCTGTGGGGATGGTAAGGACAACCCCATGTGCCTCACGAACATTGTGTCCTCTGCCCACCTTTCTCTAATGGTCCTCTCCATTAGTTCCTTTCCCTGATAGGCAATAGCCAGAACGATTCACCTATGAGGAAGTGCATCTGCCAGGGGCTGCCAGCAATGACAGCATCCTGTAATGTTCGGGTATGGGTGGCCTGGATTTTCATTTCTACATCCTCTCTGCGCTAGGCTTGTCTTGACAAGAGCTATGTCACAGGGTCCCCATCAGCCAAGAATAATCTCTCTTGATCCCAATGAAGTGATCTCAGACTGCTCCTGGGATCCATACTAAGCCAAGGCACAGAAAATGTGGGGCAGATAATCCCTGACAATATTCCTACTGGAGAACCAGGACCTGCCCACATCAAGCAAGGACAGATACACAAATCTAGGGATCCCTTCTCTTCCTCTGGGGCATCGACTGCTGTCTTCAGGATGGGCTCCAGTTGATCCCAGGGGACATCCCCCCAAACCTGAGCACCTCTCTTAGGGTCACTGCCTGCTGGGGCCTCTCCTGATAGACACATTACCCTTTCCTCACTCAGCTAGTTTGTGTCTAGTTCTTATTGTCTCAAACTATGTGTTCTTTGGAGATGCAACCTAGGGAGGTATGGGGAGGAATGTAAAGAAAACGATAGAATGATTAACACCAACATCAGCACTTCAGCAAATTGGGCCGTGGGAAGAATGGAGAGGCTTTGGGTGGGTAGATGTGCTATGGGTCGATGTGGTTTCCGTTCATTATTCTTCCTGAAATTGTGAATATTCAATTTACAATCTCTTTTTGAGAAATGATGAATTTCATAATAAAAAAAAGGTTTAGAAAATTAAACGGAAATGTACCTGAATATTTTTCCTTCTTTAGCTAGATACACAGGAACTCACAACACGGGTAGAAGTGGAGAAAGTTTCCATGAGGAAGAGCAAATATAAGTGAAGAAAAATGTCCCTGTGGCTTTTGGAGATGGTGGAACCAAATTACCACGAATCAATGAACTCCCTCAACAGATGCATGCAAAAATAACAGGTGACATATCCATAAAATGGAATAGTTATGCAGTGCAGATTCATGCTACAACATGGATGAACCTTGAAATATCATGCCAAGTGAAAGGAGCCATAGACAAAAGACCAGATAGTGTATGAAATCCTTTATGTGAAATGTGCAGAATAATAAACCACAGAGACATGAAGTAGAAGATGTTTGCCCAGGAGAGGGGCATGGGGGAACGTGGAGGGATGCTGACTTGTACGAAGTTTGCGTTTTGGATGATGATGTGTCCTGGACATATATAGTGGTAATGCTTGCACACCTTTCTGAATAAAGTAAAATTACTGAGTTATTCACAATTCACAGTGGTGAATTTGATGGCATGTGCAATACATCTAAAAGAAATAGTATTAAGAAGTAAAGGATATGAATTATAAAACCTATTCCCAAATCGTTCTGAAAATGAAATATTTGTGTTGTGTGAGAATGTATATTCTTATACACACACACGCATAGACACAGAATAATAAGACAAAAATGACAAAATGTTAAAAGTTCATCAATCTAGGTCATAAATAGATGGGAGATTTTATAATATTTTGCAGTATTTCGGCATGTTTGTAATTATTTCAACATAAGAGAAAGAAAAAGTGAATGACAGCATGCATGAGGAGTGAGGAAATTTGAGTGAGCTCAGAGGAGGTTTTCGTCTCACTTCCCCATGAACTTGGACCATTCTGGAAAATGCCACTGCTGGTGACTGAACAAAAGTAATAATCAGCCTCATCCTCAGCCTGGAGCCCAGAGATGGTCAGGCAGGCCGTGTTGCTAGACTTGGAGCCAGAGAAGCAAGCAGGGATCCCTGAGAGCCAAGTATGGACTTCATAAATTGGGAGTTTGGGAGATGTGCCGGGGTGCTGTTGGTACCACGAGACGCAGTCATAACCCCCAATATCATTGCCTTTCCCAGCACAGGAGATGGTGACCGACTGTCCCAGAGCCCTGGACACTGAGAGAAGCTGAGTCTGGGAAGATGGGACCCAGGACCCTGAAAAGAGGAAAAACACACTCTGGTGAGTTCAGTGCTAGTGTCCCAGGTAAGCTGAGGAGGAGGAGACTAAGGATCAGCCCAGTTGTCCCCGTGGTCTCTTCCCTGGAGGTCTCACCTGTCCCCTGATTGAGGAGGTTGAGGAGGAGTAGATCCCAGGCCATAGTGGAGACACCCCAAGAGCACTGCCTTCTGAGACCCCAACGCTGGGCCTAGCTCCCCAGACATCTCTTATCCCCTCCCCCTGACTCAGATAAGGGAGGGGCCTCCATGCAAATCTGCTTCTTGACCTGTCTCTCCTCAGCCCCCTCTGACCTGGTCCTTGATTCTAGATACTTCTGTATCCTGGACAGCTTATCTGAAGAGATTCAAACATTTTGTTGTTCTGAAGATCAGGACCTTCAATTTCTCTACCTGACTTGCAGAAGAGGGAAAAATCAGCTGGTGTCCCTCATGTTAATGAGCTCCTGGTCCTTCAGAGTCTCTGCTATGATATGACTGTGTCTCTGTACCATCCCCAGCCTGGTGCTCTCCTTTCTGTGTCTTCTGCTCACTGCCCACTCTTCAGGATCTCTCTACAGTTGGGAAGGTGTCACTACTCACCCCCAGGGAAACACCTGCTATCCGATAGTTGGTGGGTGGTGATAGGGTCTCCCAGCTGCAGTCTTGTCATGTCCTCACCAATATTTCTTTGTTCTGAAACACCTGCACCATCAAACTTCACAAGTTGATCAGTCACTTCCTGGCCACTCACCCACATGCCACACAGAGGAGCAGGTGCAGAGGTGTGAGGGAGCCCCATGGGAAGACAAGAAGCACCAGTAGTTTTATCAGGTACAAGGTCCATTTCAGGTGTACCAAGTGTGCACTACCCTTTTCGCCCAAATGCAGCTATAAAACCTCAACAGAATGCGTGGGGGAGATATTTCAGTACCTAGAAAAGTTAATTCGTATGAGGCAGACAGTGGGAAGACACTGGTATTTGCAATCTCATTGACTCTGAGAGAGTTTCACCTTTTCCCTTCAGTGTCCTGTGGCGCAGACTCAAGGCAGCTGGAGGCTGGAAGGGACACCAGCGTGAGGCAGAAAGAGCTGTCCAGTAGAAGTTCTCTTGTTCTGGCCTGAAGATGAGAAAGAGAGCTCTTAATGCTCAGGGCAAATTAAAGATACTCACATTTTCCTTTTCTTTTGTTTTTCTCTCTTGTTTCCCATGCCCCAGTCTCAGGCAAGTCTCCTGTGGTGGCAACAGTGACAGTGGATGCTGTGGAGGCAGTCCTTTCTCCTTAGGAGCTGTTCTCCAAGCAAGCTCCTATTGGACAATCAAACCATTACTTTTATTTCTCTTTTTCATTCTACTACTTGGCATGGACACAGGCCCTGTTACAGGAGTTGTCTAACAGTTCAGAGTAACTAAAGTAACAATTTGTTTTGACCAGAAATTGAAAAAGACAAGGCCAGGGAGGAAGATGTGGTTTCCAATCATTATTCTTCCTTAAGTTGTGAATAATCATTTCACTTACTCTTCTTTAGGGATGATCCCTAAAGGATGAAAGGATGAAAGCAATTTTGAAAAATAAACTGAAATGTACCTGAATGCTCTTATTTTCCTTAGCTACATGGTTAAGAACTCAGAACAAATGTAGATGTAGAGAAAGGTTTTGTGAGAAACCACCAGTATAAGGTGAAAAATCTATGTTTGTAGCCTTTGGAGATGGAAAAAACAGTCACCTAGAACCTTTGTACAAAGAAACCAGAAAAGGGGGACCGCCCCAGTGGCCTACAGGTTAAGTTCAGTGCCCCCCATTTCATTGGCCTGGGGTCAGTTCCTGGACATGGACCTACACCACTGGTCTGTCAGTGGCCATGCTGTGTCAGCGGCTCACATACAAAAAGAGAAAGATTGGCAGTGGACGTTAGCTCAGGGCAAATCTTCCTCAAGAGAAGAAAAAATGAAACTGGAAAAGGAAAAAGAAAGAGTCAAAAGTGGGACAAAGTTCACTCTTACTTTGATGAAACTGAGGCCCAACCCCACCCCGCTCTCTCTAACATTTCCAGGACATGTTCAAACAACAGGTAGAAAAGAAGGAAGGATGCCCTTCAATATGGAATCCTTAGGAGTGTCTAAGAATGAGAGAAGAAGGTAGCATGGCTATCGCCTAAAGTTTTTCCCGAGAGTGAATGTGATATTTCTATTTTGTTATGCGAAGTCAGGTAAACTTAGAATTTTGTTGCCCTAGATCCTGAAAGGATCACTTACCCTTGGGTTGTGACACAAGAAGAGATAGAAAAATTAATGATATTCCATCAACTGATCAATGGATAAATAAATGGGGTATTTTGATACAATGCCATATTATTCGGTCATAAGAAGGGGTGAAGTACTGATACTATATGCTTCCATATGGATGAATTTTGAAAACATCATGATAAGCAAAGGAATCCAGACACAAAGGGCCCTTTAGTGTAGGATTCCCTTTCTGTGAAATGTCCAGAATAGGCAAATCCATAGACATAGGTATAAATTAAGTGTTGTGAGGATTTGGAGGATGAGGGAAGTGGGGAGTGAATGCTGATGGATGAGGAGATTCTTTATGGGCATGAAAATGTCCTGGAATAATTAAATGTCAACAGATGCACAAACTGTGAATATATTAAAAACCACTAAATTATGCACCGTAAAATGAAGAATTTTACAGAATGTGAATTCTCTTAAAAAAGTATTAAGGCTTAGGAGGTAATGGATACAACTTACTCTCAAAGGATCCAGAAAATCAATGTTTGTGTGTGTGTGCATTGTGTATGTATATTTATGAATGTGTATGCACATATACACGTACATATATATACAGAGAGAGATGAGAAATAAAGAGATATAATGAAAAACAAATAGGGCAAATTGTTAAAAACTGATGAATCGGGAAAAAGCTTATTCAGGAGTTCTTTACATTTTCTTTAAATTTATATTTATTTCAAATGAAATAATAACAAGAAAAACTGAAAGCCTGCGTTTAGGATGAAGGGACTTGAGTGAGCTCAGAGGAGATTTTGGTCTCAATTCCCCATGAACTGAAACCACTGTGGGAAGTATTACTGCCCGTATATGAACTAGGTAGTAATCAGCATCTACCTCAGCCTGGAGCCCAGAGATGGTCAGGGAGGCCATGTTGCCAGACTTGGAGCCAGAGAAGTGAGCAGGGATCCCTGAGGCCCAAGTATTCACATCATAAATCAGGAGTTTGAGGGCTGTGACCGAGTGCTGTTGGTACCAGGAAACATAGAAATAAGCCCCAATGTCACTGCTGCTTCCAGCACAGGAGATGGTGACCGACTGACCCAGAGCCCCGGAAGCAGATGGGGGCTATGTCAGGGCAGACTGGGCCCTGGACACTGAAAGGAGGAAAAATACACTATGGTGAGTTCACAGTTGGCATCTCAATGAGCCTGAAGACAAGACAAGGGATCAGCCCAGATGTCTTGTGGTCCCTTCCCTGGAGGCCTCACCTGTGCCCTGAGTGAGGAGGGTGAGGATGAGCAGAGCCCAGGCCGTGGTGGAGTTGCCCCAAGAACACTGCCTTCTGAGACCGGAACCCTGGGCCTGGCTCCCCCACACCTCTCTTACCCCTTACTTCTACCTCAGAGTTGGGTGGGGCCTCCATGCAAATGTGCTTGCTGCACCTGCCTCTACTCACCCCTCTGACCTGGTCCTTGATTGTAGATATTTCTGCACCCCTGGTCAGCAGAACCTACTCAAGGATTAAAACTCTCTAACATGCTCTGAGTCAGGACAGACTGATCCTATGACAGTATGCAGAACTGGAGCCAGCCCAGGGGTATCCCCATCTTTCCTGTTATGAAGATATGGTGGTTGCTTGGTGAGAAATCCAAGAACAGCCCTCTGTGTTGTGTGGGCCAAAGGTGAGGACAAGGTCCATGGCTGGCTGATAGAGATCCTTTGCTCCGTTTCCCTGGTGTCAAAGGCAAAGCTAAGGACCCCTTGGGGCACTCAACCATTAGTCCCCTCAGTTAGGAGGGGTCTTCAGGAATCACTCTATCCTCTGTCTCTGCAGTGGTTTGAGACTGAGGCCTGAGGCTGAGCCCTGGTTGATTTATTAGCCCTTTTAGAAGATGATTTCTTGGGGGGCAAAACCACTTCAGGACACAAGAGGGGCTCAAAGGAAGCAGCTCTTGAAATTACATCCAGGACACTGGAAGCCACAGTAAAGACCTTCCCAAGTCCAGGCACTCGCTACCCCCTGGTGGCCTCAGATGGTGCAGCCCAAGCACCAGGGAAGGCAGCTGGGTGGAAGCTGGAAATCCCTCTTCTGCTCCCCTCCCCTCCTCCCTCCTTCCCTGTCCAGCTCAGTACATGGCCCCTGATTCCATTTATTACCCCCTAAGCTTAGTTCTCTTTGTCCTTTAACTTTCTCCAGAATGGAATTTGTCACCTGTCACACCAGGTGGCCCATGGGTATCCTCAAGACTATCTAGCATGTCCCACCACAGCCTCACAGGGTTATTGCTTGTGAGGCTGCTCTGGGCTCAGGGCTGAAGAAACATTAGATGTGAAATACAAGCAGCCCCAGTAGAAAGGGCAGATGAGAAAAATGAGACGTGGTGAAGATAGACTGGCTTCTCAATGTGTGGAAAGAAAAAATACTACCTGAGGAAGAGAAAGCTCTGTACAGTTGAGAAAGACTTCAAGAAAAGCAGGACGTAGATTCCAGTGTTTGGGGAGGTGGGAGAAGGGCACTGGGGTCAGATTTGGCCTGAGAGCCCCTCACCAGGGACCTCTCCTCAGAGCATGTTTTAGTGTCACGGGGAACAGGGGGGTTTTCTTCCTATTCTGCTCTTCACGCTCATTGCAACATCCTCACCTCAGTGCTGTGAGACTTCTTGAGGTCAAGCCTCTTCCATCCACAGAAAGTTGCTTCATCCAGTGTGTTTTTCTAGGTATGAAGTGTGTCTCTTGTGGGCAGCATATATATGGGTCTTGTTTTGTTATCCAATCAGCCACCCTATGCCTTTTAATTTAAGCATTTAGTCCATTGACATTTAAAGTAGCTATTGATAAGGAGGTACTTACTTCCATTTTTTAACTTTCTTTTCTCATTGTTTTAGTAGTTCTTCTCAGTTCCTTTCTTCTTCTCTTGCTCTCTTCCCTTGTGATTTGATGGCTTTCTTCAGTATTATACTTGGGTTCTTTTCTCTTAATTTTTTTGTGTATTTATTATAGGTTTCTGCTTTGTGATTACCATGGGGTTCATATACAGTAACCTACGTGTACAGCAATCTATATTAAGTTGATGGTCTCTTTCGTTTGACCTCTATCTCAAAACTCTACTCTTTAACTCCCTTCCTAGCACATTTTATGTTTTTGATATCATATCTAACCTGTTTTTTGTGCATTTGTATCCAATAACCTCTTAGCATGGAAATAGATAATTTTTCCTATTTGTGGTCTTCTCTTTCTGCCTTAGATAAGTCCCTCTAGCATTTCTTGTAGAAATGGTTTCTTGCCAGCAAACTCCTTTATTTGTTGCTTGTCTGAGAAACTTTTTATCTCTCCTTCCATTTTGAATGATAACCTTGCCGGGTAGAGTATTCTTGGCTGTAGGTTTCCGCCTTTCAGCACTTTAAATATATTGTGCTACCCTCTTCTAGCGTGTAAGCTTTCTACTGAGAAGTCAGCTGATAGCCTTATGGCAGTTCCTTTGTATGTAACTTGTCTTTCTCTTGCGCCTTTTAGGATTATCTCTTTATCTTTAATCCTGGACATTTTGATTATGATGTGTCTTGATGTGGGCCTCTTTGGATTTATCTCGTTTGGTTCTCTCTGTGCTTCCTGTACCTGGACGTCTGTTTCCTTCCTAAGGTTAGGGAAGTTTTCAGCTATTATTTCTTCAAAGAGATTCTCTGCCCCTTTGTCTCTCTCTTCTCTTTCTGGGACACCTATAACACGGATGTTAGTGCACTTGATGTTGTCCCAGGGCTCCCTTAGACTGTCCTACTCATTTTAATTCTTTTTTCTTTTATCTGTTCAGCTTGGGTGGTTGCTTCTAGTCTTTCATCCAGCTTGCTGATCCGTTCTTCTGTATCTTCTACATTGCTTTTGAGTCCCTCTAGTGAATTTTTTATTTCCAGTATTGTATTCTTCATTTATGATTGGTTGCTTTTTATATCTTCCATTTCTTTGTTGACATTCTCACTGAGTTCATCCGTTCTTCACCCATGATCTGTGAGCATTCTTAACACTCTTTGTTTAAACTCTGTCAGGTAGGAGTCTCATTTCTCTTTCATTTAGTTCCTTTTCTGGGGTTTTGTCCTGTTCCCTTACTTGGAAGGTATTCCATTGCTTCCTCATTTGCCTCTTTCCCTGTGCTTGTATTAGGTAGGTCAGCTATGTCTCCTGATCTTGGATAGGTGACTTCATATAAGTGATGCCTTATGAGGCCCTGCAGTGTGCTCTTGTCACCAGTTCCAAATATTCCAGGAGTTACTCCTGTGTGGGCTACGTGTGTCCTTCTGTTGTGGTGGGGATGCTCTTCCTGTAGGTGTCCAGGGTGGCAGAGCTGTCCTGCTGTCCTGCTGGTTGTAAAGCTCAGCTGCTTGTAGTTGTCATAGGCCCTTCAGTCTCTTTATCCAGTGTGGGGAGACCCAGCACAGTTGGCTCAAGATCTAATAGCGCATTCCTGTTTCAGTTTTTCTATTAAGTGAGTAGGCCCCCCGCATGGCTGGTTGTTAGGCTCAGGAGCTCACAATACTATTAGCCTCTGGCCTATAAGGCTCTTGTCAGCTCTCTGAGGATTGCAGCTCAGTGGGGCTGGCCTCTGACACAGGAGCACCCAATTGTTTCAGGCTTTGGAAGATAGGGCCAATACCCCATGTGGGTCTCCAAGAAGCACAAGTCTTCTGCAGCTGACAAGCCCCACCACCCACAGGGCAACACACACATAGTCAACACAGTCCTGTCTCATGTGCGAACACCAACCCCCTGAAGTAGACCCAGTCTCTCCGAGGCAGGAGCCCCACACACTCCACCAATGCCCCACACTCTCCATCCACTCCTTGTGCATGCCCTGCCCTACAGAGGTGGACCCACTCACCAGGCTTCGGAGAATACAGTCACCAATATATGCAGGCCCACCAATTGCCTGAGGGCTTGTTGTTGGGTGGAACCAGTCCCTAGAGTGGGCTGCCTGCCCTGGCTGAGCTGGATTAAATCCATGCTCTAGTGGGTGGGACAGACCACGGGCTAGCAGGCCACAGGGATAAATCCAATGGTGTCTGCCAGCGTTTGTGTCAGCATGGCCACACCAGATCACAACAATGGCCTTCACCAATGTCCCAGTCCCTGGAGAGGTCTCACCTCTCACCAAGATGCACTCAAAGGCTATCAGGTGCACGTCCTTTCACCAAAGGACTGTGCACATTTCTTTCTGGTGATTTTAGGCTGCTTTCTGAGATGACTGAATTTGTGTGTGGGCCCTTTAAGAGCTGGCTTTAATTTCTTTGTGAACCAGCTTTTCTGGAGGTATTCCCTAATGTTGTTAATAGCAAGCAAAGTCAGATATTACGCCACTTGTAGGGGTTGTGCTGGGTTAAAAATGCCTGTAGCAGGAGCACTCCCTCCTCCTGGGAAGGGTGCATACCTTTGGGCTGCTCCTGGGTGGCCGTGCAGCAATGTAGCTTGTAAGGTGGTGTTTTTTCTCTCCAGAAGGGAATTTCTGCCTCTTCCACCTCCATTAGGATTGTCGTTTGCTCCAGGGGTTCTTCTTATCCAGTTTTCAGTTCTCTCTCAGGGGTAATTTTTCCCAGAGTAGTTGTAAATAGACTGTGTTCACAGGAGGAGGTGAGTTCAGAGTCCAACTAAGCTGCCTTCTTGACTTCTCCCCTCATTAGTGTGTTTTTCTAGAAAGGAATGGGTTTGGGGTAAAGTCTCAGCAAGACTGACTGTATAAGTTATGGAAAATTTTCAAAGTAATTCCCTTTACGTGTAGAAAAATACCCAAACTCTTTACCTAGGCTATAGGTCATCATGTGAGCTGCTTGCCACACATCACTTCCCTCATCTCCCTCTTCTCAGGCCCTAGTTGATGATTCTTCAGCCAGAGTGGATTTCTTTCTGGTCCTGTAATTGGCCATATTCTCACTACGTCAGTGCCTTTGCACAGGTTGCTCCTGTGTCTGAAATTCTCATGTCCTCATATTCACGTGTCTGGATCTGTCTGAGGACACAGAAATGTGCACCAGCCACCCACTCAATAATGCCTGTTTGTTGAATGAATCAAAGAGAGAGCTCAGGTGGGGAAGCTGAGCTGCACGATTTCCCCAAAGAGTCTCGAGGCCACATTCAGCAGGTTAGAAAAAAAATGTCCCCATTAGGGTCTGAGAGAGGACCCCCAAATAGATATAGGTTTTGATGCAGCTTCCTCATATGTCCCACAGCAAATCTCACACCTGGGGCTCTGCTTGCACTCTCATGCTCTCTCTCTGCAGTGGCCCATGTCTTAGAGGAGGGAAGGGGAATAGGATCTGATCTTTCCCAGGTTATGCCTTCCTGGAAAGCAGGATATGGCTGCAGAGAAGGCTGAGGACTTACTCCACCCTGCTCTGAATGCTAACTTGTGGGAGAGGATTCCAATCTATCTGAGAAAATGTCCAGTAGCTCCCTTCCCAGGGATGTGGGGACATGGCCTTCCCTCTCCACCTCTCCTTGGGGTGGATGCTCACACCCTCTGTCCCAGCTTCTGCAGTGGCCTGAGATTTGGTCTGAGACTGTCGCCTGGGGTGTATACTGTCATATGTGGAGAAGGGATTGAATTTGGACAGGGACTTGTGAGTGTGTCCCCTTTGGAGTGACAGGAGAGAAAGTGGCTACTGGAACCTCCTACACCCAGGAAAATCCTCAGCAGTGCCTTGGGGCCATTGCAGTCCCCAAACCCAGACTCTCACTGCCCCCTGGTGGCTCAGATGGGAGAGGCTGACAGGAGGGTAGAAGGAGGAGGGGGAAGATGGACAGGTCTGGAAGGAGGCTTGACCCTATGGCCTAGTCCAAAGACCTTCCTTCATAGTGGAGTCCTGTCTGGACGCAGCAGGACTCTGTCTCCTCCTTTATCATCTGCCATGTCTGTCTTGGGAAAGTCATAACTGAAAGCAGTTTGCATACCTGGAGTGAAGACTTTCACCTGTGAATAGACATGTTCTCTGTGTTTTTCTAGGAAGACTTGGAATGGGATGAGGTGGGCTGAATGGTGACCCAAGACGTCAGGTCTAATCAGTTACAAGTCCTGTAAATGTCACCGTATTTGGAAAAAGCTTCTATGTGGTTGTGATGAAATTAAGGATCTTGAGAAAAGAAGACTATCATGGAATATCTGGATGGATCCTAAATGCCATAAGAAGTGTCCTTGTAAGAGAGAGAAAGAAGGAGATTTCACTCACATCGAGGAGAAGGCGATGTGACCAGTAGACAGAGATTCGTGATACAGCCACAAGCTAAGGATGCCCACAGCCTCCAGAAGCTGGAAGAGGCAGAAACGGATTCTCTCCTAGAGCCTTTAGTGATAGCCTTGCCTCCTCAGACATTTTGATGTTGACTCAAGGAAATCCTGGGCTCCAGAACCGTGAGAGAATCATTTCTCTTGTTTATTACCTCATAGTTTGTGGAACTGTGTCACAGCAGCCCCAGGAAACTGACACAGGAGGTAAATACTCTGCTCTGAGGTGACTGGATATTGCAGTTTGGGCTCTTAGGAAACTTATTAGAGATATTTGGCTCTGAGCCTCCTGGTCCTCCTTCCCTGTTTCCCGCTGACCACATACAGTGAGTGGTACCTTTCTTGGGGGCCCATCTGTCTTGCTCTGAGCAGCACTGTACTCTATAGATCCTCTCCAGGACCCCACGGGTCAGATGCCCTGACTGCCCCATCCCCTTTGCCACTTGCCTGGATTCTGTGGTTAAGCCTCTTCAATGTGCATCTAAAACTTCAGGGTCCTGCCTCCCTGTTGGTATCGAGGAACCTCTTCCTGACCCACCTCCTCTGCCTGGTCTTGGAGGAAAGATGTCTGTTGAGCCCCTCAATGATGCTGGTGCTTCTCAGCCAGCACAGTCCTTATCACTGGAGTAAACACTGTGTCCTCCAGGGTCTCCTGAGGATCATCGCCCCTGGGGAGGTGTCCATCCTTACCTGGTAGAGCCACTCCTGCTAAGCATTTTCTGTGCCCATTCATTCCTTTCCTAGTCACTCCATGGCGAGTCTGACATGCCACTTTGCTGGTGTAGACTATCACTTTCTCCTTCCTTCTAAGAGTCCTCCTAGCAAGGGACTTGAAAGATGGTCTTGATGTCCATGCCACAGGGTTAAATTTTGAGTCTCTGGAGAGAGCTTCCAGCAGATAAACTCCCTCTTCATTCTTAGCTGCACCCCTTGATCCTGAACCCTCAGGATCCAGCACTGTGGTCTCCCAGGTTCCAGGTTGGCTGGTTCTGTAGCTCCTTAGCGCTGTGAGCAGGCCCAACACTTTCCTGACCACATTTTCTGGGACTTATTCCTAGTTAATGATCCACTGGCCTTAACCAGAAGAGGGGGCAGACAGAAGGGCTGCTGGTGACAGTGAATATTATCTCACAATGCAGATACCTCTGCACCATCTTTAAGGAAAGGGAGGGAAGACATGGGCCAGAATGTGTAAGAGAAGGACAACTCTTCAGGCTGGGTTATTCAAAGGAATTTTAAATTCAAGTTTCAGAGATACTTGATTCCACAGGGCCCCACCCATGAGTCAGAATCATGTTGTTTCCCAGACAGGGGGCTGACTCAGCAGAGAAAAGCTGCCCAGTGGCGTGTTCACTGTTCTCCAAGCTCTGCTGCTCTTAGAATTAAGTCTTGGGCCTCAGCACTCCTTACGTCTCTCTGAGCAGATGAGAGGGTTTTCACCAAAAAGGACACCTTCTGGTTCTCTTAGCTTGTCATTGCTGATTTTCACTCCTATCCATTTATCTTTTACAAATCATCAATTCCACAAGCAGCAGGGATGTAAATCCACGGTCCATAAAAGTCTTCTATTCTTCATATTTCTCAAATGCCTGACACAGGGCCCTGCATTATATTTTCTCCTTCAGGTAAATCATCCCTGTTCACCTCTAGGAAAGGTTTAAAACATTACATTTCTCCATGGCAGGTACTAACCATGCTTTTACCTCCCATACTGGGGCCGCCATTGTTCCAGAATCCACTTCTCCACGTCTCTTTCAGACACTCTGGTCTAGGGTACCTGGGGTTGTCCTGGATTTAACACTGAAAGATCCAAGTCCTGAGAAACCCATAAGTCTTAGGCAAAATGGGATAGTCATCAACCTCCTGATACCATCTGTCACAGGCTGGGTCTCCCTGGAAACAGATGCTAAGGTGGAGGTGAGCACATAGAGGTTTATTGGGGAGCACTGTGTCATCATCCCTTGTATAAACGCTGGGAGGGAGCAGCGTCAGGGAATGAGACTTTGCAGTGTGACATTTCAGGCTCTCCAAGTAGCATCACAAGGCAGAACAGGAAAGTACAAATTAAAATGGTGTGATATTGGGTAGATTTTGTCAAAAATGTATGGTACCCAAGAATATTAGACTCCTTTTGTTGCTAAAATTAATTACTATGAACTTAATTGCTTTATGAAAACAGCAATGTATTCTCTTAAAGTTCTGAGTGCCTGAAATCTGAAATGAAGCTTTGAAATCAACATCTCAGCAGGGCTGGTTCCTCCTGGAAATTCCAGGGAAAGATCTTTTTCCTTGCCTCTTCCAGCTGTTAGAGGCTGCTGGCATTCCTTGGCTCAGAGCCTCCTCACTCCAATATTTGTTCTGTGGTCATACCTCCTTCTCTTCAGTACTCAAACTTCCCTCTGCCCCCTCTAAAAGGAACACAGTGATTTTATTTAGGGCACACCAAATAAACCAGGATAATGTCCATATCTCAAGATTCTTCATCACATCTGCCATGTAAGGTTACATCACAGATTCCAGGGATTAGGACTTGGATATCTTTGGGAACATTGCACACAGTACCTACCAAACCAGCCTTCAAGACCTACGGAGGCACATGCAAAGGAAATGCTCTGATGGGATATTTCCAGGATGCTTCACAGCAGTACTGTGACATGTCCCAGAAACATGAGACATGCACAATCAATTTTAAAAGCCATTATAAAATGACCATTCTTTCCTTCTTTTAAAAAAATAGTTTCAATATTTGTGGAAAGCTAATAGGTACTTCCTACTGCTGTTTCTGAAAAGAAAAACACAAAACAGGTTGGTGATTCAGGACCAAAACACAGATGAGTTGCAGGCGGAGTAAAAGAAGGAGTCACCCATGAATCAATAATGGGGTGTCTCACCTGGACAGCAGGTGAGGAGCCTGAGTAGGGGGTTCTCAGCCATGGTGGAGACACCCCAAGATCCTCCTCCTGAGCCAATGGCTGGGCAGGACAGACTCGAGGATATTTGTCTCACTAGGCTGCCCTGTGTTACAGGGGCTGTCAGGGGAGCAGGCTTCATGCAGATCTCTTCACAAATCTTCATCCATCTTCACTCCTTCATCTGGCTCCAGATCCTTCAAGATGGGACCCTTCAGGGTGTCCTTCCATGTGGAGCCTGGAAAGGATGGTGTGATTGAGAGATGTGTTTCCCTGAAATAACTACAAGTGAGATCCCCAGGGAGACACAGCCACTGAGCAGAGGTCACTCAAACCAGTGAACAACAGCCTTCCCCTCACCCCCTTGGAGTCCTGGACAATGTTCAAATGGAGGTATTTCAATAGCTATTCAATGAGAAGAAGAAATGAATAAATGTTTATGATTTTATGTGAATAGGATTATATGTATGCACTATTCTCCTTGATTTTTTCAATCAACACTATGGACATCTCAAATTTAACATGACTAAAAAGACTTGTTAAATATTTTTATAGCTGTTCCTTTCTCTCCTCCCCTTGGGAGCAGTTGTCTTATCATAAACCAACCTAGCTGGTGTTCTGCTATTTTTCCTGCTTTCCTTGAGGTTCCAGGGACTTCTGTCATCCTGGTTGAAACTCTCAGTTAGTCCTTGCCCTCTACTGACTGACCACATGGTGGACACTACCAAGTGACTCCTCCCCTGCACTCATCTGCCAACTGGGACCTTGGCCAAGCTGCTGCATCTTCCAGACTTAGTTCCTCAGCCTTCAGATGTGAATAGTAACCTGGCAGAGTTGCAGTGAGGGTTAGAGTTGGTAACATATGTAAGGGCCCATATTTCTCAAACCTGGTAGATGCTTAATATGGGGCATAATTATGATTGTCAAGTTGTCATTTCCTCATCTATTTTAAATATCTTGTACTTGAATACAAAGGAAACTGACAATTGTTTTGTCTCTGAAATCCAGGGTTTATGCTCCTGCTTCTTGGGTGTACAGCCATAGGTAGTGATGGTAGAAGGGAGTGCCTGAAATCCACAGAACAGAACCCAATTTCCTTCTAGGGTACAGCCAAGGGGACCCCGGAGTGACTAGCATTGTGTGTGTGTACGTGTGTGTGTACGTGTGTGACAGAGAGAGATACAGAGTGACAGAGACAGAGACACAGAGAGATGAAGAGAGAGCTGAGCTTGAGAGGGAAGATATCATGAAGCTGATTGTGAAGTGTTGGTTTTTCTTTGGATCCAGGCTCTAGGCTGACCACAACTGGAAATAGGATTTGTGCAGAAAAGAGTTACCTGGAAGGTCTTAGATGGCTTTCCTTGTAAAGACCTGCATGCAAGCATGGTCCTTGGTTTGTGTCTAGTAACCTAGATTCCAGAGGGTTCCTACTATTGTCTGAAAAGAATGACCCACTGTGCCTACACAGTTTCTGTGAACAGTATGGTTTACACTGAACACACACTTTCCTTCTGGAAGTCTGGAATTTTGGTAGATGCCAGGCAGAGGATGCCTAGGTGACCAGCCTCCAATAAAAACCTTGAGCACTGAGTGTCCAATGAGCCTCCCTGGTGACAGTATTTCACACGTGTTGTCACAATGTGATGCTGGGGAATGAAGCATGTCCCGTGAGACTCCACTGGGATAGGACTCCTGGAAGCTTCTCCTGGTTTGTCTGGGCACAGCCTCATGGACATTTTCCCTTTACTGTTTTCCCCTTGGCTCCCTTCACTGTAATAAATACATTATGAGGATGACTCTATGCTGAGTCCTGGGGGATAAAAGGGCAGAGACACTTTTGACTTGAGTCTGTCTCTTTGTGTTTTGAGATTTTTCTGTCATTGAGAGTCAGAGAGCCAAAATAGCATCTATCATGGAAAGGAGTCATTTGCCAGATCCTATATTACCAAATATACCTTCCAAATTGTCTCAAAACTTGTCCACCTATTTTCACATCATGTTAAGAAGCAGACTAGGATATCCGTAATATTTTGTTCACCAACATGCTCTAAAAAAGCCATCTCTGTGTCAAAACACTCCAATTCCTGCATTTCACAGACTAAGCAGCTGCTATGAGTCTAATGAAGAATAAAATCTAGAAAAGCATGTGGTAAATATGTGATATTGAACCTCTTAATCTCAAATTCCTGTGCCCCATGTGCAACAAACCCACCACTGAGATATTGGTGCTTGGAGATGGAGAAAGGTTTATTCCAATTGGCCAAAATGAGAAATCAGGAAGATAGATTTTCTCAAGATCCGTTTCTGTCCACCTTAATGAAAGAAGAAAGCAAGAGGTCTTTATACAGCCAAGGGCCTTGGGAGGAGGAGTTTAGGAGAAACAAAGAGGAAATCCGTGTTTATTTCCCTCCAGATAAGACCTTGGGCAATCAGACTTCTGGGCATCAAAGGCAGCTGAGGGCTGGTTCTCTGGTGATCCTAACTTCCTCAAAGTCATTCTTTTTCTTTTGCAAAACAAGCTCATAAATCTTTGTGACCCTTGAGTCATCCCTCAGGTTAAACAATAAAACAGCAAATTAAGAAGATTAACTTCATTTTATCTGTGTCTGTGCTGGGAACAAGGTTGAAGGGTAATCATGTTCTTCTTAGATATTTACTGTAACCCTCAGGTACTTGGCTTCAGATTCTCTACACTGTACCTGATCTGTGACCAATTACAGATACAAAGACCAGGATTTTTTAAAAATTTAAATTCTGTGAATAAAGGAATTATTCATTCAGTTTTAGACCAGCATAAGATCTGGAAGACACGGGTCAAACTAAGCTAGAGTTTAAAAAATTCAGAGTTCCCAAGAGGTGTTTGAAAGGAAAAGTTTGAAGACCCACCTACTTTCAATCTCTTAGATTCTCAGAGATGGGACCAGAACGTAATAGGATACGGGGATGCCATTGGGTTGTGGAATGGAGGAGATTCCTGCCTGAATGAAACTCATCTAACACATGTATTTTCTCTGTAAGGAACTTCACAGCCTTCTTGAACTTAGGAACACTTGGGAGATGTTTTCCACTGTGAATCATCAACAAAAAGAAAAAAAATTTGAAAAAGTGAACATTTCCCTGAGAACCGTGGGACTTACACACAGCACACATCTCCTTTCCATGAAGATCTTGCCAATGAGGAATTGGAAAGAGTCTCACATTTGGGGACCATGTGACACAAAGGCAAAGAGAAAACTCTTACTGTCCACAAACAAAAATCCTGAGAGCATGTTTCCTGTCAGATTTCATTGTGATGGGGAGAGGAGCTGAGAGAGAAGTGAAATCTCAAAGCCATGCTGCAGGAAGCCTCCTCTGTTCAGGGCTGGGTAAGCATCTTCAGAGCAAGGACGAGGCCTGTGAGCACAGGGCAGGTTTAGGTCTCACTTCCCCATGAAATGGGACCATTGTGGTAATGTAACCTCCGACAAGTAAGGAACAGTAATAATCAGCCTTGTCCTCAGACTAGAGTCCAGAGATGGTCAGGGAGGCTGTGTTGCCAAACATGGAGCCAGAGAAAAGATCAGCGATCCCTAAGGTCTGAGGACTCCATAAATCAGGAGTTTGGGGGATGTTCTAAGGCTCGGTTTCTACCAGGAAACATTACTTTAACTCTCAATATGCTGCTGTTTCCAGAAGAGGAGTCGGTGACTATCGTCCCAGAGTCCTGAACACTTAGGAAGGGTAAGTCAGAGCAGACTGGAACCAGGACCCTGAAAAGAGGAAAAACACACTCTGGTGAATTCAGTGTTGGGGCCCCAGGGGAGCCTGAGAAGGAGGAGACACAGAATCAGCCCAGATGTCCCCATGGTCCCTTCCCTGGAGGCTTCACCAGTGTCCTGAGTGAGGACGGTGAGGAGGAGCAGAGCCCAGGCCACGGCAGAGACGCCCCAAGAGCACGGTCTTCTGAGACCCAACCCTGGGCCTGGCTCCCCCAGACCTCTCTTATCTCTTCCCCCTGCCTCAGAGGAGGGAGGGGCCTCTATGCAAATCTGCTTCCTGCACTTGTCTCTCCTCAGCCCCTCTGACCTGGCCCTAGACTCTAGATGCTTCTACATCGCTGGACAGTGGAGTTTACGTGAAGGGATTAAAACTCTTATGTATATCCTGAGGGGAAGGAATTTGAATTGTTTAAACCTGATTTTCACAGGAGAGAAAGATCTGCTGAAGTTCCTCATGTTAATCAGCTCCTGGACCTTCAATGTCTTGTCTGTGTTGTGACTGTGTCTCTGTAACCCTCTGAGGCTAGAAGCACACTCCTCAGGGTTTCTCTACTGTTTGGAAAGTGTCACTGCCCCCTCCCATGGAAACACCTGGTATTTGGTGGTTTATGGTGCAGTTTCCCCAGCTGAAGGCTTTTCACTGCCCCCATCACCACCCTTTGTGTTGAGGCCTCTGCAGCATCAAATCTCTCAAGCCGATGAGTCACTTCCAGGCCCCTCTCCCACAAGCCATGCAGAGTGTCTGGTGCACATGCGAAGGAGCCCCGTGGAGGAACAAGGAGCACCAACCAGGAGCCATAACCTGAATCCTGTGTCAGCTTCTCCCCATTCAGCACTTTTTACTCTTTAGCAAATGGCCTGCCCTTTCTCTCACTCAATTCTCAGCCTCAAAATGAAGAATATAAACTACATGCTCGCGGTAGGTGACTATGGAGACATTGATCTGAGAAGGGAAGTGCAGCTTTGAAAATGAGATATTTTGATGTACACAAGAGGGATATTTGTTACAAACTTTATGTTATCCAAGATCTCATTACATCTTATCTTTTATTTATTTGTCCGATCATAGATGTATTTATTTCTCCAACTTGACAAATCCACAGGCCATGAAAAAAAGACTTCCTTGACCCTGGAACACTGAAGACACAGAACCACTGTGAAAATATTCCTTCCTGTTTCTGTCCTCAAAAAGCTTTTGAAACTCATTTTCAACTTTCCCTTTTTTCCACTAAATGTGTTCAGATTGACTTAAATTTCCAAATTAATTACAACATTATCAGGGGCTGGCCCAGCAGCGTAGTGGTTAAGTTTGCATGCTCCTCTTCGGCAGCCTGGGGTTCGTGGGTTCAGATCCCAGGCGTGGACATATACATCACTCATCAAGCCATGCTATGGTGGCATCCTATATACAAAGTCGAGGAAGATGGGCATGGAAGTTAGCTCATTGCCCATCTTCCTCAGCAAAAAGAGGAATATTGGTAACAAATGTTAGCTGATAGCCAATCTTCCTCACAAAAAAAAAGAAAAGAAAAAGCCAATATTATCACATTAGGTTCCATTAAAGATGACATAAGCACAAGCAAAATTTCTCCCGCTGAATTCTGCTATAAAGCTGTTTGAGTCTCTAGAGAAGTGAACCACAGAAGGCAGATTATCAGAGACTGGCATTTGAGTAACACCAAACCAAAGAGAGTTTCCCATTTTTCCCTCAGTGTCTCATGAGCAGGACTCAAGGAAGCTAGAGCCTGGAAGAGGCATGAGCATGAGACAGAAAGAGCTCCAGGAACATATCCTTGTCCGGGCTCGAAGTGTGAGAAGGGTAACTCAATAATGCTCAGAGCAAGTCTGGATATCCATGTTTTCTTTTCCTTTAGTGTTATTTTTCTCCTGATACTCTACATCCTAGTCTCCAGGAAATACTAGTGTAGTGGCAGAAATGACACTGCAGGCTGTGGGGACTTTCCTTTCTCATCTCTCAGTTTGTTTTCCCAATGAGACTGAAACCAATCCCATTACTTCTGTTCCTCTCTGTCCTCCTGAGGCTTGGCAGACACACGAACACTGTCACAGGTAGTGCACAGAAGTGAAGAGTAACTAAGTCCCATTTTCTGTCCTGTAGACCAACAGGAAGGCCCAAGAAGTGTAAACACTGGGGGGTTGTGGAGAGGCACATGCCTGGGAAGCAGTGCTGTTAACTGTTATGAATTCTTGGGCTCATCTCTCAGCTGCACTTGCATGGTGTCTGATGCTAAAGGATGGAAAGACATTGAAAATGGAGTTAAGGAATTGACTTCCACCAGGATCCCAGATGTGACCTGTGATACTCACTGTAGCTCCCACTCAGGACAGATGCAAACAGCAGGGAAAATATTTTGTAAACTGAACTGACATGGAAACCACATTCCAATGAAGGTTGTTTGAAAAGAGTAGATTGAACTCAATCAGGTAAAGTGTCTGCAAAAATAAAAATATCACATAGGATTTAAACAAGAACCATAGTTTCATAACATCACATTGAACGTACCCAGAATAGAATCTAAAATCACTTGGCATGAGAAGAACCAGGAAAACTCAGCTGTGACTGCCTCCCTCTGGTGATCCTACTTTCTTCAGATTATCCCATGACAGAGAAGAAAATGAACAGCTCTTCTGTGAGGTAGCTGACATCACTAAGGTGCTGACACCAATGGTACCATCTTGAAATCTCTGGGAGTGTCTGGCCTGGATTCTCCATTGTACTTTCCTGTCTGTGCTTCTCTTGCCTTGACATGAGCCACGCCCTGATGTCCTTGCCACCCAAGAATAATCATCTCTCCTCTCCTTCCCACAAGAGTGATCTCAGAGTACTCTTGGAGACCATGTTGAACTAGGCAGCCAGAACATGGGACACACAATCCCCTTACAATATTCCTACTAGAGACCCAGGACCATCCCACATCCAGCAAGGCCTCAAGCCCAACTCTAAGAGACCCTTCTCTTCCTGTAGGGCCTTGTATGCCATCTTCAACAGGGGTTCCAGTAGATCCCAGGGAAGCTCACCCAACACTGACCCTGAGTCTTTCTTAGGGTCAGTGTCTCATGGGGGCCTTACATGACTGATCCATTCTCCTTCCTCACTCAACTGGTTTGTTGCTTCTTCTCACTGTTTTAAATGTAAACATTATTTGGGGATGCAATCCAAGTGGAAGAATTTAAAGAAATGCAATGATAGATTAATTCCAGATTCAAGATCCTGGCTAATTGGTAATGCGATATATGGATATTCTTTGGGGGGATAGATGTGGAGATGGATAGATGTGGCTTAAAATTCTTCCTTCAATTGTACGCATTTATTTCATGTACTCTTCTTTAGGTATGATAAGCTATACAATAAAATAAATTTAGAAAAATAGCCTGAAATGTAGCAGTATACTTTTCCTTTTCTTCACTACATAGAACAGAGCTTTAGAACTAACGTACAAGTGGAGAAACTTTCTATGAGTTCTACAAGAATAAGGTGACAGAACTGACCCTGTGGACTTTTTTTACATGGTGGAAACCAAGTTACCTAGATTCTTGAACAAAAATTGGAGGAGAAATAAACAGAGCCAGTGAAGGAGGACAAACACTCCTCTCCTGCTGTTCTGAGGAAGCTGAGCTTAGGACCCCTTCCTGCCCTGTCCAGCACGTTCAGGCCATGTCCAGGCAACAAGTGAAAGAAAGGAAGATGACCCTCAGCGTGGAATCTTTGTGGGGCTCCAACGTGAGAGAATAAGGTTGCCTTGACTGCCTTATAAAACATTCACTGAGAGTGAGGTTTTTGTTTCTTTTATTCTGTTTTATTATGTCATATGATGATTTAAACATAAATACAAATATAATAAAAAGGGAAAAAACTTTTTCTGAAGTCAAAAAAATAGAAAGAGAATCCCTTCTCTCCTTTTTATTCATTATTACTTTAGGAAACTTGTATCGTAATTGTCTCTCTGCCCCTTTAAAATATGTGTAAATCTTTTAAACTCTAATAATCTTCTTGCAAGCTCACCAATCTAGAAATATCTTTCCCTTTAAAATGTGACATTCAAAGAAGACAGGGTCACATTTCCCAGTGTTCATGGGATGGTAGGGACCTAACTTCACTAAGAGTCTGGCTCCAAGTTGCAAATCTACCTCCTGTCAAAAAGATCTCAGAAGTTATCTTTGCTTTGGATAAAGGCAGTTAGCAAGCACAGATGGTCACCTCAGGCCACACTAATTTAGGATGAACTATGAATGATGACTGGTGCTGTCAAGTCTTTTACTGGAGCACTAGCAATGGTTTGTCTTGAGACCATGCAGGAATGGACTGGAACGGCTCTACTCTACAAAGGAAGAGAATGCTTTGTCTCTTTGAAAACCCTTCAATGGACTGCCTGCCATCTCCTCACATTTAGTTTAATGTCTTTTCAGTGACAAACTTGTTTTCTTTTACCTCTTGGAGAGGAAGAGGTTTTCTGGATTGGCAGATTTTATTTTTGAATTCCATTTCCTATCAATGGTGATGAAGATGGGACTCCAATGCCCGTGGATCATCTAGAAAGATCAGTCTGCTGCCAGGTCCTAAGAGATGAAAAGATAGCAAAGGTGAAAGAAAGTCTGAAGTTAGAGAGGACACTGAGTGCTCAGGAAGTTCTGGTCTCATTCCCCATGGAGGTGGAGACTGTACCCAGGGCTGCTGCCCCAACATGACTTACAGTGAGCATCCCCTTGCTCAGATCTCCAGCCCTAGATGGGCAGGAGGCTGTTTTGTCTGACCTGGAGCCTGTGAATTGATCTGGGCCCAAGGGCAGAGGTCTAACATTATAAATCAGGGATTTGAGGACTGTGCATGATTGCTGTTGGTATCAGGAGACCTGATAACAACCTGCAATGTCACTGCTGCTTAAAGCACAGGAGAACATTTGTCCAAGAGCCCTGGACACTGAGGGAGGCTGAGTCAGGGCAGACTGGGCCCAGGACACTGAGAGGAGGGAGAAATGCAGGGAGGGACG
>JABWHU010001757.1:5703016-5724738 GCA_014189135.1 Dicerorhinus sumatrensis harrissoni
GCTGCTGCCCCAACATGACTTACAGTGAGCATCCCCTTGCTCCAGGCTCCAGCCCCAGATGGGCAGGAGGCTGTTTTGTCTGACCTGGAGCCTGTGAATTGAGCTGGGCCCAAGGGCCAAGGTCTAACATTATAAATCAGGGATTTGAGGACTGTTCATGGATGCTGGTGGTATCAGGAGACCTGATAATAACCTGTAACGTCACTGCTGCTTAAAGCACAGGAAAACATTTGTCCAAGAGCCCTGGACACTGAGGGAGGCTGAGTCAGGGCAGACTGGGCCCAGGACACTGAGAGGAGGGAGAAATGCAGGGAGGGACGAGTTCATGGCATGACCCTGGGAAGCCAGGAGAGGAGAGTAAGAAGGGTCAGCTCAGGCACCCAGATGACCTCATCCTTGGGGACTCTCACCTGTTCAGAGAGTGACGGGAGGGGAGGGAAGGGGAAGTGGAACCCGGACCACAGTGGAGACATCCCAGAGATCCCAAATCTGGGACTGGATCTTCAGGACTCTCTTATCCCCTCCCCATGTTCTGAGATGCAGGAGGAGGCTCCATGAAAATCTGCTCCTGAACCCCACATTCAGGCCTTTGGGGTGAGACCTGTTCTGTCTGTGGCCTCGTGCTCAATTCAGCAGGAAGTTGGAGATGCCAGTGTGGTCTCCTCTGGAAGTTTCTCAGGGGCTGGTCCTGAATCACCCTCTTTAGTTATTTCCTCAAAGGGATGTCTCAGTCTTCCCACCATTCACACCCCTGGGGAAGATCCCCTGCCCTCTGCAAATGCAGACCCTGAAATGGTGCTGCCCACCCCCTGAAGTCCTGCTCTCTCCTGACATTTCCTGACTGCCTGTCAGGACACAGAGACCAGCCCTGAGTTCTCTCTAGAACCTTTCTCTGCTGAGAACCTGTAACAGCTGATTGCACAGGCACTCAGGTGTGTGAGGCCATTTCTTGCACATGTCTGTCAGGGGTTCCTTCCCCAGGAAATCTCAGTTTGGGGCAGTGAGTAGAGCCCCTTTGTGGGGCCCATGTCTCAATTCCCCTCCTGATTCCATCACTTCCTAACTAGATGATGGGGGCAGCTGGAGCACCTCTCCCTCCACACCTCAGTGTCCTCAACAAAGAACAGGTAGATCTCGGTCCCAGGTCTCCAGGATTCTGCCAGAAACCACAGTGACAAAGAGCACATCAGCATGTGTTTCTCCTCATCACTCAGGGTAGAAAACAGAGACCTTCACCTGCAGTCAGAGCGCTGAAGCCTTTCATCAGCAGCCTTGGTCTGTCTGCTTCACGGGTATTTTTCATCCTGATTGTCCCTGACCTGACCCTTCCAATGATCACCCTGGGTGGTCTTTACCTCCTGCCTGGCATAAGAAAGGGCAAGAACCATATTGTAATGATTTAACTTATGAGAGTCTTTCCCCAGAGAAGGTCTGTAGACTCGCTCATCTCCTCCGTAAGGCACTACAGGCAGTACTCTGCTCCTTTCAAAATAAAAATATATAGATCATCATAGAAATTTGCAAAAACTAATATCAATTCATAGCATATATTCATAAAGTACAGAAACATAGAGTTATAATCAAAGATCTCAGAGATATTAAGATAACTAGCATTTGCATTTTAGTGAGTATCATCCTGGGCATCTCCATCTGCTACATATGGGAACAATGTTATAGTTCTCTCTGTCTGTGTGTCCTATGAGGATGGGACTATACTGCTTTGGCCACCATTCATTACAGAGCATCTGGCTACTGAAAACAATTAATGAAATAATAGAAGTTCTTTTAAACTGTATGTGTGTATATATATATATATATATATATATATACACACACACACACACACACACATAGATATGTACGTGTGTGTGTATATATGTGTGTGTGTGTGTGTGTATAAAAATTTTACATGAATGTTATCATATTATCTGTGTCATTTTCTTGCCTACTTTTTACACCCAACACTGGACTGTTTATGGGGCTGTTTATTGACCTTCTAGAAATGTACTTTTTGGGTCACCCACACTTGAGACTCCTCACTCCCTACATACTCTAACCAGGAGCTCAGGAGGAAGCCAACCTGGAATATTCATACCAGCCTAGCAAACCACAGCAATGACCTTCCTGAAATAAAGTCTCCTCAACCTAATTAACTTTGTGTGTTTTTTCAAGAAACAGATGTGTTAGGGGAAAGTCTCTAATTAGGACTGACTAATAAGGCTGGTCTATACAGAATGGAAGTGGACTTGGGCCCTCAGGATATTGACTAGGAGTTCTATGGATGTGATTGTTCTGAGGAAACTACTTTAGTGTCATTTTTTCATAGCATGTGATGAACATTTCCAAGAGCACAAGAAAGGAGACACCCAGGCCCAGGATAGGAGGAGCTCAGCGCACTCCTCAGGGTAGGGGTACGAGGAAAATGGTAGTTGGGGGATGTGCTGGTTGTGGATTGGACATTATTGTTTGTGTGTGTGTGCTTTCACAATTATTTGCCATATTATTTAAGACAATAGTTTGAATAATTTCTATTATTTAGCATAATAATTAAAAAATAACAAATTGATGGAGCTGGCCTGGTGACAGAGCATTTGGATTCACACGCTCTGCTTCAGCAGTCCATGGTTTGTTGGTTTGGATCCCGAGCATGGACCTACACACCGCTCATCAAGCCACACTGTGGCAGCATCCCACATACAAAACAGCAAGATTGACAACTGACATTAGATCAGGGCCAAATCTTCCTCACTAAAGGAAAATTAAAAAAATATGAATTGATTACCTTCTCAGTAACCCTTCTCAGTAGTGTCTAGGGTTGGATTATCAGCTCATGAACTGGATCTTTGTCTCCTGAGATCACTGTGGAGAAGCCTCCAGATGTCCATGTGATTAGTACAAGAAGCACACTTCTGATCTCAATGAGGAGCCATCTTGACCTCTGTCCCATCTTCCGTAGTACTTGACTAAAACACACGACCTCACCCCAAGATGCAGCAGTCCCCGTTATCATGTAAACTTGTTCCCATTTGAGTTGTGCACACAATAAGACATGATATAGAAATAGGAAGAGCATGGTGCCAAGATGATGGCATAGGCAGACTCTGAACTCATCTCCTCCCACTGACACAACAAATCTACAACTACTCTTGGAACAATTACCCCTGAGAGAGAACTGCAAACTGGATAAAAAGAACCCCCACAACAAGGGAAAGTGCTGACTGAGGTGGAAGAGGCAGAAATTTCTTTCTGGAGAGAAAAAAGCCACCTTCAAGCTGTGCCGCCTCATGGTCAGCCAGGTGCAATCTTAAGGTACGAAGACTTCCCTGGAGGGGGGTGGATCTGAGCAGGGGAGTGTTCCCACAATAAGCATCTTTTGGACTCAGGACAACTGAGACAAGTGACATAATATCTGGCTTTGCGGATAGAAAAGCTATCAGACCTAGGGAAAGAAAAAAGCCTCCTCTTAAAGGGTCCACACACAAATCCACCCATTTCTGAAAGCAACCTAAAATCACCAGAAAGGAAGGTGCACAGTCCTTTGGTGAAAAGAGACTCACTTCATAGTCTCTGGGTGCATCTCAGTGAGAGGTGAGACCTCCGCAGGCACTGAGACATTGGCAGCTGCCGTCATTGTGACCTAGTACAGGCGTGCTGACACAGATGCTGGCAGACAGCATTGGAGATCATCCCCTGGCCTGTTCACCCAGGGGTCTGCCCCTCCCACCAGAGCACCGATTTAATCCAGCCAGGCCAGGCAACCCTGCCCTAAAGCCTCGCCCCCACCCCCAACAGCAAGCCCTCGGACAATTTGTTTGCCCACATAGACAGGATGCCTGGAACTTCTGCAGCTGAGTGAGTGGGTACACCTCTGCAGGGTGGGGCATGTGTGATGGGCAGGTGGAGTGTGTGCGCCATTGGTGGAGTGTGTGGGACCTCTGCAGTGGGGCAACTGGGTCCACTTCAGGGGGTCAGGGCATGCACCCAGGGCAGGACTGTGTTGACTGTGTGTGGCCCTGTGGGTGGTGGGGCTTGTCAGCTACAGAAGATTTATGGTTCTCAAACAGCCACATAAGGGCTCAGCCCCCACCTTCCAAAGCCTGAAAAAATTGGATGCTCCCATCACCTGGGTCCAACCCCACTCAGCTGCAATCTTGAGAGAGCTGACAACAGCCTTGCAGGCCGGAGGTCTACAGCAATTGTAAGCCCCTGAGTCTAGCAACCAGCCACGTTGGGGGCTCACTCACTTAACAGACAAACTGCAACAGGAATGTGCTATTAGAACTTACAGCCAACTTTTCTGGCGCTTCCAATGTGCAGTAAACTGTCTGAAAGGTCCATAACAGCCTCACACAGCTGAGCATGACAACCAGCCAGCCAGGGGTCAGCCTTGCCTCCACAGGCACCTGCAGCAAGAGCAACTCTGCCACAAGAGAAGGACATGTGTAGCCCACACAGCAGACACTCTTGGAACATTTGGAACTGGTGACGAGAGGGAAGCACACTGCTGGGCCTCATAAGGTGTCTCTTACATAAAGCCACCTCTCCAAGATTGGGAGACATAGCCGACCTACCTAATACATACATATAAGCACAGAGAAAGAGGCAAAATGAGGAGACAAAGGAATACGTTCCAAGTAAGGGAACAGAACAAAGCCCCAGAAAAAGAACTAAACAAAACAGAGATAAACAAGCTACCTGAGAAGGAGTGCAAACTAAGAATCATAAGAATGCTTACTCATCTTGGGAGAAGAATGGATGAACTCAGTGAGAACTTCAACAAAAAATTGGAAAATATAAAGAAGAACAAATCAGAAATGAAGAATATAATACCAGAAATGAAAAATTCACTAGAGGGACTCGATTGCAAAATCAGTGATACAGAAGCACAGATCAGTAAGCCAGATGAAAGACTAGAGGAAATCACTCAAGCTGAACAGATAAAATAAAAAAGAATTAAAAAGATTGAGGACAGTCTAAGGTACCTCTGGGACAACATCAAGTGCACTAACATCCGTGTTATAGGTGTCCCAGAAGAAGAAGAGAGAGACAAAGGGGCAGACAATCTATTTGAAGAAATAATAGCTGAACATTTTCCTAACCTAAGGAAGGAAACAGAAATCCAGGTATGGGAAGCACAAAAAGCACCAAACAAGATGAACCCAAAGAGGCCCACACCAAGACACATTATAATTAAAATGTCAAGAATTAAAGATAAAGAGAGAATCCTAAAAGCTGCAGGAGAAAGCCACAAGTGACATACAAAGGAAACCCCATAAGGTTATCAGCTGACTTCTCAGCAGAAATCTTACAGGCTAGAAGGGAGCAGCATGATATAGTTAAATGCTGAAAGGAAAAAACCTACAGCCAAGAATACTCTACCCCACAAGGTTATCATTCAGAATGGAAGGAGAAATAAAGTTTCCCAGACAAGCATAAACGAAAAGAGTTTATCACCAAGAAACCAACTGTACAAGAAATGCTCAAGTGACTTATTTAAGTGGAAAAGAGAAGACCACAAATAGGAATAAGAAAATTATCAAAAAAAAAAATAAAACAATAAAATCACTGGTAAAGGCAAAGATACAGTGAATGTAGCGAATCAACCACCTATGAAGCTAATTGAAAGTCAAGAGACAAAAGTACTAAAATTATCTATTTCCATAAGAGGGTAACAGATACACACACACGAAAAAAGAAAGTTAGATATGATATCAAAAACATAAAATGTGGGAGGAGAGGAGTAAAAGAGTAGAGCTTTTAGCAAGAGGTCAAACTAAGGAGACCATCAATTTAATACAGATTGTTATATACATAGGTCATTAATGTGAACCTCATGGCAATCATAAATCACAAACCTATAATAAATACATGAAAATTAAGAAATAAGAAGCATGACTGCCATCAACAGAAAGCAAAACGACCACTTGCACATAATATAGTTAATAACCAATTCAACCAAACCAAATAAAATAAAATACACACAAATCAGTTCCTGGATCCTTATCTTTCAGGCCTATTTAAAGTTGATGATTCCTTGCAAATTAACGAAAGAAAAAATGAAAGGTAAAATACCAAGAAATGGTGGTATGGAAAGTGGATGGCATCTAACAGAAATCCTGTAGAAACATGAATGAGAAATACCTTGAAGTGCTGATTTCCTGATCACGTTGAACAGTAAAATTGGCAAATATTCAACAATGGGGACAACAAAACACCTCTGACAAAAGTGACTTATGTATCCTTTCTTAAAAATATATAACATACATAATATAATTATTGTGAACACACAAGAGGTTGTCCTTAAAAGCATGAGTCTCCACAATCAAAAGACACCAATGGCTATGGGAGCCCCAGAAATGTCAAATTGGAGGAATCCTGTTCACTCACCAAACAGCTATTGTTTTTGTTCCTATGACTCCTCGTTTTTTCAAATATATTAATCAACCTTCAAAGGGAAATTGTGGTACTCCTTCAAAGCAGCAACTCTAGAAGAGGCATTTGTGTCTCCCTGCTCTCATGAAAGCATCAAGATGACTGGGACAGATTCCCAGGTATTCTCCTACAGTCATAGAATACCTGTTGGAGGTCACAGAGGTCACAGAACACAAAACCAGAACAGTGGGACCTCCATGTTCTATAGATTTTCTCCACAAGGACACAGATCCTATGGGCAGGCGCAGACTCTGACCAGCCTTCCACAGACAAGAGGCCAGGACACAGAACATTATGCTGTGTCTTCAGTAGCAGAGGTCTCTCTCCACCGTTGAGAACAGCAGGATAGCATAAAACAGGAGTCTCCTTGTGACTCTCCTCCTGCCATTGAAGAGGTGTAAAGAGCCACACATTCTAGGGCATCATCACACAGGCAAAGAGGAAGATGTCATTGTCCCCAGACAATAAACTAGAGACAGCAATTCCTTTAGAATTTTGCGATGAGAAAGCAGAACCCCTGAGAGAGAACTGAGTGCTCAGGCCATGCTACAGAAAGCCCCCTCTGGCCAGGCTTGGGGAAGCATCTTCAGAACAAGGAGGGAGCCTGTGAGCACAGGGCAGGTTCTGATCTCCCTTCCCCATGAACTTGGACCACTGTGGCTAATTACTGCTCTTCGCATAAGAGAACAGTAATAATCAGCCTCATCCTCAAGTTGGAGCCCAGAGATGGTCAGGGAGGTCTTACTGCTGACGTCAGAGGCAGAGAAACCATCAGTGATCCCTGAGAGCTGAGAACTATCATCATAAATCAGGAGTTTGGGGACTGTGCCCAGTCACTGTTGGTACAAGACACAAGGTTATATTGCCCAATATAGAAGCTGCTTCCAGAACATGAGATGGTGATCGAATTTCCAAGGTTACCAGACACTGATGGAGGCTGAGTCACCGCAGACTGGGCAAAAGACCCTGAACAGAGGAAAAACACAGTCTTATGAGTTCAGTGCTGGGCCCTAAGTGAGCCTGAGGAAGAGGAGACCAAGAATCAGCCCAGAAGTCCCCATGGTCCCTTCCCTGGAGGCCTCACCTGTGCCCTGAGTGAGGAGGGTGAGGAAGAGCAGAACCCAGGCCATGATGGAGATGCCTCAAACGTACTGCTTTCTGAGACCCCAACACTGGGCCTAGCTCTCCTAGACCTTTCTTATTCCTCCCCCTGTCTCACAGGAGGGAGAGGCCTTCATGCAAATCTGCTTCCTGCACCTGCTCTCCTCAACTCTATGAACTGGCCCTTGACTCTAGATACTTCTGCATCCCTGCACATCAGGCCTTAAAACACTTGACATGGATTTTCTGAGTCATGTCTTATGAGTCATGACAGTGCCCAGAAAAATGAGCCAGTCCTCAGTGTCATCACCTTCCTATGGTTGGAGCCATAAAGTCCCTGTCAGAGGAATTCTAGGACTTCCCTTCTAGCTGTGTGGGATGACAGTGAGGACGGGGGCTGTGCTGGCTGGGAGAAGTCCAATCACACATTTACCCCGGCATCAAAGCAAAGCTGAGACTGTTCATTTTTCTTCAACCCCTTCTTTTTCCTTTCTCATGCATCCCTCTGCCCCTGCCTCTGCAGTGTCTGAGGCCGGGGACTTGCCTTCTAGAAAAGGACTTACTGGGACACAACAGATTTAGGCCACCCCATGCACTCTGTTCCTCTTAGAAGGAGCTCATGGGGAAACAGCTCTTGGGACTTCATACAGGCCAGGGTAACCACAGCAATGACCTTCCCAGTCCAGGCCCTGAATGCCCCTGGTGGCCTCAGATAGAAGACCCCAAGCACCAGCTGACAGCTGTGTGTGAACTGGAAATCCCTGAACTGCTTTCACACCTTCTTCCTGCCTCACTGGTCAGTTCCAGGTCCCCCAGTCCCTTCTAATCCTCTCCATGATACTTCCCTATTGTCCTCCAGCTTCCTTCAGGGTGGAAAGTGTCATCTGCCACACCAGCTGGCCCAGAACCTCCCCCTCAGGACCAGTGTGCTTGTCTTAGGAAGGCCTTATCACAGGTCAGTGCTCCTGAGGCCGCTTGGCCTGGGGCTGAAGAAGCATGGGATGTGAAATGAAAGCATCCCCAGTAGGAAGGCTGGATGAGAAACTTGGTGGGACAGGAGACCAAATGGATTCTCAAAAGCTAACATCTGAAAGAAAAAAGTACTGTGAAATAGAGAGCCCATTAGTATTGAGAATAACCTAAAGGAAAGCCAGAGGTGGATTCATCTGCTTGAAACTGTGGGACAGAGACCTGGAGTCAGCAGTGGGCTAAGGGCCCCTGCCCCAGGGACACACCTCAGTGTGGGTGTGTCTGTCACACTGGACCATGAGGACACTCTTTGTCTTGTCCATTGTACACAATGAGACTATCTCATCTCAGAGCTGTGCACCTTCCTGAGGTAAAAAGTCTCTCCCATCCACAGACGTGCTTGATTTAGTGGGTTTTTCCAGAAAGATGGGTTTGGGGTAAAGAATCTAATCAGTGCTGACTGGTCAGCACACAATGCAAATATAAATGTCTCCTCAGGAAATAGGGTAGGAGTTCTAAGGATTGTGAATGTTCTGAGGAAACTACCTCAGTGTCCTTGTTCACAGCACATGAGAGAAACATCAAAAGTACAGAACTGTTGTGGCCAAGGGTGGAGGAGCTAAGTGTTGACCTCTGGAGAGAGGTGCAAGGAAAGCGTGGTTGGGAGAAGAGACAGTTTGGGATTTGAGACTATTATTTGTATGAGTTTGAAAGAGGTGTGTGGTTTATTATTTTAGGAGCTAGTTTAGATGATGATTTCTATTATTGGAGATAATAAAACAGGAAGATGTCAGTGACCTCATAAATCCATCAGCCGGTGTCTGGGGCTAGGTTAGAAGACCCACCTCCTGGGTGCTTGCTCCTGAGATCCCTGTGGTGAAATTCTTGGGAGCATTCCTGGTGGCCAGGAGATCTCACAAGAGGAAAATCACTGATTTGCACGTGGACCTGTCCTCTTCTCTGTTCCATGTTCTGTGAGCTCCAGGAACAAACTCAGGTTCCCACGTGAAGGGTCATCATTCTATTTAAAATTGTTCTGGATTTTTAAGCCCATGCAAAAAGACATGACATAGACATAAGAAGCATGACTGCCACCAATAGGAAAGCCAACGACCACTTTAATATGGTAAAGTTAATAACCAACCTGCCAAAGCAAATAAGTTAAAAATATGCAAAAGTCAATTCCATATCCTCATCTTTCAGGTACAATTAAATAGCACGATTCCTTAAACAATGGCAATGAAAAAAGGAAGACAAAAAGGACAGATGCAGCAGAAAATAAGTGGCACCTAGTGCAGAAATTCTATGACACATGAATGGCCATTGCCCTGATGGCTAATTCCCTCGTTACATTGAACAGTAAATGACTGGTGGATATTTTGACCATAGGAACCCCTATAAGATTTCAAATCCCTTCCATCAAAAGTGGTTTTTATCATCTTCTCAAAAAGTGTTAAAAATATATTTAATTTCATTATTTGAGAAAACTCAAACGGTCTTCTAACATCATGAGACACAAGTACACAAGACACAAAGGGCTGTGGTAGCTCCAGACGTGCCGTACTGACCATCCTATTCACTGAGCATCCAGATACAGATTTTCTTGGTAACAGCCCCTTTTGAAGAATAGTAACTACCTTCTCCACAGAAGTGGGGGTCCCACTTTAAAAGGACACACTCAAAGAGGCAGTGGTGACTCCTGCACATGGAGATACTTTGTAAAGATCCCATTGATGCCATTATAGTCAGGGAGCAAGTCTTACATCAGACGCTGGACAAGATGACCAGACAGGGCCCCTCTACATCCTACTGGCTCTCTGCACAAGCAGCACACTCTACAGGAGGCACAGCCTCTGACCAGCCTTATGCAGACATGGGACCATGTCTCAGGTTGTTATTCTGTGCCCAGTGGTAGAGGTCCCTTCCCACTATGCTGTCATCCAGCAGCTAAGGGGTCGATCTGTGCCATGACTCAGACAGAGATGATTGAAACACAAAGATACTAAGTGTTTACTGGGGAAAGAGAGAAGGTAACTGAAAAAAATTTTGAAAAAATAATTGAAGGGGAGAACATTATAAGAAAGGCTGAGCTCGCAGGTAAGGTGCATCCATCCTGATCTGCCTGGGTGTGAGGTCATTGCCAGGACGTGCCACTTTCAGTAGTAAATTGATAAAGAGCTGGTGAACCGAGAAGAGTTGATCACTGCTTCACAGCTTCCAGAGCTCAGCCCTGCTGCATTCAGATGTCCATGAATTCTTGGCCAGATATTTCTGTACATGGGTACTTAGTGATTCACTGTAAGTAGAATTACAGCTAGCAATTGAACTTATCCACCATGAAATGCAGACATCCTTGGGGATGCTTGAGGAATGGGGACATACAACCAAATCTTTCTTCCTTGGGGAACAAAGAAGCCATTTTGGAAAGAGCCCATCCTATTAGGTAGACAGGCCCTGTGCAAGGCTGCTTACAGGACAGGGCTTCAGGGATCTGAGGGGATGGTGATTCTGACGGGGAACAGAGTCTGACACTCAGATTCTCCCTGCTCAGCCCCTTTGGACATGGGATCAAAGATGAGGGATATTAAAAAAAAAAAATCTTCCCCTTTGTCTACATTTCCTCTGCATCTTCTTCGGGTCTTTTCTATGTTGTTGTTCCTTCAACAACAGAAACACAGAAGAAGAGCACAGCCAGAGGGCCATCCTGACTGGAGCATGATAGACACCGAAATGGACAAGAAAACATCATTTCCTGACAAGTGAACCCAGGCTGTTCTCCAGCTGTGTGGGAGATGGAAGCATTGAAAGTGAAGATTTCCCTGAGAATGCGGAACTGCACCCTGCAGAGGTAACCCTGTGGCTCTGTTCCTGCCATTGAAGAACTGGAAAAAGTCGCCTTCTGGGGAACAAGTTTTACAAGCAAACAGGGATTTTCATTTCCCAGACAATTCGTGAGAAAGCATATTCCCTTTTGCTACATAGCCAGCAGAAAAAGTTCAGAAATAACTGAGTTCTCAAGGCAATGTTGCATGAAGCCCCGTCTGCACAGGGTTGGGGAAGCTTCTTCAGAGTAAGGAGTGAGCCTGTGAGCACATGGAAAATTATTGTCTCACTTCCCCATAAACGTGGAACAGTCAAAAGTGCTGCTATTCATATATGAGCAAAAGTAATGATCAACCTCATCCTCAGACTGGGGTCCAGAGATGGGCAAGGAGGCTGTGTTGCCAGACTTGGGGCCAGAGAAGCCATCAGGGATCCCAGAGGGCTAAAGACTGGCAAAGTAAATCAGAAGTTTGGGGCTATGTCAGGGAGCTGTTGGTACCAGGAAACATCATCATAATACCCAATACCACTACTGCTTCCAGCATAGGAGATGGTGACCTACTGTCCCAGAGCCCCAGACAATGAGGGAGGCTGAGTCAGAGCAGCCTGGGCCCAAGATCCTGAAAAGAGGAAAAACAGAATCTGATGAGTTCAGTGCTGGGGCCCCAGGTGAGTCTGAGGAGGAGGAGGAGACAAAGGATCAGCACAGATGTCCCCATGGTCCCTTCCCTGGAGGCCGCACCTGTGCCCTGAGTGAGGAGAATGAGGAGGAGCAGAGTCCAGGCCATGGTGGAGATGCCTCAAGAGCACTGCCTTCTGAGACCCCAACCCTGGGCCTGGCTCCCCCAGACCTCTCTTATGCCTTGCCCTGCCTCAGAGGAGGGTGGGGCTTCCATGCCAATCTGCTGTCTGCACCTGCCTCTCCTCATCCCCCTCTGCCCGGGCCCTGGACTCTGGTTACTTTTGTACCTTGGACAGCAGAGCTCATCTGAGGGAATAAAACCCTCTCAAATGGATTTTATAACGTGAGCACATGATGGTGCCCAAGAAATGGAGCCAGACTTGAAATGCCCCTGTCATTCCTATTTTGGGAGTCATGATGTGATTGGCTAATAATCCCAGTGCTTACACTTTGGGCTGTGTGGGTCAAAGGTGAGGAAAGGATCCAGAAGGACTGAGATTAGGAGAGGTTCAGTCGTTTTTCTTCCCAAGCACCAAAGGCAGAGCTGGGGATTGTTCATTATCCCTTGCCCCCTTCCCATCCTCATCAGTTAGAGTAGGTCCTTATGCATCTCTTGATCCCCTGACTCTGCAGTGCTCTGAGACTGAGTCTTGAGGACATTTATTGGCCTTTCTACCAAAGGATTTATTGAAGCACAATAGATTTGGGTCACCCCACACACATCATCCCCCTTTGCAGGGGCTCAGGAGGAACCAGCTGTTGGGACACCATACAGGTCAAGGTAAACCACAGCAAGATCTTCGCAAATTTAGGCCCTTGTTGCCCCCTGGTGGCCACACATGGTGCAACCCAAGTTCCTGGGGAAAGCAGCTCAGTTGGAGCTGGAAATCCCTGCTCTGTATTGCTCTCCTCCTCACGGCTCAGTACTGAGCCCCCTGACCCCTTCTAATCCTCTCCATGCTCCTTTCCCTTTTTCCAGTAACTCCCTTCAGAATGGAATGCGTCACCCTTCACACCAGGTGGCTCAGAAACTCCCCCTCAGGACCACTGTGCCTGTCCCAGGACAGCCTTGTCACAGAGTTAGTGCTCCTGAGGCAGCTCTCAGCTCAGGGCTGATGAAACATTAGATGTTACATAAAACCAACCAAACCAGTAGGAAGACTGGATGAAAAAAATGGGCCAAGGAACAGACAGGTTAGCTTCTCAGAAGGACGAAAGAAAAAATGTTGCCTGAAGTAACGAGAGCTCACTAGGATTTCTCAATCCTGGGAAAGCAGGAAGAGAGTTCCAGTGTTTCAGATTCAGCAAGAATACTGCAGTCAGGATTGTCCCCATGGGCTCCAGGTCCAGGGACGTCTCATCAGGAAATGTCTATCTTCCATAGGAAAAACGAACTTTTTTCTATTGTCCTCTTTGAATGCAAGCAGCATTGACACGATGCTTTGGTTCTCCCATCCTTCTCCTACCTGGCCCAGGAAATGGGCACAGACCCAGGAAGTGCCCAACTGTACAATGGTTTTCTGAACAGAGGAGCAAAAAGGAAAGACATAGCGCCTGGGTGGTACTAGGGGGGTTGTAGAGAGGGACCAAGTTGGGAAATGAACTCATAATCAGTATATGAGGGCCTGGCCCCAACTCTATTCTGCGCTTTAGTGTCTTGAATCCTCAATAGGATGGGAAAGATTTTGAGAACAAAAGTATGGACTAGAACACCACTCAGATCCCAGAAGGACACTCACTGGTGCACACCCAGGACAGATGCAAACAGCATTGAAAAGGTTGTGTAATTGAACTGACAAATAAATCACAGCCCACAGAAGCCTGTTGGGAATTTTCAGCCTTTATACAAATGGGTAGATTGTCTGTCAATACAAAAATATAACCTTTCTATTTAAGGAAGACCCAGACCTTCATTACATAATATTGGATATGTCCAGGATAGAATCCAAACTCAATTAACCTATAACAGGCAGAAAAATCTCACCTGACATGGGAAAGACAATGAAAGCATGATTACCAAGAGATAACACTACAGTTGGAATTATGTGACCAGGGCTTTACAGCAGCGATCATAAAAACGATCCAAGTAGTAAGGGAAAACACTGTTGAAATGAATGAAAAGAAATTTCCACAAAGAAATCAATAATACTAAAAAGAGTGAAATGTAACTGTGAGAAATAAAAACTATATTGGAAGCTATTAACAGAGATAAGACTTTGCAGAAGTAAATATTACAACTTTGAACGTAGAGCAACAGAAAGGAATCAAAAGAAAACATGAAAGAAAAGAAACTCAGAAAGGAGGAAAAAAAGAAAAATATCAGTGAGCTGTGTGATTACTCCAAACGTCCTATTATACATGGACCTGCAGCCATGAAAGGAGAGGCAGAGGAAGAAATAATGGCAAAAACACTCTCCAGGCTAATGAAAACTAACTCACAGAGCCAAGAGTTCAATGAATTCAAAGCATGGGAAACATGAAGAAAACCACCCTATGTTTCCTTATAAACAATAACGGCCACATGCAAAAAAATGAAAGCAGACCATTATCTGACACCATACACAAAAATTAACTCATTGTAAACAATATTCTTTTTCAACAGAAGCCTTTCTGGAACTCACTTTCTCCTCACTGACTATTCAGTTCTTAGTAAAACGTCAACCATAGAGGATAATTCCTTAAAGATTCTATCAACAAATTTCCTTCTCTCACTTACTCTCCCAACCCTCAAGACACACATTCCTCACCCCAATCCAAAGGCTAATTCTCACTCAGCCAATGTGACTCCTGGGTCCTGGTTTTGACAATGCAGAGGACTGCAGAGAAAAGGCCCTGGGCAGTAACAACTTAAGTTGCTGGATTGAAAGTGACTAAATATGATCCTTAGTGTTCCCTCTCTGAAACTCCACTAAAACTGTCCTGAAGAGATTACAGTGTGTTCACAAACAAGGATGTAAGGAACAGGAGCGTAAAGGGCACACACACTCAGGAGCCAGGAAGCAGAGGGACAAGTGTTACCTGACTTAGACTTGAGGGAGACCAGTCCCAAATCTGCAGGCAGAGCCCACCTGAGATTCCTGTGGAATTCTCACTTGGCTGTGGGTGTGGCTGAGACAGGTGAGGGGAAGACTAAAGTTAGAACAGGGGAGTGGAGCTGTTAGAGAAGTAGGTAGGTCCCTACACCCTCGTCAGACTTAGACTTGAGGGAGACCAGTCCCAAATCTGCAGGCAGAGCCCACCTGAGATTCCTGTGGAATTCTCACTTGGCTGTGGGTGTGGCTGAGACGGGTGAGGGGAAGACTAAAGTTAGAACAGGGGAGTGGAGCTGTTAGAGAAGTAGGTAGGTCCCTACACCCTCGTCATTCTCAGTAGTGAGGCAGGTAGACCACTGCCAAATAGCCCCTCCTCCACCTTGATTTCCCCATGAAGAGGACAAAGCCCACATCTCTGGATGAAGGCAGGCCAGGCAGAGTGGACTCTGTGGGTATCATGAGGAGAACACTGTGCCTCATGAAGGGTGGGTCTGGGACCACCTCCGTCCACTCATGTCCCTCATTCAGACCCTTCTTGCCAGGCAAGAAAGCCCAGCTTATTTCTGAGGAAGCTGACTTTGTCGAGTCATTGGCAGCAATGAGAACATCTCTACATCTGAGTATGTGACGTTTATTTGCATCGGAATCAGAATCTTATCTGCATGTCTTGATCACGACCATGCGCCGGTGTCCTCATAAACAAAGAATAATAATTTCCCCTCTCCTTCTCCCAGAGACTGATCTTGGACTACTGTTGGAAGAACATGCTGATTTGAGATGCAGAGAATGTGGGATACCTGATAATCTAATAAGATTATTTATAGATGCCCAGGACGTGATCCACTTCCCGATAAGGATGGTGCCTGACTGGATCCCTCATCTTTCCACTGTTAGTTCCCCTGTTGCTCTAATTCTCAGGAGGAACTCTGGTAATTTCCAAAGGAAGCTCAGCCAGACACTGACCCTGAGTCTCTGATGTGCCTAATGTCTCCTGTGGGCCATGTCTGTGCAAACACTCTCCTTTCCCTCCTCACCTTGTTCATGTTTGCTAATCGCTGTGTCAGGAATATAATCTATACTATTTAGGGATGCAGATATAGTTGGAAAGAATGAACAAAAAGCAATGGAATGATTGACATCAAATTCAGATACTGGCTACTAGCAGCTCTGCATGGATGGATATGCTTTGAGTGGGTATTTGTGGTTTCCATTTTTTCTTCTCCTTAAACAGTGAATATTCATTACACTCACTCCTTGTAAAGTAGGAAACACTTACCAATAAATGGAATTTAGAAAAATAAAGTGAAAAGTACCCAAATTCTTTTACTTTCCTTGACTACATAGACAAAATCTCAGAAGAAATGTGTAAGTGGAGAAATTTTCCATGAGAAATTCCAAAAAAAACAGTGAAACAACTGACTTTGTGGGGTTTCTGAATGTTGGCAGAAATAAAGTCAGCCGGAACCCTTGAACAGAGAATCTAGAAAGAAAAAGATAAAGCCAGTGGCTGAACAAGACACCACATTATACTGTTCTGATGAAGCTGAGACCCAGATCCGGGATCCCTCCCTGCCCTGCCCAGCACATCCAGGGCATGTCCAAACAGCAGGTGGAAAAGAAAGAAAGATACAGCTCAGTGAGAAATCCTTAAGAAGCTCTAAGAATGAGAGAAGAATGTAAATATTTCCCTGAGACTGAATATGATATTTATATTTTTTCATTAGGAGTGATGTCAACATAGAATTTTCATGTCCTGGATCCCAAAAGACTCACCGTTCCTTGGGTTGAGACAGAAGAAGAGACAGCAAACATGAATGAAGGTCCATCAACTGGTGGATGGATGAACAACCATAGTATATCCATATCATTGAATATTATTCAGTGATAGAAAAAAAATGAAGTACACATACATGTTCCAACATGGATGATCCTTGAAAGTTGGAAAGAAGGATGATGATAAGTGAAAGAAGCCAGACACAAAAGGCCACATGATCTATGATTCCATACATGTGACATGGCCAGAAGAGGCACATCCTTAGAGACAGAACGTGTGGTTGGCAAGGGTTGAGGAAGTGGAAAACGGGGAGTGACTGCTAAGGGGTGAGGTGTTTCCTGTAGGGGTGATTGAAAGTGTTATGGATTTAGAGAGTGTTAAAGGTTGCACAGACTTGTAAGAATATTAAAAATCACTGAATGATAAAACATAATATAATGAATATAATGGAATGTAAATCATATTTCCAGAAAGTATTAGGACCTATGGACTTGATGGTTCAGAAAATGAATAAATTTTGTGTGTGTTATTGTGTGAGTATGAGTATGTATCTGTGAGTTTGTGTTTGGGCGTGTGTATGTTATATAAAGAGAGAGAGACAGAGAGAGAGAAATTTTTATAATGAAAGCAAATATGGCAAAATGTAACAAGTTGGTGAATCAGGGAAAAGGATACCCAGGAGTCTTTTCAAGTATTTTTTCAAATTTTTCTTAGATTGTAATAATTTCAAAATAAAATGATAACATAGAAAAAATAGAAGAGAGTCTGAGTTTAGGGATGAAGGGATTCGAATGAGCTCCGAACAGGTTTTGGTCTCCCTTCCTCATGAACCTGGAGCACTGTGGAAAGTGTAACTGCCCACATATGAGCCACAGTAATAATCAGCCTCGTCCTCAGCCTGAAGCCCAGAGATGGTCAGGGAGGCCGTGTTGCCAGACTTGGAGCCAGAGAAGCTAGCAGGGATCCCTGAGGCCCGAGTATTCACATTACAAATCAAGGGTTTGGGGGCTGTGTCCGGTTGCTGTTGCTACTGGGAGACATGGTCATAAGCCCTGATGTCACTGCTGCTTCCTGCA
Source organism: Dicerorhinus sumatrensis harrissoni (assembly GCA_014189135.1). Classification (NCBI taxonomy): domain Eukaryota; kingdom Metazoa; phylum Chordata; class Mammalia; order Perissodactyla; family Rhinocerotidae; genus Dicerorhinus; species Dicerorhinus sumatrensis. Next base: position 5,720,906 of record JABWHU010001757.1, read on the forward strand.
CAGGAGATGGTGATTGACTGTCTGAGATCCCTGGACGTTGAGGGAGGCTGAGTCAGGGCAGAGTGGGCCCAGGACCTTGAAAAGAGGAATAACACATTCTGGTGAGTTCACTGCTGGGGAACAAGTGGGGCTGAGGAAGATGAAACAAAGGATCAGCCCAGATGTCCCCATGATCCCTTATTTGGACGCCTCACCCGTGTCCTGATTGAGGAGGGTGAGGAGGAGCAGAGCCCAGGCCATGGTGAAGACATCCCAACAGCACTGCCTTCTGAGACCCCAACTCTGGCCTTGGCTCCCCCAGACCTCTCTGATCCCCTCCCCCTGCCTCGGAAAGGAAGGGGCCTCCATGCAAATCTGCTTCCTGTACCTGCTTCTCCTCAGCCTCTCTGACCAGGCCCTTGATTCTAGATGCTTCTGCATCACTGGGCAGTTTATCTGAAGAGATTCAAATACTTTGACAGGTATTTTCTGAAGATCAGGAGCTTGAATATTTTATACCTGCTTTACACAGGAGAGAAAAATCAGCCTGTGTCCCTCATGTTAATGGCTCCTGGTCCTTCAGAGCCTCTGCTGTGATATGACTGTTTCTCTGTGACCCTCCCAGGCCTAGGACACTCCTTTCTGTGCCTTCTGCTGGCTTCCCTCTCTTCAGAGTCTCTCTACTGTTAGGAAAGTGTCTCTGCCCACCCCCAGGAGAACACCTACTATTTGGTAGTCGGTGGGGGGTGATGTGGTCTCCCCAGCTGCAGTCTTGTCATGTCCAAAGTGTGACTTCTTTGTTCTGAAGCATCTACAAGGAACACTAGGCAAGAGCCACAGTCCTGACCCCGAGCAACTTCTCACCATTCTGCCATTTCCACTCTTGAGCAGGTGACTTATCCTTTCTCAGCTGCTGATTCTCAACATGAGAAATGAAAACTATAAAGACCACTGGCCTTTATATAGGACCTTAGGTGAGGATAATGAGAGAGGGGGGTGCAGGTTTGATAATGGGTCATTTCTATGTACACAACAGTGATGTTTATCATGGACTTTCTATTATCTAAATATTGCATTGCATTATATTGTTCCTTTGTCTGTCTGGTCACCTAGACATGTTATCTGCTTATTTCCTCCTCCTCACCATGTCCACAGGCCAAGATACAAATTACCTCCCAATTCCTGGAACAGGAAAACATCATTGTGAAAATATTTCCTCCTGTTTCTTTCCTTAATTGGCTTTTAAAACTCTTATTCTTCTTTCTTTTTTTCTATTGCCAATGGCTCGAATTAAAATGGAACTGAGTACTTTTCCTTTCCGTAGGTACATAGGCAAGAATTCAGAACAAATATAGATGTGGAGAAAGTTTTCACGAGAAATTACAAGTATAAAGGGGAAAATCTGCGTTTGTAGACTTTGGAGATGCTAGAAACAGTCACCTAGCACCTTTGAAGAAAGAAAACGGAAAAGGAAGAGAAAGAGCCAGTAGTGAGACAAAGTCCCCTCTTGTTTTGAAGAAGCTGAGGCCCAGACCCCTGCCATACCCTCTCCAGCATTTCCGGGACACGTTCAAACAAGAAATAGAAAAGAAGGAGAGATGGCCCTCAAGGTGGAATCCTTAGGAGGCTCTAAGTATGAGAGAAGAAGGTAGTCCTGGCTGCCTCCTAAAGATTTCACTATTGCGAACATGATATTTTTAATTTGTCATGTGAAGTGATGGGAACCTAGAAATTTCATGTCCTGGATCCCAAAGGATCACTGTTCCCTTGGGTTTTGACAGAGAAGACAGAAAGATTAATGAGATTCCATCAACTGATTAATGGATGAATAAATGAGGTATGTCCATAAAAAGCAATATTTTGGCCATAAGAAAGGATGAAGTACTGATAGTACATGCTTCCATATGGATGAGCCTTGAAAACACGATGATGAGCAAAGGAAGCCACACACAAAGGGCCTACACGACACAGCTGAGTGGGAGGTGGAAATCTACTGTGCCCCTTCTCCTGTCTTCATTCATTCCCCTCCCAACTCAGTACTAGGCCTCCTGATCAGTTCAAATCCATTTTGTGCTCCTTTCCCTTTTCTCCAGAACCTCCTATGGAATGGAACATGTCTCCTGCCACACCAGGTACCCAGACACTACCCTTCAGGATCGTGCTACCTGTCCTAGGAAGGTTCATCACAGCGTTAGTGTACTGAGGTAGCTCTGGGGTGAGGGCTGAGGAAACGCTGGATGAGAAATAAAATCAACCTCAGCAGGAAGGTTGGATGAAAAAATGGGATGAGGAGACCAATTGGCTCCTCAAAATGTTATCTGATTTAAAATGCTATCAGAACCACAAATGATACCACAAAAGAGGCCAAAGGACCAATTACACAAAATAATTAATAACCAAAAAATATCAATCAAATAAATTAAAAATATACAAAAATCAAATCTCGTTTTCCTGTATCTCAGGCCAAATTAAAGTTTATGTTTCTTTTCACAAACACACCATTTTTGAAGAGATAAAATATCTAGAAGAAATGCTATGAAAAATGTGTGACATCTAAGCTAGAAATCCTAGAGGAAATTGAATGGCAGTTATCTGAGGAACAGATTCTCTGGTTGCATTGACAGTAAAACACTAGGATGTTGTTAAAATGAGAACAGCAAACATTTCAAATCTCCTCTAAATAATGACCACAACGTCATCTTCAAAAAAAAAAATTTACAAACTACACATAGAGTTACAATTATAGTGATATTTGAGAAAATACAGGTGGCTAGTCCTCCACGATAGTTACCAAAAAAACAAGATGAACAGGGCAAAGGTATTTCAAGAAATGTCATATTTGGAGTGATCCTGTTTGTTCAACATCTGGCTCCTGGTTTTCCACCTACTGCTCCCATTACAAAATGTTGCAATTACCCCCTTAAGAGGAAATTATCATATCACCTTCAAAAGCAGAAACACAGAGAAGGCATTGGAGGCTCCCTGCCCTCATACACACATGTAGAATATTTGTGAAGAATCTCAGTCCTGTTACTACAGTCAGGGAGAAAGTCTTGGGTCAGAACAAAGATGAAAATCAGAGCAGAAGCTCCTCCCACTCCTGTAGGTTGTCTGCACAGGACACACTCCCCACAGCATGGACCCTCCCACCAGCCTTATACTGACCCAGGGCTGTCACTCAAGACTTTACATATGCCTCTAGTAGAAGAGCCTTCCTCTCACTGGTGCTCTGACCAGCTGCTTATAGGTAACCCCGTGTCACTCTTCCAGTCTTAAAGGATTAGTGCATGAAGGTACTTTCCATTTTCTGGAAACAAAAGAAGTAAACTGGAAAAGAGTTTGAAAACAAATGGGAGGATGTGAACATTATGAGAAAGACTGAACTATTAGATGGGGTGACCATCACCCAGATTGACAGGAATAAGGGCGCATCTGAGACACAGGATGTCAGTGCTAAAAGCAGTAAAGTGAAGAGTTGGTCCCCCTACCAGGTCTTCTTGAACTTAAGCCCAGTTTTATTCAGGAGCCAACAAATTCTTACACAGAGATTTAGTTCTTTGTGTACTTAGTGATTCCTTGTAACGGGAATTCCAGCTAGAAATGGAATTGGTTCACCAAACAAATTAGATAGCTATGAGAATTCCTGAGGAATTGGGGAAAGAACCACAAAACATCTCTTCCCTTATGGAACAAAGGGGCCTTTGGAAAGGGTCCATCCTAATGGGGAGACAGTCCACGTGCAGGGCACTGCCAGGACAGGGGTTCAGGGATCTGACAGGAGGGGCAAATTGGAGAGAGCACAGTGTGTCACTGAAAAGGGTTTTAAATTGAGCTGATGCAGAAACCACAGCTCA
>JABWHU010001757.1:5802243-5813944 GCA_014189135.1 Dicerorhinus sumatrensis harrissoni
AGGAGGAAGCAGAGAGGCTACTGCTCTGGTCATCCTCCTAGGCGTGTGATATAAGTCCTGCTCCGTGACTGTGGCAGCAGGACTGGTCATTTACAAGTTCTTTAGAGGAGCACAGAACTGCGGGAGCCCCCAAGCCTCTTCCAGTGTTTCTCCTCTGAGGTAGTCCCCAGTTTCCTTTGATAAGGTAGTTACTATTTTATAATAGGGATCGTTACAGTAGAACCAGTAGCAAGATGTTCAGAGAACAAGGTCTCTCCAATGTGACATTTCTGGAGCCAATGGGGCACTTTTTTCTTATGTACGTGGAGTCTCCAACTGTAGGAGCAGCCTCCTGCATTTTCTCTAATAATGCAACAGTATGCTTATTTAAATGTTCTTATAAATATATGTATAAAGCATAAAAAGTATATATGCATAAAGATGAGAGTTCAGTCACTTTTGATACAGGAAAATTGAAATGTTTTAGGTGTCACTATGTCATAAATATTTGCCACTGTTTTTCTGTTCAGTGCAGTCAGGGCCTCAGCACCTCAGGGCTGTCACCTTCCATGTGTCCACAGAATCTCTGATTCATTTGCCAGTCATTTTCTACTGCACCTTCTCTGGACATATTATCTTTACTTGTGCTGTTTCTTAAGCAATCATCATATTTATTTAGGCCTGAAATATATGGATTTGGGAATTAATTTTTCTGTATTTTCAATTCATTTGCTTTGGCTTTATTGGTTATTAATCACATTACGTGCAAACGGTCATTTTGCCTCTTTTCCTGGCAGTCCTGCGTATTATATCTGTGTCAAGTCTTATCATGTGGGCACCTGTATATGCAACAGCTTTAAATGAGAATGAGGGCTCTGCAGCACGGGGGACCCTGAGTTTCCTCCTGGTAGTAACAGAGCATTAGATAGGGTACGAGCAGGAATCTCGTGAAGATCAGAGGGTTTCTTCTTGCAGGAAGTACATAGGGATCTGGAATGTGCCCAGGGAGCCTCCTGATTCTCCCAAGAGACAAGGGTCCAGTCTACTGGCTCCAGGGGCCCAGCCAGATGGACTTCTGAGGAGGTCATTGACCTACTACCATTTTACTATGATCTCACACTGAAGACGTTAGTATCTAAACTGTGTAATGTAAGACAGCACATAAATGATTAAATCACACATACTGGAACAATGGTCTCAAATCCAAAATTTTCACTTCCTCCCGCCACCCATTTCCTCTCTCCTGAACCAAGCCTCTGCCCACCCTTGGCGCGGGAGTCACCTCATTTTGCTTTTGGAAATGTCTGTGGCATGGTGTGAAAAAGGACACTAAAATAGCTTCCTTAGAGCATTTGCGTCTGTAGGACTCCTAGTCCAAGTCCCGAGGACATTTCCATTTCCATCTGGCAAGGACCAGTCAGTCCTGATGTGTCCATTTCCTAAACCCATCTCTATCTAGAAAAACACACCAGGCCAAGCATCTCTCTGTGGATGGTGGAGATTTTGTCTCAGGAAGACATACAACTCTGAGGTGAAGTCATCTCAATGTGCTACACAGGGTTACACGACAAAGAACGTCATGTGTCCTGTGTGACAGGCAACCACACTATGGGGAGAGATCCCTGCAGCTGAGGTCCTAAGGCCCATCCTGATCTGTCACCTTCTCCAAGGTCCTCAAACACATGAATCCCAATTCTTCTCTCTATTTGAAGTGGTTCTCAATCCTACTGAGTTCTCTGTCCTTCGTGGATGTTTCCTCTTTCAACACTGTGAGAAGTCAGTTGATGTTTTCTTCATTCCATTTTTCCCATCCACCCTTCCTACTTGGTTTAATGTAACCTTTAACATTTCCTCACTCCTGAGCTAAGAGCTGTGCCAGGAGCACTAACCTTGTTTAAGGCCATCGTGGGACAAGCACAGTGGGGTGAGTGGGAGGGTCTGGGCTACCTGGTCTGGCAGGTGACACATTCCATTCTGGAAAAAGCTGGAGACAAAGAGAAATGAGGTTTCATGGATTTCAGAAGGACCCAGGGGCCTGGTGTTGAACTGGGAGGGCCAAGAAGGAAGAGAGGAGTCCAAGGGTGGAGGTGTCAATTCACTGCCATCACTTGTGTTACAGTTTTACCATTTGTGGCCACCAGGGGGTAGTGACAGCCTGGATTTGGGGAAGGGATTTGCTGTGGTTTACCCTGACCTGTATGAAATCCTAATAGGTGCTGATACTGAGCCTCTCTTGAGTGGGACACAGAGGTGAGGGGTATCCCATATGTATTCTGCCTCTATTCGCCGTTTCCAGATGTGCAAGTAAATGTCCCTGGGACTCAGACCACTGCAGAGGCTGGGGACAAAGGGTTGCAGGAGGACCATTCCAAATGAGGAGGATGAAGAAAGGGTTTAGGAGAATGAGAGGTCCCGGCTCTGCCTGTGGTCACTGGGTAGGGAAGCAACTGGATCTCTCCTGGCCATTAGGGACCCTGTCCACACTCTCCTCCCACACAGCAGAGGGATATCCTGGGATTACTCAGCCATCTACACTATTATTCCACAATAGGAAGGACAGAGACCTTCCAAGACTGGCTCTAATACCCAAGCACTGCCATGGGTTCAGTCTGCCGGGACAGGGAAAATACATGTCAAAGACTTTTAATCCTTTCAGCTAAGCTCTGTCACCAGAGGTGGAGAAGCATCTAGAATCAAGGGCCATGTCAGAGGGAGGTGAAGAGAGTCAGGTGCAGGAAGCAGATTTGCATGGATGCGCCTCCCTCCTATTAGGCAGGGGGAGGGATAAGAGAGGTCCGGATTAGTTAGGCCCAGGGTTGGGGTCTCAGAAGGCAACATTCTTGAGGTAATTCCACCATGGCCGGGCTCTACTCCTCCTCACCCTCCTCACTCAGGACACAGGTGAGGCTTCCATGGAAGGGACCATGGGGACATCTGGGCTGACCATTGGTCTCCTCCTCCTCAGGCTCACCTGGGCCTCAGCAGTGAACTCACCAGATTGTGTTTTTCTTTCCTTAAGGTTCCTGGGCCCAGTCTGCCCTGACTCAGCCTTCCTCAGTGTCTGGGACTCCGGGACAGTCAGTCACCATCTCTTGTGCTGGAAGCAGCAGTGACATTGGGGGTTATAATGAAGTATCCTGGTACCAACAACTCCCAGGAACAGCCCCTAAACTCCTGATTTATGATGTGAATAGTCGAGCCTCAGGGATCCCTGCTCGCTTCTCTGGCTCCAAGTCTGGCAACACGGCCTCCCTGACCATCTCTGGGCTCCAGGCTGAGGATGAGGCTGATTATTACTGTAGCTCATATACAAGCAGCAGCACTTTCCACAGTGGTACCAGTTCATGGGGAAGTGAGAACAAAATCTACCAGGGCTCACAGGCTCCCGGCTTGCTCTGAGATGCTTCCTCAACCCTGAGCAGAGGGGGCTTCCTGCAGCATGGCCTTGAGAACTCACTTGTCCCTCAGTTCTTCTCTCCTCCCACAATGATGTCCAGTAGGATATATGCTCTTTGTTTTATAGTCTTGGGACAATGGTGGCTTCTTCTTAACCTGTGTAATGTAGTTCCCGAATGTACCACTCTTTCCAGCTTTTCAACAACAGTGCAATGGTTAATTTTATGTGTCAACCTGACTGGGATAAGAGATCCTAATTAGCTGGTAAAGTGTTATTTCTGGGTGTGTCTGTGAGGATATCTTCAGAAGAGATTTGCATTTGAATTGTAGATTGAATAAAGAAGATCACCCTTGTCAGTTTCCTAGGCATCATAGATCAGGTTGAGGGCCTGAATAGAACTAAAAGGTGGAGGAAGGGAGAATTTGCTCTCTCTGCTTGATCTGAGACATCCACCTTCTCCTACCCTTGGACATTGGCACTGTTGGTTCTTCAGCTTTTGGACTCAGACCAAGACGTACACCATCTGCCCCCAATTCTCAAGTCTTTGGACTCAGACTCAATTATATCACTGGTGATGGGTTCAGGACAGGCTGTTCCAAGCTGTGCCACCCTGGTATGCAGATTATTTTGAGCTGAAGACATTAAATGCTCAAAAGACTCTGAAATAAATTTTGGCCTTCCTTCAACTGCCTAAAAGAATTTAAGATAGAAGGCCTGTTCCAGGAAGGAGCTAATACCAAGAGACAACTATAGTATAATGTAAAATAGCTTGACAAGAAAGTCACCAATAAGCCCATCTTATCGAAATTCTGTCTCTCTGGCCACATTCTCAAACATTTGCTTTTCCATCTCCATGTGAATTGCTTTCCTCTTCTTTAATGTCCCAAACCACTACCCACAACATCCTCCTTTTTCTTCAGCTGAAGATGCTATTTAACCTGGCAGCTTGGCCATTTTGGCGAGTTCTTCAGTTTCCATGGGTTTCTCCCATGTGCATGTGTTATGAAGCTTTGTTTGATCTTCTCTTGTTATTCTGTCTTGTGTCAATTTAATTCACAGCCCAGCCAGAAAGGACCAAGAGTGGGTAAATGATAGTTTTCCTCACCTGTAATGGCTTTCTTGGTTCTCCAGTTTACAGACAGCTGATTGTGGGACTTCTCAGCCTCCTTAACTGTGTGAATCAATTCCTATAATAAATCATATATATATGTGTGTCTGTCTATCTATCTATCTATCTATCTATCTATCTATCTATCTATCTATCTATCTATCTATCTATTCTGTTTCTCTCGAGAGCCCTGACTAATACGGATTTCAGTACCCGGGTCATTCCAGAGAAATACTTTTAGAGATGAGCTTTCTAAATTGCTTCTGAGGTATCTGGAATTGGCTGTCTAGTCTGAATAGATTTAATGATGCTAATGATTCCATTTCCATTAGTAAAAAGAGCCCTTGATAGTCCATGTCATGAACTGTTTATAGAGATAAGCAAAATATCTGTGTTGGATACTTCTACTCAACCACTCATAAGAAGCAGGGAGCTAAGTATATGATACCTTTGAACATTTTTGGAAAACTAAGGAATATAGTGATATTGGTTGCTTTTTCCTAGTGTTGCTGGACAAAACAGTGAAAGAAAAAGACGAGCTTAGGGATTTGAATTTCCAGCTCAAGGGCCACATAAATGACCTAAGAGCTTCTAGGTGTGCCCTGAAGGAAAGCCTTATCTCGTGTAGCAGCTGGACTGAAACTGCTGAAAATCTTTTGCAGAACCTCATCTTTTGTTTGGCTAAATCACAACACAAATTGAACTCCCATCCTTGCAGGGTGTCTACTGTTAAAGTGAGGACACTGATTGCGAAAGAACGGGATCCTGGAAGTTGGGATAGGGCTGTGTTGGAAGACCTTGATCCTCTCGATTCTGATGAGTCTTCTTTGTCAGTGGAAGAGGTCTCCCCACCCCCAGTGGAAGAGGTCTCCTATCCCCAGTGGAAGACATCTCACCATCCCCAGTGGAAGAGATCTCCCTATTCCTAGTGGAAGAGAGCTCCTTATCCCCCGTGGAAGAGATCTCCCCACATCTGTCAGGGGATTACCCCTGCATTGCCTGAGGAAAAAGGAATGGCCTCCCTGAGGCAGTTGCCATGGGATGCAATGCTGATTCTCCTCAGGACCTACCCACACCACGCTTTGTTGCTCTAGACCTATAATTAGACTCAAATAACAGCAGGCCCCTGAAGGTGTGAGGCATGAGGAGGTGCGCTACACTCCAGAAAAATAACTTAATTCTTCTCATTTATATTGACAGCATCCCAAGAAGAAGTGTGGGAATGGATACTAAGGATGTGAGATAATGGAGGGAGGAACATCAAGTTGGATCAGGCTGAATTTATTGCTATGGGCTCACTAAGCAGAGATTCTGCCTTTAATTATGCAGCTCCAGAAGTTGGAAAGAGCTCTTACAGTTAGTTTGGTTGGTTGGCTGAAGTATAAACCAAAAGGTGGTCCATAGTGAGTGAATTAGGAAAGCCAGACATGCCTTGGTGAAATTGGCCCACCGTTAGCTATGAATGATTAGGTAGCTAGTGCACCAAGTTTTACTAAAATTTTTAATTATAGCTCTTAGTTGTTCACCCACTCATTGCTTGCTGTGCTGCTTAGGCAATATATTATCCAGCTCCTACTAGGTTCCTATAGCACCTACCTGGTGCCTGGGTCTCCACGGAAACAGACGCTTGAGTTTTTAAGAAATTGGGAGTCTACCATCATCTGGTTCAGGCCAGTTGAGAACACCAACCCACCAACTAGGCCTGTGCTAGTTGCCTGATAAGTGAACTCCTAACATCAGGGAGCTAAAAACTCCACCCTCAGACCATGCCTGTACGGCCATGCATCCTATGAAGAGGTGTGATGTTTGACTACTCCTGTGCAGATCATCAAAATATGTCACTCTGCCTTGTCTCCAGTCATCTACTCCCACACTTCAGGTCACCTTGCCCCCCCACCCCATAAATATCCCCAAGTCCCCATTTTCAAGGAGGCAGATTTGAGCCTCATTCACCCACTTCATCACTAGGGTGCCTTGTGATTAAAACTCTTTGTTTGCTGCAACCTCATCATTTTGGTGGTGGTTTTTCTTTGTGATGAGCAAAACAAACCTGGTTCAGTAACATTGGTTTAATATAGAGGAAGGGATTGAAAAGGTAGAAAGATTGGAATGCTACAGTGGGTTTGGTATTTAAGACTTACTCACCAACACTGGGAGGGTCCAGAAGACATATATTTCACCATGACTGTGAGAAATACCTTTGTGAGGGGAACCTCAACATCCTTGAAGAGCTCTGTGATTGCTCTTCTCCAGGCCAGCACTTACAGTGGAAACTGCAGCTACTCAAATGGAAAATCTAAATGCAATTGGAATAATTGGATCCTGGAGTGGCAGGGCCACTTCGTGGTACTCAGGGTCATAGGCAAGGTGCGTGTCATCACCATAATGGACAGCAGAGTCAAAAGAGCAGTCAGAAGAGTCTGACTTGTGCAGACCTATGTCATTGTCTAGTTAATCATGGCATTCCTAGAAGTGAAATAGGTAGGAAGCCTACTAAAGTCTTACATGATCTCTATAAAGAGAAAACATTTAGGTCAAGTGAACAAAAGTCTAACTCAAATCATAAAAACAGAGTCATGGCCTCTTAATCAGTTCCCAGACTTGAGCCAGTTTACAAACACAGAACCCCATGAATGAAGGGGAGGCTGAGTCCCCTTTAAGAAGGACCTATGTACACTATGAAAAATTTATACTGTTGGTCTTTCTCCCAGCCTGCCACAAAGGGACCAGCGGCCTTTTACCAGGGTGAATGTGCACTGGGGAAGATGAAATAATTAGACTTTTCAGGGACTACTGGACACCGATTCTAAACTGACATTCACTCCAGGAGACCCAAAACATGACTGTGACCCTCCAGTCAGAGTCGGGCTTATGGAGATCAGCTGATCAATGGGATTTTATCTCAGGTCTTTCTCACAGTGAGTCCAGTGTGTCCCTGAATCCATTCTGTGGCTATTTCCCCAGTTCTGGAAATAGTTACCATGTAACCTGAGCAGCCTATGATGAACTGGGTGTTATCTGACCCACCAAGCTATAAAGCTGGGCACGCACAGCAATACTCCATCATCAAATGGAAGTGATGTGTATGTGGTCAGGCCCAAGCAGGCCCTGAAGGCACAAGTAAGTTACATGAAGAAGTGGCTCATGTGCCCATGGTCCTCACTCCTGTTCCACTGCCTTCTCTCTCCCAACCTACACCTATGGCTTCATGGGGGGTTCCCTATGATCAGGTGATAGAGGAAGAGAAGTCTCAGGCTTGGTTTATGGATGATTCTGCACAATATAGAAGAACCACCATAAAGTGGACAGCTGCAGCACTACAGCTCCTCTCTGGGACATCCTTGAAGGACAGTGGTGAAAGGAAATCCTCCCAGTGTGCTGAACTTCTGGCAGTGCATCTGGTTGTGCACTTTGGAAAGAGAAATGACCAGATGTGTAATTCTGTATCAATTCCTGGGCTGTAGCTAATGGCTTGGCTGGATGGTCAGGTGCTTGAAAGGAACATGACGACAATTGGTGAAAAAATAACTAGGGGGAAGAAGTGTTTGGATAGACCTTTATGAATGAGAAAAAAAGTGAAGATACTTGTGTCCCAAGTGAATCCTCACCAGTGAGTGACCTCAGAAGAAGAGAATTGTAATAATCAAGTGAATAGGATGACTCATCTGTGGATACCAGTCAACCTCTTTCCCCAGCCACCCCTGTCTTCATCCAAGGGTCTCCAGAACAAACTGTCAATTGTGGCAGGGATGGCATTTATGCATGGACTCAGTGACGTGGACTTGCACAAAGCAAGGCCAACCCGACAGATAGCCCAGACCCTTTGGGATGAAGGCTTGGGTCACTTCACCAGGTCAAGAACTATGACCAGTTGAGCTGCTTGCTGAAGACAAAGAGAATACAGAATGGTAGTGGAAGAAGGTAGCTAAAAATACCAGCTATGACCATGTGACCAGCTACAGAAATAAGGACAGTTATTGTCATGAGTATTTCTCTTTTATTTTATTCTGAATACATTTGTGTGTGTGTGTGTGTTTATGTATATTAGGCAAATAGCTTTGTTTTCTTTCCTCTCTTATTCCCTTATCATGTAATTAGAGGTCACTGTCACTTCTCAGGGAGTTCTTGGGCTCCATTTAGGGTTCAAATCTTTGGGAGGCAAATAATCTCCACAGACTTGTTGTTGTCTAAGCCTACTAGGTCCCAAATCCTTGCAGCTGACTGATCTGTCTTACAAAGTGGTGGGCATCATCTAATTGAAAAAAGAGAGCACTGACATATCTAAAGTATCTAACCCAGCCCCCAAGAATAGGGTCACAGCTACCATTCTGTCCTCCCTCCTTCAGTCACTGCCATGAGGATTGGAAAAAGGCTTAGGAAATAGACACCCAAAACAAGCAATGAGTCCAAGTTTCCCCAATTCCTTGTGTCCATAAATGACCAGGCTTCTGGGTGGATAAAAGATGGGAGTCTTCAAATGACCACATGCATTTCCTTCTGTCAGAATGCCCCAGGGGACTCAGATGTGTTTGATACAGAGCTGCTGGCTGGATTCTAGGACTTTTAAGCTTAAGTAGACCGAGAGAGTGCATTTTGTACTTGAAATGGAGCAGGTTTATTGGGAGCATTTGAGAGAGGATTGAGGTTTGCTTTAAAGAGCATCAGCCAGAGGCCCAAAGTTCAATCTATCAGGTCTAAAATCTTTTGAGATGGGAGTTTTGGGTATGCAATAATCAGTGGGCACTGCAGGACCATGTCTTTGTAGGGAACTGGGCCCAGCTGCAAATCTTTTCACCTGCCACCATTTGCATTTTCTATAAGTGCTCACCAAGCATGCCTCAGCAGGTGTGATGCCCTCACACTTGGGGAGGGCAGGTGGAAGGAAGAAGGAAAACAGGAACAAAGCCCTCATCACCCCCCTCTTCCACCCACCCTTCATCTGGCAGGGTGTTTACCCATCTGGGACTCAGCCATGGGTGCAAGCAGGAAACTGAGTGGAGGGTTGCATGAAGGCTGTCCTTCACCCAGGAGATGGAGAAGGAGGAAAAGGTGATGTCAGCACCATGAGAGAGCGAATTGTTCCCTTTGTACCTCCCCTTAAGTTACAACCGGTGGGACATCCATTGACCAACAAAGGACTCCCTGCACAGTAGGTCAGAATGCCTGAGAGATCTTTGAATCTATACATCTGAAGGTGAGTGGATTGTACCTTTGGGAAGCAGTGGAACTAGGAGAGAACCCTTCTCCCCTGTCAGCAGTGATCCAAAATACAGATGCTCCCAGCAGTGAGAGTGGTGCCCTGATCTGAAGTTTCAAGGAGTATACTGGCACGCACCAGTACCAGAGGCTGTAGGAGCAGACACAGCACTTGTGACTTATCCTCTGCACTCCTCTAATGGCAGGTGGCACACAAGACTTGAAGCTTCAGAACACACATCAGTGCCAGCGACCTAGTCCCTTCTTCTTCCCCTGACAGTGACATTGGTCTTTTGATCAGTGAGGACAGCATCCAAAATGCAGATACTACTGGCAGGAGGGATGGTGCACTGACCTGAGGTTTCAAAAAGCACACGAATGTGCACCAGCAACCACCAGCTGCAGGAGCAGCAATGGCACTCATGCCTTAGCTCCTGCCCCTCACCAAGCAATGGCAGGTGGCACCTGAGACCTGAAGCTTCAGGAGCCACAGCAGAAGCCATGACACAGCCATCAATGGCAGCACCACTGACACCAGCTCTACCAGTAGAAGGGGCTGCATACAACACCCTAGGCCCCAGCAGTGACAGTGACACCTGTGAAGCCAATGCCCCTGGCAGCGGTGCTGCCGGCACTCCCATAACATGCAAGCAGCAGCACAGTTGTTGTGCATGGGGCAGTAGTGCCTGAACCCATGGATATCCTGCCAAAAGCCAGTGGGGGGTACACAAGACACAGGTGATTCCAGAAGCAGCAGAAGTGCTTGTAGCGACAAGCACTGACCCCAGTAGCGACACTCAAGACTGCAGCAACACCATAAGCAACAAGGAACCAGCACCTCAGAGGCACTAGCAGCACAAGGAGGGCACTGACAACGCCTCTGGTAGAGGCAGCAGGAGGTGAAAAGTGCGGCCTCTCAGATACAAGAAGCAGCAGCTCAGAATCAATGTAACCAAAGCTGTACCCAAATAAGAAAGGTGGTTACTACAACAAATGTGCTGTCAAAGTATCAACTCATCAAGCACCATGAAGAACTACAGTAGAACAGAAAGAAAATGACAGCTCTTCAGAAACCAAACTTGAAGTCACAGAAGATTGTGATTGAACTGACAGAAAATTCAAAATAACTGTCATGAAGAAGCTCAATGAGTTATAAGAAAACTCAGAAAGACAGTTCAATGAGCTGAGGAATAAAATTAATTAACAGAAAGAGTACTTCACCAGAGATTGAAACTGTCAAAACAAATGAAACTAATTCTGGAAACGAAGAACACAATTAATAAGATGAAAAATACAGTAGAAAGCATTGGAAATTGAGCAGACCATATGGAAGAGAGAATTAGTGAGCTCCAAGATAGGAATCTACAAATGAATCAGGTGGAAGAGGAGAGAGAACTAAGATTTTTAAAAAGTGAGGAAATTCTACGAAAACTATCTAGCTTAATTAGGAAAAGCAACATAAGGATAATGGAGACCCCAGAAGGAGAAGAGAGGGAGAAATGAGAAGAGAGCTTACTCAAAGAAATAATAGCTGAGAACTTCCCAAACCTGAGGCAGTAGCTGGATGTACAAGTACACAAAGCTAATAGAAATGCTAATTATCTCAAAACACAAAGACCTCGTCCAAGGTATATTTTGTTAAAACTGTCAAAAGTCAATGACAAAGAAAAAATATTAAGGGTGGCCAGAGAGAAGAAAATAATGACATACAAAGGAACCTCCATCAGGCTATCAGCAGATTTCTCAGCAGAAACTCTATAAGCTAGGAAAAAGTGGGATGATATATTCAAAATATTGAAAACAAAATCTATCAGCCAAGAATACTCTATCCAGCAAATGTATTCTTCTGATATAAAGGAGAAATAAAGGCTTTTCCAGACAAGCAAAAGCTGGCAGAGTTCATTGCCACTAGAAGTGCCTTACAAGAAATGTTCCAAGAAGCCTCCAACCTGAAACAAAAAGGCAAAGGTTTACAAAGATTTGAGCAAGGTGATAAATAGACAGACAGAATCAGAAAATTG
>JABWHU010001757.1:5878747-5888921 GCA_014189135.1 Dicerorhinus sumatrensis harrissoni
ATAAGGTGATATATCTGTGTTTGTAGCCTTTGGAGACGGTAGAAACATTCACCTAGAACCTTTTTACAAAGAAACTGGGAAAGGGCGCCTGCATCAGGGGCCTAGTGGTTAAGTTCAGTGCCCTCCACTTCCATGGCCTGGGTTCAGTTTCTGGACGTGGACCTATACCACTCATCTGTCAGTGGCCATGCTGTGGCAGCAGCTCACATACAAAAAGAGAAGATTGGCAATGGATCTTCACTCAGGGCAAAACTGCCTCAGGTGAAAAAGAAATGAAACTGAAAAGGGAAAAGAAAGAGTCAAAAGTGGGACAAAGTTCCCTTTTACTTTGATGAATCTGAGGCCCAACCCCACCCTGCTCTCTCCAGCATTTCCAGAACATGTTCAAACTACATGTAGAAAAGAAGGAAGGATGCCCTTCAATGTGGAATCCTGAGGAGGGTCTAAGAATGAGAGGAGAAGGTAGCATGGCTATCGCCTAAAGTTTTTCCTGAGACTGAATGTGATATTTTTATCTAGTCATGTGAAGTCATGTAAACTTAGAATTTAGTTGCCCTAGATCCTGAAAGAATCATTCGCCCTTGGGTTGTGACACAAGAAGAACCAGAAAAAATAATGACATTCCATCAACTGATTAATGGATAAATAAGTGTGGTATATCGATGCAATGCCATATTATTCGGTCATAAGAAGGGGTGAAATATTGATACTATATGCTTCCATATGGATGAACTTTGAAAAGACCGTGATAAGCAAAGGAAGCCAGACACAAAGGGCCCTTTCATGTAGGATACCCTTTATGTGAAATGTCCAGAATAGGCAAATCTATAGGCACAGTTGTAAAGTATCGGGTGTGAGGGGTTGAGGGATGAGGGAAATGGGGAGTGATTGCTAATGAATGTGGAGTTTCTTTAGGGTGATGAAAATGTCCTGGAATAATTGTCAACAGATATACTAACTGTGAATATATTAAAAACCACTGAATTCTACACCTTAAATGAAGGATTTTACAAAATGTGAGCTCTGTCTTAAAAAAGTATTAAGCCTTAGCAGGTAGTGTATACAACTTACTGTCAAATGATCCAGAAAATAAATAAGTTTTGTGAGTGTGTGTTGTGTACGTATATTTATGGATGTGTATGCACACATAAAAGCACGTAAATATATATATACAGAGAGAGAGATGAGAAATAAAGAGATATAATTAAAAACAAATTTGGCAAATAGGTAAAAATTGGTGAATCATGAAAAAGATTATTCAGGAGTTCTTTACATTTTCTTTAAACTTTTATTTAAATGTGTAATTATTTCAAAATAAAATAATAACAAAGAAAAACTGAAAGCCTGCATTTAGGATGAAGGGACTTGAGTGAGCTCAGAGGAGGTTTTGGTCTCACTTCCCCATGAACTTAAACCACTGTGGAAAGTGTTACTGCTCGCGTATGAGCTACAGTAATAATCAGCCTCGTCCTCAGCCTGGACCCCAGAGATGGTCAGCGAGGCCGTGTTGCCAGACTTGGAGCCAGAGAAACGAGCAGGGATCCCTGAGGCCCGACTATTCACATTATAAATCAGGAGTTTGGGGGCTGTGCCCGGGTGCTGTTGGTACCAGTAGACGTAGTTATAAACCCCAATGTCGCTGCTGCTTCCGGAGCAAGAGATGGTGACCGACTGACCCACAGCCCCAGATGCAGAGGGAGGCTGAGTGAGGGCAGACTGGGCCCAGGACCCTGAAAAGAGGAAAAACACACTCTTGTGAGTTCACTGTTGGCATCTCAATGAGCCTGAGGAGGAGACAAAGGATCAGCCCAGGGGTCTGGTGGTCCCCTCCCTGGAGGCCTCACCTGTGCCCTGAGTGAGGAGGGTGAGGAGGAGCAGAGCCCAGGCCATGGTGGAGATGCCCCAAGAGCACTGCCTTCTGAGACCCCAACCCTGGGCCTGGCTCCCCCAGACCTCTCTTATCCCCTCCCTCTGCCTCAGAGTTGGGAGGGGCATCTATGCAAATCTGCTTTCTGCACCTGCCTCTCCTCACTCTCCTCTGAACTGGCCCTTCATTCTAGATTCTTCTGTATCCCAAGGCCGCAGAGCTTAGCTGTGGGATTAAAACTCTTTGACCTGTATTTTCTGAGTCAGGACAGATGGAGCCCAGGATGGAGACAAGGACATGGAGCTCATCTTGGACATCCCTGTTCTTTCTATTGTAGGAGTCATGGTGGTTCCTCCTAGGGAATCTTAGGACTTCAACTCCTTGTCTGAGGGATGAGGGTGAGAACAGGGTCCAGGACAGGCTGAGAGAGATACATTAACTTGGTTTAAGGGATCTAAAGGCAAAGCAGGATACTTCTCACTGCCCTTCAGTCTTCTTGGTCCTGCCCAGAAGGGTAGGCCATCATACATTATTCTGTCCCTTGCTTCTGCACTGCCTGAGATTGGGGCCTGAGTCTGAGCCCTGGGGTTCATTTATTGGTCCCACTATAGAAGGACTTAGTGGAGTACAATGGATTTGGACTCTTTCCCGATATCCCTTTAGAAGGGCTGAAAGGGAAGCAGCTCCTGGGACATCATCAAGCCTAGTGAACCACAGTACTCACCTGCCCTAAATCCTGGCCTTTGCTGCCACCTGGTGGTCTCAGTTGGTACATCCCAAGCTCCAGGGAAGGCAGCTTAGCGGGAGGTGGAAATCCCTGCTGTGCTCTTTCCCCTGAGTTCACTCATTCCCCTCCCAACTCAGTACTAGGCCTCCTGATCCCTTTGATTCCATTTTATGCTCCTTTCCATTTTCTCCTGAACCTCCTACTGAACGGAATGTGTCTCCTGCCACACCAGGTGCCTGGATGCTGCCCTTCAGGATCACATTACCTGTCCTGGGAAAGTTCTTCACAGGGTTAGTGTCCTGAGGTAGCTCTGGGGTGAGGGCTGAGGAAACGCTGGATGAGAAATAAAATCAGCCCCAGCAGGAAGGTTGGATGAGACAATGGGACGAGGAGCCAATTGCCTCTTCAAAGACTTATCAGATTGAAAATGCTGTAAGAACCACAAATGATACCAAAGAAGAGGCCAAAGGACCAATTACACAAAATAACTAATAACCAACAAAAATGAAAGCAAATATATTAAAAATATACAAAAATCAAATCGCATTTTCTTATATCCCCAGCAAATCAAAGTTTATGTTTCCTTTCACAAGCACACCTTTGTTTAAGAGAGAAAATATCTGGAAGAAATGCTATGAAAAATGTACGACATCTAAGCTAGAAATCCTAGAGGAAATTGAATGGCAGTTGTCTGAGGAACTGATTCTCTGGTTGCATTGACAGTAAAACACTGAGGATGTTGTTAAAGTGAGAACACCAAAACATTTCAAATCTCCTCTAAATAATGACTACACTGTCATCTTCAAAAAGAAAAGTTTACAACCCATATATACAGTTACTATTATAGTGATACTTGAGAAAATGCAGGCGGCTAGTCCCCCACCATAGTCACCAAAAAACAAGATGCAGAGTGAAGTGGTATTTCCAGAAATGTCATATTTGGAAACATCCTGTTTGTTCAAAATCTGGCTACACATTTTCCATCTACTGCTCTCATTACAAAATATTGTAATTACCCTCTTAAGAGGAAATTATCATATCACCTTCAAAAGCAGAAACACAGAAAAGGCATTGGAGGCTCCCTGCCCTCATGCACACATGTAGAATATTCTTAGAGAATCTCAGTTCTGTTTCTACAATCAGGGAGAAAGTCCTGGGTCAGAACAAAGATGAAAACAGCACAGAAGCTCCTCCCCCTCCTGTAGGTTGTCTCCACAGGACACCCCCTCCCACAGCTCAGCCTTACTCTGACCCAAGGCTGCTACTCTGTGTCTCTCGCAACAGGCGCCCCACCCAACTGGTGCTCTGACCAGCCACTTATAGATCACCCTGTGTCAAACTTCCAGTCTTTTTTTTTAATTATTTTTATTGCAGTAACATTTGTTTATAACATTGTATAAAATTCAGGTGTACATCATTATACTTCTATTTCTGCATAGATTATATCATGTTCACCACCCAAATACTAATTACAATCCAGCACCACACACATGTGCCGAATTATCCCTTTCGCCCTCCTCCCTCCCCACTTCCCCTCTGGTAACAATCAATCCAATCTCTGTCTTTATGTGTTTGCTTATTGTTGTTATTATCTACTACTTAATGAGGGAAATCATACGGTATTTGACCTTCTACCTCTGAGTTATTTCACTTTGCATAATACCTTCAATGTCCATCCATGTTGTCACAAATGGCTGGATTAAATCATTTCTTACGGCTGAGTAGTATTCTATTGTGTATATGTACCACATCTTCTTTATCCATTTGTCCCTTGATGAGCACTTAGGTTGCTTCCAAGTCTTGGCTATTCCAGTCTTAAATGATTAAGTGCATGAAGTTACTTTCCGTATTCTGGAAACAAAAGAAGAAAACTGGAAAAGAATTTTGAAAACAAATGAGAGGATGTAAACAACAAGAGAAAGACTGAACTATTAGATGGGGTGACCATCGCCTGGTTTGACAGGAATGAGGGCACGTCTGGGACTCGGGGTGTCAGTGCTAAAAGCAGGAAAGTGAAGAGTTGGTCCCCCTACCAGGTCTTCTTGAACTTAAGCCCAGTTTTATTCAGGAGCCAAAAAATTCTTACACAAATTCAGTTCTTTGTGTACTTAGTGATTCCTCGTATCTGGAATTCCAGCTAGAAATGGAATGGTTTCACCAAGGAAATTAGATAGCTGTGAGAATTCCTGAGGAATTGGGGAAAGAACCACAAAATATCTCTTCCCTTATGGAACAAAGGGGCCATTTGGAAAGGGTCCATCCTGATGGGGAGACAGTCCACGTGCAGGGCAATTCAACGACAGGGGTTCAGGGATATGATGGGAGGAGCTATTTGGAGAGAGCACAGTGTGTCACTCAAAAGGGTTTTAAACTGACCTGACGCAGAAACCACAGCTCACAGAAGATGACGGGACAAGCAACCTGGACACATGGACAGATCGTCAGCTAAACAAAGTATCAACAGAGGATTTAAACAAGACCCCTTGTTTCATCGTAGGATGACGGCTACATCCAGGATAGAACACAAAATGCTCGACATGTGAACAACCAGGAAAAGCTCAACTGTAATAAAAGTCAAAATTTAAAAAGGCATCTCCAATCTGAGAGACATGCTGGACTTTCTCACGAAGACTTTAAACCACCTTTTTAAAAATAATATAGGAAACAGAGCCTCAAAAAAGGAATGAAAATATTGAAATTCTTAGCCAAGTAACAGAAGATATGATGAAGCACAAAGTGGAGGTACTGCAAATGACAAGTGCACGTGACGGGATTAACGGCAGATTGGGTCCTGGGAATGAAACTAGTGACCTCCAATCACAGCAATGGAACTGTCCAAAGGAAACACAGAGGGGAAAATGAATTCTATAACATGGAATATTATCAGTCAATGTGGGACTACTTCAAGTGACCTAATAACCCATATAATTTGAATTTCCAAAGGAGAAGAGACAGAGTGACAGAAACAAACCACATATCCAGAAGCTCAACAACCACCAAATATAAGCAACATGAAGAAAACCAGCTCAAGCCTCATTATAAACAATTCTTGTTTGTGTGGACACCTTTCCAAACCACTCTTTGGCTTCACTGATTATTGATTTATTAGTAAAATGTCAACTACAGAAGTTTGCTCCCTGAGGAATATATCACATCGTTTCTTTCTCTCTCTGTCTCCTCCAACACTCACAACACAAACTCCAGTCGCCAGAGGATCCTCACTCTGGTCATTGTAGGTGAAACTGAGTGAATACCCAGCTACGTCTACTCTTCCTAAACCCCACTAAACCTGTATTGAAGGTCATAGTCATATGCCAGAGTTTTCTGTAAGAGACCAAGGAGCAGGAACATAGACAGCAACACAAATTTGGAAGCCCGGGTGCATATTGATGATTGTTAACTGACTTAATCTGACAAAGCCCAGTCCCAAGTCTGCAAAAGTTCAACCTGACATATTATTTTTAAATCCCGATCACTTGTGAGTATGCAAGTGATGAGTTGATATAAATTAAAACTTAAAATATGTGAAAGCTGTTCCAGAAGCAGGTGGCTCTCCACATCCTCTCACCTCCTAGTAGTGAGGCTGGTAGACCACTGCCCATGACCCCTCCCTGCACAGAGGTTGAATCTCACTTCTGTGGATGAGGGGAAGCCAGGTGGAGTTGAGTCTGTGGGAATCACGTGGACAACCCCATCTGTCTCAGGAACATTGTGTCCTCTGTCCACCTCTCTCTAATGGTCCTGTCCATTGATGCCTTTCCTGGTAGGCAATAGACAGAATGATTCACCTATGAGGAAACACGTCTGCCAGAGGCTGACATCAATGACAGCATCCTGTGATGTTTGGGTCTGCGTGGACTGGATTCGTACATCCTGTCTATGCTAGGCTTGTCTTGACATAAGCCATAGCACAGGGTCCCCATCAGCCAAGAATAATCTCTCTTCCGCCCAATGAAGTGATCTCAGACTTCTCCTGGGGTCCATGCTGAACCAAAGCACAGAAAAATTGAGGCAGCTAAATCCCTGACAATACTCCTACTGGATACCGAGGACCTGCCCACATCCAGTAAGGACACATACACAAGTCTAGGGTCCCTTTTCTTCCTCTGGGGCCTTGACTGTTGTCTTCAGGAGGGGCTCCAATTGATCGCAGGGAACCTTCACCCAGGAATGAGAATGAGCCTCTCATAGGGTCAATTTCTCCTGGAGCCGCCCCTGACAGACACATTGTCTTTTCCTCACTCAAGGAAGTTGTTGCTGGTTCCCACTGTTTCAAACTCTGTTGTTTGGGGATGCAACCTAGGAAGGTGCAGTGAAAGAATGTAAAGAAAACAACAGATGATTAACACCAGCTTCAGCACAGTGACTAATTGGAGAGTGGGATGGATGCAGAGGCTGTGGGTGGGTAGATGTAGCAGTGGGTCGATGTCGTTTCCATTTATTATTCTTCCTTAAGTTGTGAATATTCATTTCACGCCCACTTCCCCAGGAATGATACCTTTCATAGTAAGAGGAATTTAGAAAAATAAACTGAAATGTACCTGAATGCTTTTCCTTTCCTTAGCTACATAGTTAGGAATTTGGAACAAATGTAGATGTAGAGAGTGTTTTTGCGAGAAACCGCAAGTATAAGGTGAAAAGTCTGTGTTTGTAGCCTTTGGAGATGGTAGAAACAGTCACCTAGAACCTTTGTATAAAGAAACTTGGAAAGGGGCCCCGCCCCAGGGGCCTAGTGGTTAAATTCAGTGCCCTCCACTTCCATGGCCAGTATTCAGTTCCTGGACGTGGACCTACACCACTTGTCTGTAAGTGGCCATGCTTTGGCAGTGGCTCACATACAAAAAGAGAAAGATTGGCAGTGGATCTTCAATCAGGGCAAATCTTCCTTGGTGGAAGAAAAAATGAAACTGGAAAAGGAAAAGAAAGAATCAAAAGTGGGACAAAGTTCCCACTTACTTTGATGAATCTGAGGCCTAACCCCACCCTGCTCTCTCCAGCATTTCCAGGACAAGTTCAAACAACACGTAGAAAAGAAGGAAGGATGCCTTTCTATGTAGAATCCTTAGGGGGGTCTCAGAATGAGAGAAAAAGGTAGAGTTGACTGCCTCCTAAAGCTTTCCCTGAGAGTGAATGTGATATTTTTATTTTCTCATGTGAAGTCATGTAAACTTAGAATCTTCTTGCCCTAGATCCTGAAAGGATCACTCGCCCTTGGGGTGTGACACAAGAAGAAACAGAAAAATTAATGACATTCCATCAACTGATTAATGGATAAATAAACGGGGTATATCGATACAATGCCATATTATTCGGTCATAAGAAGTGGTGAAGTACTGATACTATATGCTTCAATATGGATGAACTTTGCGAACACCATGATGAGCAAAGGAATCCAGACACAAAAGACCCTTTAGTGTAGGATTCCCTGTATGTGAAATGTCCAGAATAGGCAAATCCATAGACAGAGGTATAAATTAAGGGTTGTAAGTGGTTGATGGGTGAGTGAATTGGGGAGTGATTGCTAATAGATGCGGAGTTTCTTTAGGGGGACGAATGTGTCCTGGAATAATTGTGTCAACAGATGCACAAACTGTGAATATATTAAAAAGAACTGAATTCTACACCGTAAAATGAGGAATTTTTCAGAATGTGAATTCTCTTAAAAAAGTATTAAGGCTTAGAAGGTAGTGTATACAACTTACTCTCAAATGATCCAGAAAATGAATAAGTTTTGTGTATGTGTGTTGTGTACCTATATTTGTAGATGTGTATGCACATATAAGAACACATACATATATACAGAGAGAGAGATGAGAAAAAAGGAGATATAATGAAAAACAAATATGGCAAATTGTTAAAACTTGGTGCATCAGGAAAAAGGTTATTCAGGAGTTCTTTAGTTTTCTTTAAATTTTTATTAAAAATTTGTAATTTTTTCAAAATAAAATAATAACAAGAAAAATTGAAAGCCTGAATTTTGGAATGAAGGGAGTTGAGTGTGCTCAGAGGAGGTTTTGGTCTCACTTCCCCATGAACTTAAACCACTGTGGAAATTGTTACTACTTCTATACGTGCTACAGTAATAATCAGCCTCATCCTCAGCCTGGAGCCCAGAGATGGTCAGCGAGACCGTGTTGCCAGACTTGGAGCCAGAGAAGCAAGCAGGGATCCCTGAGGCCCTAGAACTGACATCATAAATCAGGAGTTTGGGTGCTATGCCTGGGTGCTGTTGGTACCAGGAGACGTAGTTATAACCCCCAATGTCACTGCTGCTTTCAGCACAGGAGATAGTGACCGACTGACCCAGAGCCCCAGATGCAGAGGGAGGCTGTGTCAGGGCTGACTGGGCCCAGGACCCTGGAAAGAGGAAAAATACACTATGGTGAGTTTACTGTTGGCATCTCAGTGAGCCTGAGGAGGAGACAAAGGATCAGCCCAAATGTCCCCATGGTCCCTTCCCTGGAGGCCTCACCTGTGCCCTGTGTGAAGAGGGTGAGGAGGAGCAGAGCCCAGGCCATGGTGGAGATACCTCAACAGCACTGCCTTTTGACACACCAAACCTGGGCCTGGCTCCCCCAGACCTCTCTTATCCCTTCCTTCTACCTCAGAGTTGGGAGGGGCCTCCATGCAAATCTGCTTCCTGCACCTACCTCTCCTCATCCCTTCTGACCTGGTCCTTCATTCTAGATATTTCTGCATCCTTGGTCAGCAGAACTTACTCATGGATTAAAACTCTTTATCATGTTGTGAGGCAGGACAGACTCAGCCTATGACACTTGCTGAACTGGATCCAGCTCAGGGCTATCCCCCCTTTCCTGTTATGGAGATGTGATAGTTCCTGGGTGAGAAATCCCAGGATGGCACTCTGTGCTGTGTGGGGCAAAGTTGAGGACAGGGTCCCAGACTGGCTGATAGAGATCCCATTGCTTCATTTCCCTGGTGTCAAGGGCAAAGCTAAGGACCCCTTGGTTCCCTCAACCATTAGTCCCCTCAGTTAGGAGAGGTCTTCATGAATCACTCTACCCTCTGTCTCTGCAGTGGTTTGTGACTGAGGCCTGAGGCTGTGCCCTGGCTGGTTTATTCACCCCTTTAGAAGGTATTTTCTTGGGGGCAAAACCACTACGAGACACAGAGGGGCTCAGAGGGAGGCAGCTCTTGAAATTTCATCCAGGACAGCACAAGGCACAGAAAAGACCTTCCCATGTCCAGGTGCTCTCTGCCCCCTGGTGGCCTCAGATGGTACAGCCCAAGCACCAGGCAAGGCAGCTGAGCAGGAGTTGGAAATTCCTCTTCTGCTCCCCTCCCCTCCTCCCTCATTCCCTGTCCAGCTCAGTACCTGGTCCCTGATCCCTTCCATTTACCTCTAAGCTCAGTTCTCTTGTCTATTAACTTCCTCCAGAATAGAATGTGACATCTGCCATGCCAAGTGGCCCATGCGTCGCCTCAGGACTATCTAGCATGTCCCAACACAGCCTCCCAGGGTTGTTGCTTGTGAGGCTTCTGTGGGCTCAGGGTTGAGGAAACATTAGATGTGAAATATAACCAACCCCAGTAGGAAGGGCAGATGAGAAAAATGAGAC
>JABWHU010001757.1:5924672-5990228 GCA_014189135.1 Dicerorhinus sumatrensis harrissoni
TGAGTTCTACACCTTAAAATGAAGAATTTCACAGAATTTTAATTCTATCTTAAAAAAGTATTAAGGCTTAGAAGGTAGTGTATACAACTTACTCTCAAATGATCCAGAAAATGAATACGTTTTGTGTGTGTGTGTTGTGTACCTATATTTGTAGATGTGTATGCACATATACAAACACATACATATATACAGAGAGAGAGATGAGAAAAAAGGAGATATAATGGAAAACAAATATGGCAAATTGTTAAAAATTGGTGCATCAGGAAAAAGGTTATTCAGGAATTCTTTTGTTTTCTTTAAAATTTTATTAAAAATTTGTAATTATTTCAAAATAAAATAATAACAAAGAACAATTGAAAGCCTGAGTTTTGGAATGAGGGGAGTTGAGTGAGCTCAGAGGAGGTTTTGGTCTCACTTCCCCATGAACTTAAACCACTGTGGAAATTGTTACTACTTCTATATGTGCTACAGTAATAATCAGCCTCATCCTCAGCCTGGAGCCCAGAGATGGTCAGCGAGGCCGTGTTGCTAGACTTGGAGCCAGAGAAGCAAGCAGGGATCCCTGAGGCCCTAGAACTGACATCATAAATCAGGAGTTTGGGGGCTGTGCCCGGGTGCTGTTGGTACCAGGAGACGTAGTTATAACCCCCAATGTCGCTGCTGCTTCCAGAGCAGGAGATGGTGACTGACTGACCCAGAGCCCCAGACGCAGAGGGAGGCTGAGTCAGGCCTGACTGGGCCGAGGACCCTGGAAAGAGGAAAAATACGCTCTGGTGAGTTCACTGTTGGCATCTCAATGAGCCTGAGGAGGAGACAAAGGATCAGCCCAGATGTCCTAATGGTCCCTTCCCCGGAGGCCTCACCTGTGCCCTGTGTGAGGAGGGTGAGGAGGAGCACAGCCCAGGCCATGGTGGACATGCCTCAACAGCACTGCCTTCTGATACCCCAACCCTGGGCATGGCTTCCCCAGACCCTTCTTATCCCTTCCTTCTACCTCAGAGTTGGGAGGGGCCTCCATGCAAATCTACTTCCTGTACCTGCCTCTCCTCATCCCTTCTGACCTGGTCCTTGATTCTAGATATTTCTGCATCCTTGGTCAGCAGAACTTACTCATGGAGTAAAACTCTTTCACATGTTCTGAGGCAGGACAGACTCAGCCTATGACACTTGCAGAACTGGATCCAGCCCAGGGGTATCCCCACCTTTCCTGTTATGGAGATGTTGTTGTTCCTGGGTGAGAAATCCAAGCACTGCACTCTGTGCTGTGTGGGGCAAATGTGAGGACAGGGTCCCAGACTGGGTGATAGAGATCCAATTGCTTCATTTCCCTGGTATCAGGGGCAAAGCTAAGGACCCCTTGGGGCCCTCAACCATTAGTCCCCTCAGTTAGGAGAGGACTTCAGGAACCTCCCTACCCTCTGTCTCTGCAGTGGCTTGAGACTGAGGTCTGAGGCTGAGCCCTGGCTGGTTTATTAGCCCTTTTAGAAGGTGATTTCTTGGGGGCAAAAGCACTTTGGGACACAGAGGGGCTCAGAGGCAAGCAGCTCTTAAACTTTATCCAGGACAACACAAGCCACAGCAAAGACCTTCCCAAGTCCAGGTGCTTTCTGCCCCCTGGTGGCCTCAGGTGGTACAGCCCAAGCACCAGACAAGGCAGCTGAGCAAGAGCTGGAAACCCCTCATCTGCTCCCCTCCCCTCCTCCCTCCTTCCCTGTCCAGCTCAGCACCTGACCCCTGATCCCTTCCATTTTCCTCTAAGCTCAGTTCTCTTGTCTATTAACTTCCTCCAGAATGGAATGTGTCACATGCCACACCAGGTGGCCCATGGGTCACCTCAGGACTATCTAGCATGTCCCACCACAGCCTCGCAAGATTATTGCTTGTGAGGCTTCTGTGGGCTCAGGGCTGAGGAAACATTAGATGTGAAATATTACCAACCCCAGTAGGAAGGGCAGATGAGGAAAATGAGACGTGGTGAAGATAGACTGGCTTCTCAATGTGTGGAAAGAAAAAATACTACCTGAGGAAGAGAAAGCTCTGTGCAATTGAGACAGACGTCAAGAAAAGCAGGAGGTGGATTCCAGTGTTTGAGGAGGTGGAGGAAGGGCAGTGGGGTCAGAATTGGTCTGAGGGCCCCTCTCCAGGGACCTCTCCTCAGAGCATGTTGTGGTGTCATGAGGAAGAGGGGACTTTTCTTCCTATTCTGCTCTTCACACACATTGAGACAACCTCACCTCAGTGCTGTGAGACTTCTTGAGGTCAAGTCTCTTCCATCCACAGAGAGTTGCTTCATCTAGTGTGTTTTTCTAGGTTTGAAGTGTGTCTCTTGTATGCAGCATATATATGGGTCTTGTTTTTTATCCAATCAGCCACCCTATGCCTTTTAATTGGAGCATTTAGTCCATTGACATTTAAAGTAACTATTGATAAGGATATACTTACTTCCATTTTTTAACTTTCTTTTCTTGGTGTTTTAGTAGTTCTTCTCAGTTCCTCTGTTCTTCTCTTGCTCTCTTCCTTTGTGGCTTGATGGCTTTCTTTAGTGTTATGTTTGGGTTCCTTTCTCTTAGTTTTTTCTGTATTTTATTATAGGTTTCTGGTTTGTGATTACCATGGAGTTCATATGCAGTAACCTACATATATAGCAATCTATATTAAGTTGATGATCTCTTTAGTTTGACTTTAAACTGAAAGCTCTACTCTTTAACACCCGTCCTCCCACATTTTATGTTTTTGATATCATATCTAACCTCTTTTTTGTGCATTTGTATCTGATACCCTCTTATCATGGAAATAGATAGTTTTTCCTATTTGTGGTATTCTCTTTCCCCCTTAGATAAGTCCTTTCAGCATTTCTTGTAGGACTGGTTTCTGGGTGACAAACTCTCTTATTTGTTGCTTGTCTGAGAAACTTTTTATCTCTCCTTCCATTTTTAATGATAACCTTGCTGGGTAGAGTATTCTTGGCTGTAGGTTTTTTCCTTTGAGCACTTTAAATATATCGTGCCACTCTCTTCTAGCCTGTAATGTTTCTGCTGAGAAGTCAGCTGATAGCCTTATGGGGTTTCCTTTGTATGTAACTTGTTGGCTTTCTCTTGTGGCTTTTAGGATTCTCTCCTTATCTTTAATCCTGGACATTTTCATTTTGATGCATCTTGCTGTGGCCATTTTGGGTTTATGTTCTTTGGTGCTCTCCATGCTTCCTGTACATGGGAGTCTGTTTCCTTCCTAAGGTTAGGGAAGTTTTCAGCTATTATTTCTTCAAATAGATTCTCTGCCCCTTTGTCTGGCTCTTCTCCTTCTGGGACACCTATAACATGGATGTTAGTGCACTTGATGTTGTCCCAGGGGTCCCTTAGACTGTCCTCACTCATTTTAATTCTTCTGTGTTTTATCTGTTCTGCTTGGTTGATTTCTTCTAGTCTTTCATCCAGCTCACTGATCCATTGTTCTGTATCCTCTACTCTGCTTTTGAGTCCTTCTAGTGAATTTTTTATTTCCAGTATTGTATTCTTCATTTCTGATTGGTTCTTTTTTATATCTTCCATTTCTTTGTTGATGTTCTCACTGACTTCATCCAATTCTTCTCTCAAGTTCAGTGAGCATCCTTATGACTATTTGTTTGAACTCTCTGTCAGGTAGGTTGCTCATTTCTGTTTCATTTAGTTCCTTTTCTGGGGTTTTCTCCTCTTCCCTTATTTGGAACATATTCCTTTGCCTCCTCATTTTCCCTCTTTCCCTGTGCTTGTGTCTAAGTAGTAGGTAGCTTAGCTACATCTTCTGATCTTGGAGAGCTGACCTTATGTAAGTGATGCCTTATGAGGTCCATTAGTGTGCTTCCCTCTCATCACCAGTTCCAAATGTGCCCTGTGTGGGCTACGTGTGTCCTTCTTTTGTGGCGTGGTTGCTCTTCCCATAGGTGCCCAGGGAGGCTGAGCTGTCCCCCTGGCCAGCTGTTGTAATGCTCAGCTGCTTGTAGTTGTTGTGGGCCCTTCAGTCTCTTTGTCGGGTGAGGGGAGCCCCAGCACAGCTGGCTGCAAGATCTAATAGCACATTCCTGTTACAGCTTTTCTATTAAATGAGTAGGCCCCCAGTGTGGCTGGTTGTTAGGCTCATGTGCTTACAATTGTTATAAGCCTCCAGCCTATAAGGCTCTTGTCTGCTGTCTGAGGATTGCAGCTGAGTGTGGCTGGCCCCCTGCGCAGGAGCACCCAATTGTTTCAGACTTTGGAAGGTAGGCCAATCCCCTATGTGGGTCTTTGAAAGCACAAGTCTTCTGCAGCTGACAAGCCCTGCTGCCCACAGGGCCACACACACACAGTCAATACAATCCTGCCTCATGTGTGCACCCTGAACACCTGAAGTGGACACAGTCTCTCCAAGGCAGGGGCCCCACACACTCCACCGATACCCCACACTCTCCACCCGCTCCTTGTGCACACCTTGCCTCACAGAGGTAGACCCACTTGCCAGACTGTGGAGAATCCAGTCACCAATCTATGCAGGCCCACAAATTGCCCAAAGGCTTTTTGTTTGGTGGGGCCAGTCCCTAGGGTGGACTGCCTACCCTGGCCAGCTGGATTAAATCCATGCTCTAGTGGGTGAGGCAGACCCTGTGATAGCAGGCCACAGGGACAAGTCCAATGGCGTCTGCCAGCATTTGTGTCAGCATGGCCACACCAGGTCACAACAATGGCCGCCATCAATGTCCCAGTCCCTGCAGAGGTCTCACCTCTCACCAAGATGCACTCAGAGCCTTTCAGGTGAGTCTCTGTTCATCAAAGGACTATGCACCTTTCTTTCTGGTGATATTAGGTTGCTTTCTGAGATGGCCCCATTCAAAACGTGGGCTCCTTTCAAAGGCGGCTTTAATTTCTTTGAGAATCAGCTTTTCTGGGGGTATTCCCCAATGTTGTTAGTAGCAAGCAAAGTCAGATATTATGCCACTCATCTCGGTTGTGCTGGGTCCAAAAATGCCTACAGCGGGAGTGCTCCCTGGCTCAGGGCCCCAATCCTCTAGGGCAGGCTGCATACTTTTGGTCTGCTCCCAGGCAGCCGTAAAGTGCTATGGCTTGTGAAGGTGGAATTTTTTCTCTGCAGAATGGAATTTCTGCCTCTTCCACCTCCGTTAGGATTGTCATTTGTTGCAGGTGTTCTTATACAGTTTTCAGTTCTCTCTTGGGTAATTTTTGCAACAGTAGTTGTAAATTGGCTGTGTCCGTGGGAGTAGGTGAGTTCAGAGTCTGCCTATGCTGCCATCCTCACTTCTCCCCTCACTAGTGTGTTTTTCTAAAAAGGAATGGGTTGGGGGTAATGTCTCAGCAATACTGACTGAACAAATTGTGGAAATTTTTCAAAGTAATTCCCTTTTCGTGTAGAAAAATACCAACTCTTTACCTAGGCTGTCAGTTATCATATGATCTGCAGGCTACCCACCATATCCCCTCATCTCCCTCTTCTCAGACCTCAGTTGATGATTCTTCAGCCAGGGTGGATTTCTTTATGGTCCTGCAATTGGCCATATTCGTGCTACCTCAGGGCCTTTGCACAGGCTGCTCCTCTGTCTGAAATTCGCATGTCCTCATATTCACATGTCTGGATCTGTTGAGGATGCAGAAATGTACACCGGCCACCCACACAATGATGCCTGTTTGTTGAGTGAATCGAGGAGAGAGCTCAGGTGGGGAAGCTGAGCTGCAGCATTTCCCCAAAGAGTCTCCAGGCCACATTCATCAGGTTAGAAAAAAATGTCCCCATTCGGGTCTGAGAGAGGACCCCAAATAGAGATAGGTTTTGCTGCAGGTTCTTCATATGTCCCCCCAGCAAATGTCAGACTTGGGGCTCTGTTTGCACTCTCTTGCTCTCTCTCTCTGCGGTGGCCCATGGCTTAGAGGAGGAAAGGGGCATAGGATCTGATCTTTCCTATGTTATCTCTTTCTGGAAAGCAAGATATGGCTGCAGACAAGGCTGAGGACTGACTCCCCCCTGCTCTGAATGCTGAGGTGAAGGAGAGGATTCCAATCTATCTGAGAAAATGCCCAGTAGCTCCCTTCCCAGGGACAAAGCAAGGTGGGGACGTGTCAGTCCCTCTCCACCTCTCCTTGAGGTGGATGATCACACTCTCTGTCCCAGCTTCTGCAGTGGCCTGAGATTGGTCTCAGACTGATGCCTGTGGTGTTTACTGTCCTATGTAGAGAAGGGATTGAATGGGGACAGGGACTTGTGAGTGTGTCCCCTTTGGAGTGAGAGGAGAGAAAGAAGCTACTGAAACCTCCTACACTCAGGAAAATCCTCAGCAGTGCCTTGGGTGCCATTGAAGTCCCCAAACCCAGACTCTCACTGCCCCCTGGTAGCTCAGAAGGGAGAGCCTGACAAGAGGCGAGAGCTCCATGTATCAGCCCTCTACTTCCCCAGCACACTTCCTCCAGCTCTTTCACAAATATGAACATGTTCCTTCCACACCCCAACTTTTCCTTCTAATTGACTCTGAGCTCCCTGGCTCAATTCCTGCAGCTCCATCTAGAATGGAATGTGTCACCCACCACAAGTGCTGACCAAAATACTCTTCCGTCAGGATCAACAGCTTAACCAGGAACCCTTGTCAATGGATCACTGTTTGGGGGGCAGGTCTCAGTTCAGGGATAGGGAAACACTGGAAGTAAAATGAAGCCTGCCCTCGTAGTAGAAATGCAGGAGAAAGGAAACAGGGAGAAAACATTTTGGAGTCTCAACATGCGTGACATGAAGCTCCAGGAGGAAAGAGACAGGGAGGAGGAGATTCCAGGAACCCTCACAAATGTTGTCTTTCAACTGGGGAGAATGTGGACAGGTCTGGAAGGAGGCTTGACCCCATGGCCAAGTCCAAGGACCTCCCTTCAGAGCGGAGTCCTGCCTGGATGCAGCAGGACTCTGGCTCCTCCTTTATCATCCGCCATGTCCTTCTTGGGAAAGTCATAACTGAGAGCAATTTGCATACCTGGAGTGAAGCCTTTCACTTTTAAATACACATGTGATTTATCCATGTTTTTCTACAAAGACTTGGAATGGGATGAGGTGGGCTGAATGGTGGCCTCAAAGACATCAGGTCTAATCAGGTACAGGTCCTGTAAATTTCACCATCTTTGAAAAAAGCTTCTATGCGGTTGTGATGAAATCAGAGATCTTGAAAAGAGAAGATCATCCGGGAATATCTGGGTAATCTCTACATATCATCCCAAGTGTCCTTATAAGAGAGAGAAAGAAGGAGATTTCACACACAGAGGAGAAGGCGATGTGACCAGTAGACAGAGATTGGTGGTGTGGCACCAAGCAAGGGAATGCTGGCAGCCCCATGAAGCTGGAAGAACCAGGAAGGTATTCTCCCCTAGAGTCCCTGGTGGGAGCCCAGCCTCCTCAGACACCTTAATGTGGACCCAAAGAAATCCTGGGCTGCAGACTATGACAGAATCATTTCTCTTGGTTTTTTTCCACCCAATCTATGGAACTGTGTCACGGCAGCCTGAGGAAACTGACTCACGAGGTAAATGCTCAGCTCTGAGGTGACTGGATGTTGCAGTTTGGGCTCTTAGGAAACTTATTAGAGATATTTGGCTCTGAGTCTCCTGGCCCTCCTTCCCTGTTTCCCTACAACCACATACAGTGAGTGGTACCTTTCTCGGGGGCCCATCTGTCTTGCTCTGAGTAGTGCTGTACTCTATAGACTCTCTCCAGGACCCCAAGGGTCAGGCACCCTGACTGCCACATCCCCTTTGCCACTCACCTGGCTTCTGTGGTTAAACCTCATCAACATCCCTCTAAAACATCAGGTTTCTGCCATCCCTGTTGGTATTGAGGAACCTCTTCCTGACCCACCAGCTCTACCTTGTCCTGGAGGAGAGACATCCACGGAGCTTCTCAATGATGTTGGTGCTTCTCTGCCCGCACATTCCTTATCACTGGAGTAAATGCTGTGTCCTCCAGGATCTCCTGAGTGTCATCTCTCCTGAGGAGGTGTCCATCCTTACCTGGTAGAGCCACTCCTGCTAACCAATTTCTGTGCCCATTAATTCCTTTCTCATAACTCCATGGTGAGTTTGACAGGCCACTTCACTGGTGTAGACCATCACTTTCTCCTTCCTTCTAAGAGTCCTCCCAGCAGCAGGCTTGCAGATGGTCTTCATGTCCATGCCACAGGGTTAAATCCTGAGTCTCTGGAGAGAGCTTCCAGCAGATAAACTCCCTCTTCATTCTTAGCTGCACCCCTTGATCCTGAACCCTCAGAATCAATCCCTGTGCACATTCTCCCAGGTCCCACCACATTGTTGGCTGGTTCTGCAGCTCCTCAGCCCTGTGACCAGGCCCAGCAAATTCCTGACCAGGATTGCTGGGACTCATTCCTAGTTAATGGCCCATTGGCCTTAACCAGGAGAGGGGGCAGACACAAGGGCTGCTGGTGACAGTGAATATTATCTCACAGGGCAGAGGTCTCTGCACCATCTTCAAGCAAAGCGAGAGAAGACATGGGACAGAATGTGTAAGAGAAGGACAATTCTGCATGCTGAGATATTCAGAGGAATTTTAGATTGAACATTCAGGGACAGTTGATTCCACATGGCCCCGCCCGTGACTCAGGACCCTGTTGTTTCCCATGTAGGGCCATGACCAGGCAGAGCAGAGCTTCCCAGTGAGTGTTCACTGTTCTCCGAGCTCTGCTGCTTTTAGGATTCAGTCCTGGGCCTCAGCTCTCCCTGCCTCTCTCTGAGCGAATGAGAGAGTTTAGCAGCAATAAGGAGACCTTCTGGTTTTTACTCTTAGTTTTACCTCTCTGATTTTTACTCCTAGCCTTTTATGTCTTACAAACCATCCATTGCACAAGCAGCAAGGATGCAAATCTACGGTCCTTAAAAGTACACTTTCCTTCATATTTCTCAAATGCCTGACACACGGCCCTACTTTGTATTTCCTCCTTCAGGTAAATCATCCCTGTTAACCTCTGGGAAAAATTTAAAATCATACATTTCTCCTCTGTTGCAGGGACTCACCATGCTTCTACCTCCCATACTGGCGTCACCATTGTTCCAAAATCCACTTCTCCATGTCTTTTTCTCAGACACACCTGGTCTAGGGAAACCCAGAGTTGTCCTGGATTTAGCACTGAAGGGTCCATATCCAGAGAACCCATCAGTGGTAAGCAAACTGGGCTAGTTAGTCACCCTCCTGACACCATCTGCCAGGCTGGGTCTCCCTGGAAACAGACACTAAGTTGGAGGTGAGAACATAGAGGTTTATTGGGGAGCGCTGTTGGCATCAACCCCTGTGCAAGAGATGGGAGGGAGCAGGATCAGGGAATGAGACCCCACACTGTGACACTCCAGGATCTCAAAGTAGCATTGCCAAGTCACACGGGGACATACAGTACAAATTAAAATGATGTGATGTTGGAAAGATTTTCTCACGAAGGTTTGGTACCCAGGTATTTTAGATTCATTCTGTTGCTATAACAAATTACCACAAACTTGGTTGCTTGTAAAAACAGAAAGGTATTCTCTTACAGTTCTGAATGCCTGAAGTCTGAAAAGAAGCTTGGAAACCAAGGTCTCAGCAGGGCTAGTTCTTTCTGGAAATTCCAAGGAGAGTCTGTTTTCTTGCCTCTTCTAGCTGCTAGAGGCTGCTGGCGTCCCTTGGCTCAGAGCCTCGTCACTCCAATATTTGCTCTGTGGTCATACCTCCTTCTCTTCAGTCCTCAAATCTCCCTCTGTGCCCCCAATAGGGATACTTGTGATGATATTTAGGGCACACCAAATAATCCAGGATAAGGTTCCCATCTCAAGTTACATAATGACATCTGCCAGATAAGATTACATTCACAGGTTTCAGGGACCAGGACGTGGATAACTTTGGGGACATTACACACAGTACCAAACCAGCCCTCAAGTCCTACTGAGGCACATGCATAGAAAACACTCTGAGGGGATATTCCCAGGATGCATCACAAAGCTGTGCTGTGACATGTCCCAGAAACATGAGATGGGCACAATCAATTTTAAAAGCCATTATAAAATGACTATTCTCTCTTCCTTTTCAAAAAATGGTTTCAATATTTGTGGAAACCTAGTAGGCACTTCCTACAGCTGTTTCTGAAAAGAAAAACACAAAACAGTTTGGTGATTTCAGGACGAAGACAAAGAGGGTTGAAGGAGGAATAAGAGAAGGGGTCACCCATGAATCAACAATGGGTGTCTCAACTATGCAGCCAGTGAGGAGCTTGAGGAGATGTAGGGCCCCGCCATGGTGGAGACAGCCTGAGGTCTCCCTCTTGAGCCCATAGCTGGGAAGGGAGGACTTAGGGGTCTTTATGCCTCTAGGCTGCCCTGTGTTTCAGGGGCTGTGGGGACGGGAGCTTCATGCAAATCTCTTCACCAATCTTCATCCATCTTCACTCCTTCCTCTGGCTCCAGATCCTTCAGGATGGGACCCTTCAAGGTATCCTACCAAGTGGAGCCTGGAAAGGATGGTGTGATCAAGAGATATGTTTTCATGAAATAACTATAAGTGGGGTCCTCAGGGAGACACAGCGACTGAGCAGTGGACACTCAAGCCAGTGAACACCAGCCTTCCCCTCAGCCCCTTGGAGTCCTGGACAAAGTCTAAATGGAGGCATTTCAATAGCTATTCAATGAGAAGAATAAATGAATAAATGTTGATGATTTTATGTGAATACAATGATATTGTATTCACTAATCTGTCCTTGATTTTTTCAATCAACACTATTGACATCGCAAATTTAATTTGGCTAAAAAAATCTTCTTAAATGTTTTTATACCTGCTCCTCTCTCTTCCGCTGGGGGCCAAGTATCTTAAACCAAGCTGGCTGGTGCTTCTGCTCCTTTTCTGCTTTCCTTGAAGTTCCAGAGACTTCTTTCATCCAGGCTGAAACCCTCTGTCTGTTCTTGCCCTGTACTGACTGATCACACGGGGGACCTGACTAAATGACTCCTCCCCTGAGCCCATCTGCCAACTGGGACATTGGCCAAGTCACTGAACCTCCCAGACCCAGTCCCTCAGCCTATGATGTGAATAGTAACACTCCCCTGGGAGAGTGGCTGTGGGGGTTAAAGGTGGTAACATGTGGGCCCAAACCACATGTAAGGGCCCATTTTTCTAAAATCTTGTAGATGCTCAATAGTGTGGAGAATTATGACTTTCAAGGTTATCATTTTCTCATCTAGTTTAAATGTCTTGTACCTGATTACAATGAAAAGTGACAATCAGTGTAATTGTCCTTTGAAACCCAGAGTTTACGCTCCTGCTTTTTGGGTGTACAGCCATGGGTAGTTATGGTAGAAGGGAGCACCTGAAATCCACAGAACTGAATACTGTTTCCTTCCAAGGTACAGTCAGGTAACCACAGGAGTGACAGCACTCTGTGTGAGTGTGAGTGTGTGTGTGTGTGTGTGTGTGTGTGTGTGTGTTTGTGTGTTTGACAGAGAGAGAGACATAGAGTGAGAGAGAGAAACAGAGACACAGAGAGATAAAGAGTGAGCTGAGATTGAGATTGAAAATTTCATGGAGTTGACAGTGAAGTGTTGGGTTTCCCTTGCATCCAGGCCCTAAGCTCAGACCAGAATAGAAAGAGGAGTTGTGCAGAAAAGAGTTACCTGGCAGCTCTGAGACTGTTGTCCTTGGGAAGACCTGCAGGCAGGTGTGGCCCTTGGGTTGTGTCTAGGAACCTGATTTCCAGAGAGTTCTCACTGTTCTCTGATGAGAATGAGCCACTGTGCCTACACTGTTTGTGAAAACAATATGATTTTTGCTGACTGTCTGCTTTCCTTCTGGAAGTCTGGAATTTCAGTAGATGCCAAGCAGAGGATGCCTAAGTGACCAGCCCCCGATAAAAACCTTGAGTAATGAGGGTCCAATGAGCCTCTGCTGGGCAGTACTTCACACGTGTTGTCACATGTGATGCTGGGGAGTGAAGCATGTCCCGTGAGACTCCACTGGGACAGGACTCCTAGAAGCTTCTCCTGGTTTCTCTAGGCAGAGCCTCACAGACATTTTCCCTTTGCTGTCGCCATGTTGGCTCATGTCACTGTAATAACTACAGAATGAGTATGACTATATGCTGAGTCCTGAGGGATAAAAGGGCAGAGACACTTTTAACTTGAATCTGTTTCTTTGTGTTCTGAGATTTATTTTACATTGAGTCAGAGAATCAAAACAGCATCTAACTTGGAAAGGAGTCATTTGGCAATCCTATATTATCAAGCATACCTTCCAAATTGTGTAAAAACTTGTCCATATATTATCACATCATGTTTAAGAGACAGACTAAGGTATTATTAAATTTGTGTTCCCCAACATGCTCTAAAAAAGTCATCCCTGTGTAAAAACACTCCAGTTCCTGGATTACACAGACTAAGCAGCTGCTGTATGTCTAATGAAGACTAAGGTCCAGAAAAGGATTTAGTAAAGATTCTTTACACTGTACCTGATCTGTGACCAATCACATGTCTTTTTTTAAAAGTTTAAACGCTGTGAATAAAGAAAATATTTACTTAGTTTTAGACCAGCATGACATTTGGAAGACACAGATCAAACCAAGCCAGAGTTTAAAAACCCAGAGTTCTGAAGATATATCTGAAAGGAAAAGTTTGAACACCTATCTACTTCCAATTTCTTAGGTTCTCAGAGATGGAACCAGAAGACAATAGGATATGGGAATGCCATTGGGTTGCTGGAATGGAGGGAACTCTTTCTTGAATGAAGCCCATCTAACAAGTAGATTTTCTCTCTAAGGCACATCACAGCCTTCTTGAACATCGGAACGCTAGACAGTACCTCATATTATCCCTACGAGACATTTTCCACGGTAAAATCATCAACAAAAAGAACAAAAAATTTGAAAACGTGAAAATTTCCCTGAGAACTGTGGGAACTAAACACAGCAGGCATCTCCTTTACACAAAGTTCTTGCAAATGAAGAGATGGAAAGAGTCTCGTCTTTGGGGACAAATGTGACACAGGCAAAGAAAGAAATTCTTACTGTACAAACAAACAAAAGCCCAGAGATGGCCAGGGAGGCTGTGCTGCCAGATTTGGAACCAGAGAAGCAATCCAGGATCCCTTAATGCTGAATACTGATGACACAAATCAGGAGTTCGCGGGCTGTGCCCTGGCGCTGTTACTGCCAGGACACAAGGTTATAACCCCTGATATGACTGCTGCTTCCAGAACAGGAGATAGTGACTGACTTTCCAGGAGTTCCAGATACTGAGGAAGGCTGAATCAGGGTAGACTGAGCCCAGATCCCTGAAAAGAGGAGAAACACATTCTGGTGAGTTCAGTGCTAGGGCTTGAGCAGATCCTGAGAAGGAGGAGACAAAGGATGAGCCCCGATGTCTCCATGGTTCCTTCCCTGGAGGCACCACCTGTGCCCTGAGTGAGGAGGGTGAGGATGAAGAGAGCCCAGGCCGTGGTGGAGATGCCTTAAAGTGCTGTCTTCCGAGACCCCAACCCTAGGCCTTGCACCCCCAGATCTCTCTTACCACCTCCCCCTGTCTCAGAAGATGGAGGAGCCTCCATGCAAATCTACTTCACCTGCCTCTCCTCACCCCACTTTAAACTGGTCCTGGACTCTAGTACTTCTGCACCCTGGACAGCCGAGGTAATCTGAGGGATTAAAATCTTTGACATAGATTTTCTAAAATGAACCCAAGGTGGTTCCCTGGAAATGCAGGCAGACTTGAAATGTCTCTGTCCTTCCCACTGTGGGAGTCACGATGTGGTTGTTAATAATCCCAGTACTTAGTCTTCACTGCGTGCATGGAGGGTGAGGATTGGGGCAAGAAGGCCTGGGATTAGGAGAGATTGAATAGTTTCTCTTCCCACACACCAGAGGCAGAGTTGTGGGTTGTTCATTCTCCCTCATGCCCTTCCTTTCCTCCTCAGTTAGGATGGGTCCTCATGCAGCCCTCTGTCCCCTGCCTCTGCAGTGCTCTGAGGCTGAGGCCAGGGGACGTTTATTGGCCTTTCTAGCAAAGACTTTTTGGGACACAATAGATTTTGCAACCGGCACACACTTCATCCCCCTTTGCAGGGGCTCAGGAGGAAGCAGCTCTTGGGACTTCACATAGGGCAGGGTAAACCACAGCAATGACCTCCCCAAATCTAGGTCCCCGCTGCCCCCTGGTGGCCGCATATGGTTCAACCCAAGTACCAGGGAAGGCAGCTGAGTGGGACTGGAAATTCCTGCTCTGCTCCCCTCCCCTCCTCCAGCTCAGCACTGGGCCCCCTGACCCCTTCTAATCCTCTCCACACTCCTTTTCTTTGTCCAATAACTCCCTCTTGAATGGAATATGTCACTTGCAACACCATAGCTCTCAAGCTCCCCTCGGGACCAATTTGCTTGTCCTAGTCTTGTCACAGAGTTAGGGCTGCAGAGGCAGCTCTCAGGTCAGGGCTGAAGAAACATTAGATGGTAAATAAAACCAACCAAGCCAGTAGGAAGACGGAATGAACAAAATAGAAGAGGATCGGACCAGTTGGCTTCTCAAAACGGTGAAAGAAAATATATTGCCTGAAGGAAAGAGAGCTCAGTAGGATTGAGAAGAACCTTGGAGAGCAGGAGAGTTCCAATATTTGAGTTTCAAGGAGAAGGAGACTGGGGTCTGGATTGTCCCTGGGGGCTCCTGGCCCAGGGACGTCTCATCAGGATATGTCTGTCTGTCATAGAGAAAATGGATTTTTCCTTTTGTCCTCTTTGTGCACATTGAGATGACAGCATTGCTTTGGTTCCTCCACCCTCCTGCTACCTGGCCAGGTAATGGGCTCAGACCCAGGAGGTGCCCAGCAACGCAGAGTAAAGTCCTGATTTTCTGAACAGAGCAAAAAGGAAGGCCCAGGCCTGGGTGGTACTAGGGGGTTTGTAGAAAGAGATCAGCTTGAGAAAGCAACTCTGTAATCAGTATAAGAGGTCTTGGCCCCAACTCTATGTGAGGCCCGAGTGTATTGAATCATCAGTAGGATGGGAAAGATTTTGAGAACAAAATTAAAGGTCAAAACACCACCCAGATCCCAGGTAAGACACTTGGTGGTGCACACCCAGGACAGATGAAAACAGCATTGAAAAGGTTGTGGAATTGAACTGACAGAGAAACCACAAGCCACGGAAGCTTGTTTGGAATTTGCAGCCTTCACCAAACTGGCTAGATTATCATTAATACAAAAATATATTCATGGTATTTAAAGACCTAGACCTCATTACATAATATTTGATATGTCTAGGTTAGAACCCTAAATAATTTAACCTATTAAAGCACAAAAATCTTACCCGATATGGGAAAGAACTGGAAGCCTGATTACCCAGAGATAACACTAGAATTGGAATTATCTGATAAAGGCTTTACAGCCTTGATCATAAAATTGATACAAGAAGTATGGGAGAGCACAGTTGAAATGAGCAGAAAGAAAGTTTCTACAGAGAAATCGATGACACAAAAAGGAATGAACTGGAGGAGGACGGCCTGGTGGTGTAGTGGTTCAGTTCAGGCACTCTGTTCAATGGCCCTAGGTTCGCCGGTTCGGATCCCAGTCACGGCCGAACGCACCACTTGTCGACCCATGCTGTGGTGGCATCCCATATAAAGTAGACGAAGATGGCCATGGATGTTAGCCCAAGGCTAATCTTCCTCAGCCAAAAGAGGAGGATTCGCAACAGATGTTAAGTGTGGACTAATCTTCCTCACCGAAAAAAAAAAAAAAGGAATGAAATGGCACTGGGAGAAATGACAACTATGCTGGATGTTATTAAACGGAGATTAGACATTACAGAAGAAAACATTAGGTCTTTGAAATTATAGCAATAGAAATGAATCAAAAAAATATGAACAAAAGGAAACCCAAAAATGAAACAAAATGAGAATGTCAGCGAGCTGTGTGATAACTTCCAACGTCCCATTCTACATGGAACTGTGGTCACGAAAGGAGAAGCAACAGAGGAAGAATTGCCGGAGAAAACCCTCCCCCATCTGAGGACAGCTGTACCTCACGGAGCCAAGAGTTCCATGAATGCAGAGCACGAGAAACATGGAAAAAACCACACCAAGTTTCATTATTTAACAATATTCTTTTTTTGGCAGAAGACTTTCCAGAACCACTTTCTGCTCAGTGACTATTCATTTGCTAGGAAAATGTCAGCAATAAAGGATGGTTCCTTGAAGATTCCATCAACAAATTTCCTTCTTTCACTTTTATTCTCCCCACACTCAGGCCACAGACTCTAATCTCAAAGCTAATTCTCACACAGCCAATGTGACAGCTGGGTCCTGGTTTTGACAATCACAGGAATATTTCTCCAGAGCCAGTGGGACTACAGAGAAGATGCACCTGGGCCGGGAACAGCTTAAGTAGATGAAAGTGAGTGAACACACATCTGAGTGTGTCCCACTGAAACTCCACTAAAAATGCCCTGAAGAGATTCAAGTGTGTGTTCCCTGTCAGGGATGATAGGAACAGGAGAAGAAATGTCCCTGTCGGGAGCCGGGAAACAGATGGACAAATGTTACCTGACTTAGACCTGAGGGAGACCAGTGCCAAATCTGCAGGCAGAGCCTACCTGTGGTCCCTGTGGAATTCTCGCTTGACTGTGGGTGTGGCAGAGTTGGGAGA
Organism: Dicerorhinus sumatrensis harrissoni; assembly: GCA_014189135.1. Classification (NCBI taxonomy): domain Eukaryota; kingdom Metazoa; phylum Chordata; class Mammalia; order Perissodactyla; family Rhinocerotidae; genus Dicerorhinus; species Dicerorhinus sumatrensis. The sequence goes on from JABWHU010001757.1 coordinate 5,941,317, forward strand.
GGGAAGACTAAAGTTAGAACAGGTGAGTGGAGCTGTTAGAGAAGTAGGTAGGTCCCTAGACCCTGTGTCATTCCCAGTATGAGGCAGGTAGACCACTGCCAAATAGATCCTCCTCCACCTTGGTTTTCCTCACAGAAGACAAAGCCCACACCTCTGGATGAGGGTAGGCCAGGAGGAGGGGACCCTGTAGGTATTATGCAGAGAACACTGCGTGCCTCATGGATGCTCAGTAAAAATATTAGAAATCACTGAATTATGCAACATAAAGTAATGAATTTAGGGGATGTTAATTATACCCCCAGAAAGTATTAAGGTCCAGGAGCTTGATGGATGCAACCCATTCTCCAACAGTTCAGAAAATGAATAAGTTTTGTGTGTGCTTTTGTGTGACTATGAGTATGTATCTCTGTGTTGGTGTTTGTGCGTGGGTGTGTATGTTGCATACTATATGTGTATATAGAGAAAGAGAGAGAGACAAAGGGGCAGAGAGACAGAGAGAAAAATTGTTGTAATGAAAAACAAATACAGTAAACTGTCAAAAAATGATGAGTCTGGGCAAAGGAGGGGCCGGGTCCGTGATGTAGTGCTTAAGGTCGCCTACTCCACTTCCATGGCCTGGGTTTGCTGGTTGGGATCCTGGGCGTGGACCTACACCACTCAACAGCCATGTTGCAGTGGTGACACACAGACAAAATAGAGCAAGACTGGCACAGTTAGCTCAGGGATAATCATCCTCAAGCAAAAAAAGAGGAGGATTGGCAAAAGATGTTAGCTCAGGGCAAAGATTCCTCAACAACAACAAAAAAAAAGAAAATTGATGAGTCTGGTAAAATGATATGCTGGAGTTCTTTATCATATTTTTCCACATTTTCTTTAAGTTTGTAAATAAATCATAATAAAATAATAACAAAGAAAAATTAGAAGAGAGCTTGAGTTAGGGATGAAGGGACTCAAGTGAGCTCAGAGGAGGTTTTGGTCTCACTTCCCCATGAGCTTGAACCACTGTGGACAGGGTAACTGCTCCTATATGAGCCACAGTAATAATCAGTCTTGTCCTCAGCCTGGAGCCCAGAGATGCTCAGGGAGGCTGTGTTGGCAGACTTGGAGCCAGAGAAGCGAGCAGGGATCCCTGAGGGCCGCCTACTGCTATAGTAAATCAGGAGTTTGGGGTCTGGGACCTGGTGCTCTTGGTGCCAGGAGACATGGTGCTCCCAATGTCACTGCTGCTTCCAGTGCAGGAGATGGTGACCAAATGTTCCAGAGTCCCGGATGCAGAGGGAGGCTGAGTCAAGGCAGACTGGGCCCAGGACCCTGAAAAGAGGAAAAATGCAATCTGGTGAGTTCAAGTGCTGGGCATCAGCTGATCCTGAGGAGGAGGAGACAAAGGATCAGCCTAGATGTCACTGTGGTCTCTTCCCTGGAGGCCTCACCTGTGCCCTGAGTGAGGAGGGTGAGGAGAAGCAGAGCCCAGGCCATGGGGGAGCTGCCCCAAGAGCACTGCCTGCAGAGACCACAACCTTAGGCCTGGCTCTCCCAGACCTCTCTTATCCCCTTCCCCTTCCTCAGAGGTGGGAGTGGCCTCCGTGCAAATCTGCTTCCTGCATCTGCCTCTACTCACCCCCGCTGGCCTGGCCCTGGACTCTAGATGTTTCTGTATCTTTTGATGGCATAGCTGGGAATTAATTCTCTTTGATGTGCATTTTCTCAGAGGTGGGAACTTAGATTTATTTTTACCTGATTTGCACAGGAGAGACTGCTCTGCTGAAGTCCTTCATGTTGACGAGCTTATGGGGCTTCAGTGTCTCTGCTGTGATGTGATTGTGTCTCTGTGACCCTCCGAGGCCTGAGGTAACCCTGGCAGTGCCCTCTCCTGGGTTCCCACTCTTCAGGTCTCCCTACCATTAGGGTGTGTTGATGCCCACCCTAGGGAAACACACGCTGTTGGTTTTGGGTACTGGGGGTGTCTCCTCTAGCTGCAGCCTTGTCACCATCCCCATCCTCACTTGCTTGTGCTGAAGCATCTGCAGCATCGAGTCCCGTGAGTATATCACTTACTCTCAGTCCACTTACCCTCACACCACACGGATTGCCCAGGTGCACGGGGGTGCAGGAGCCCTTGGAAGGACGAAGCACAAGCCGTGAGCCACAGTCCTGACCCCATTTCTGCTTCTCCCTATTCTGCCCTTTACACTCTTGAACACACATCTTGCCCTTTCTCTGACTCTGTTCTAAACCTGAGAAGATTGTAGGTTGTGCTTCCATGACAGGTGTTATGTGGAGAGGTTAATCAGAGAAGGGAATTACAGATGTGATTATGGGGCATTTCTAAGTACACTGGCATCATATTTTTATGAACTTTATATTATGCATTCATTCCATTTTATCCTGGATTTATTTCCTTGGTGAGAAACTCGTTTTGTTCAACACTCAAGTGTTTTCTTCTACCTCACCAAATTTGCAGGCCAAGAAAAAACTGACCTCCCAATGCTGGAACACTGAAGACACAGCCCATTGTGAAGATGTCTTCCCCTTTCTTCCCTCTAAAAGCTTTTAAAACTCTTTTTTACTTCTCCGCTTTTTCTACTCCCTAGGGTTCAAACTGACTTAAATTTCCAGATTGAAAGTAGTAATATCAGGTTCAGTTTCCGCCCAAGATTTCCTAAGGACACACCACCACTTCTCCCACTGAATGCAGCTAGGAGCCTAGGGAACATGCAGGGAGTAGCTATTTGAGTGCATAGGAAAGTGAACCATGGAAGGCAGACTGGGGGAGACACAATGACATTTGAAGTAACGTCAAACCTATGGAGGCTGTCCTGTTTTTCCCTCAGTGTCCCGTGGCCTGGGCTCAACACCACTAAAGAGAATTCGGACACCCCACCATGTTTCCCCATTAGAAGGAGCTCTTGGGACTTCATAGAAACTAGGGTGAACCACAGCAATGGCCTTCCTCAATCCAGGCCCTGGTTGCCCTCTGGTGGCCTCAAATCAGTGCCAGCTTCCCTCCTCCCTACTTCCCCTCATGGTCAGGACCAGCCCCCTGTCCCTTCTCACCCCCTCCATGCTCCTTTCCCTTTGTCCATTAGCTTCCTCCAGGAGAGAATGTGTCCCCTGACACACCAGGTGGCCCTGACACTCCCCTTCAAGACCACCTAGTGTCACAGGATGACCTTGTCACAGGGTTAGAGCTCCTGTGGGAGCTCTCCTCCTCAGGCTGAGGAAACATTGGATGTAAAATAAAAACAACCTCAAGAGGAAGCTAGATGAGAAATATGGAACCAGGTATGGACTGAATGGCTTCTAAGTATGTTGGGGAAAACAATGAATCACAGAGGGATCTGTAGGATTGAGAAAAACCTGATGGAAAGCAGGAGTGTTTCAAGTGTTTGAGGATCTGAGAGAAGGGACTGCACTCAGGATTCTCCTAAGGGCACAGCCCCAAGAACTTCTCATGGGAGTGTGTCTCCCTGTCACATGGGGAAGTGGACATTCCTTCTCTTGCCCCCTTGTGGATACTGAGATGATCTCACCTCAGTTCTGTACACCTTTCTGAGGTAAAGTCTCCTCTCTTCAAAGACAGATGCTTGACCCAGGGTGTTTTTTTAGAAAGAGATTGGCTTGTGGTTAATACTCTAATCAGGGCCAACTGGTCATTGCAAGAATGGAAATAGAAGCATCTCCTCAGGAAATGGACTAGGAGTTCTGTGAGGTGTGAATGTTGTGAGGAAATTATTTTAGTCACTGTTTATACCACGTGTCAGATGTTTTCGAGACCATGAAAAGATAACTCCCTGGCCAAGGGCGAGAGGAACAAGGTGGTGTCTTCAGGGATTGAGAGAGAAAGGTCATTGAAGGAAGTAATGGTTTTGGACTTGAGACTATTGTCTGTGTCAGTGTGTGCTTTAAAGTTTTATGTGCTGGATATTTTAGACATTAGGTTAGTTAACAATTTCTGTTACTTTTGATAATAAAATTGTGACTGAGTGCTTGTCTGCTTAGAAAGCCATCAACTTGGTGACTGAGTTCAGGCAAGGAGCCCGTGGAGTGCATCCTTGTCTCTTGGGATCGCTGTGGAGAGGCCCCTGCACATTCCGGGGGTCTTGGTCCTTCTTTCAGGAGGGAAACCTCTGGTCTTCAGGAGAAGCTGTGGTAATCTCTTTCTCATGTTCATGAACAGGAGCAAACTCAGCAAGAGTCCCATGCTGCAAGACTCCCGATTTCTATTTAAGATTGTTCTGGGTTTTTGGGCCCCGACTTCAAACGTGACACAGAAAGAAGAAGGATGATACCAGCGATGGAGAGGCAAACAGACCACCTGCACATGATGTGATTAACAACCAATTAAACCAAAGAAATGTATTAAAAATATGCAAAAATTAATTCTTCATCCTTATATCTCAAGCCAAATTTAACCTGATGGTTCCTTGCACTATAGCAATTTTAAAAAAGTGTGAAATATGCAGAAGAAATACTATGGAAAATGTGTGACACCTGAGCCAGAATCTTATCGACAGTAGAATTGAAAATGTCCTAAGACTGATTCCCTGTTGCAGTGAAGAGTAGTAACACACTCTTTGATATTTTGACAATGGAGACACCTAAATATTGCTGTTGACATCTATCAAAATGCCCCATTTATTAACTTATTAAAATATATATAAATTTTTTTTTGATGAGGAAGATCAGCTCTGATCTAACATCTGTTGCCAATATTCCTCTTTTTCGCTTGAGGAAGGTGGTCCCTGAGCTAATATCTGTGCCAATCTTCCTCTACTTTGTACATGGGGTGCCACCGCAGCATGGCTTGATGAGCGGTCGGCACCCAGGGTCTGAAGCCGCGAACCCTGGGACACTGAAGTGGAGAATGCCAACTTAACCACTAAGCCACCGGGCCAGGCCCTTGAAAAATATTTTTTCAATGTATGAACTTATTACTGAGAAAACTCAGCAGGCTCTTCCTGCAGCATGAGTGTGTACATAAACAGGACAGGAAGGGCTGTGGCAGCTCTAACAACGCCACTATGGATGGACCCTGTGGACTCAATACCAACTACTGGTATTCTATATTCTGCTCCTTATTTGTAAAATATAGATAATACCCTTAGAAGGAAATTGTACAAATCTTAAAGGGTAGAAACAATAGAAGACTTACTGGTGGCTTCCCACCCTCATGCCCACACTTAAATTTTTCATCAAGAATTCTAGGGTTTTTACTAGAGTCAGGGAGCAGCTATTGGAACAGAACTGCAGATGAAAACCAGACAGTGACCCTCTGTCCCCTGCCGATTGTCTCCACAGGGACTCACACCCTTTGGGCATGTGCAGCCAAGACCAGCCTATCCCAGGCACAGGGCTGTGATTCAGGGATTTATTCTGTGACTCTGAGAGCAGAGGCCCCTTCCCATGCAGGGTCCTCCAGCATCTGCTTAGGGGTCAATGTGATCACGGCTCCAGCTCAACCTGTTTCAAGTGTGAAGATATTGACCTTTACTTAGGAAGAAAGAAGGCAACTGGAAAAATAATTCAAAAAGTAATTGATGTTGGAGAGAAAGGCTGAGCTCTGGTGTGGTGACCCACCATCATGGTGTACCCTGGACTCAGGGCGCAACCAGGACACAGGAAATCAGTGCTAAAACTGGACGGTGAGAAAGGGTCACCCTACCAGGTCTATGTGGAAGGAAAGCTCGGGTTCCCACAGGAGTCAATGATACTTTCACTGACATTGGGAGTATGTGCACTTAGTGACTCACTTTAACAGGATTCCATCTAGAAACTGGGTTGACTTTCTCTGGAAATCAACACCCTTGGCTATTCCTGAAGAATAAGAGATAGACCTAGCAGATATGTATAACTTGTGGAACGAAGGAGCCATTATGAAAGCGCTCATCCCACAGGGATAAAGTCCATGTGCAGGACCTCCTTCAGGACAAGGGTTCAGGTATATGAGGGGCGGGGTGATTCTCATTCAGTACAGAGTCTGTCACTCAGACCACCGCACCCTTGGATTTGGAATTAGAGATGAGGGCCACTAAATGAAAACCAACATCTTCCCCACTGCCTTCTTTCTCTCACAGCATTTTCAGATCTTTCTCAGTTGCGATTGCTTGATCAACAGATGTGCAGAGGAATAACTCATCAAGGAGGGCCATCTTGACTAGAGCATGCGGGACACAGAGATGACTAGGACAACCTCATTTCTGGAGACCTGAATCCGGGCTGGTCCTCCCCATTGTGGTCGAGGCAGGCATTTAAGGTCAGGATTTCCCTGGGAAGGGCAGGAACTGTACCAAGCAGGGGTCTCCTTGTTGCTCTGTCCCTGTCGTGGAAGAGTCCAAAAGATTTGCGTCTGGGACAACATCACACAGACAAAGAGGATGCTTTCATTGTGCACTGATAATTCATCTCAGAAGGTGTTTGCTTTTGATCTTCATTGTGGGAGAGAAGAGGAAGTGAAAGAGAATAGAATTCTCGGGGCCATGTTGCTTGAGGCCCCCGATGCAGAGAGTTGCGGACGCATCTTTGGAGCAAGGAGGGAGAAAGGCAGGTTTAGATCTCCCTCTCTCAAACTTGGACCACTGTGTATGAGTATGAGTATGAGCCTGTGTATGAGTAGCAGTAACAATCAGTCTCGCCCTCAGGTTGGAGCTGAGAGATTGTAAGGGAAGACATGTCACCAGGTATGGAGCCTGAGAAGTGATCAGGGCTCCCTGAAGGCTGAGAACTTAAATCACAAGTCAGCAGTCTGGGGGCAGCCCCTGGTGATGTCGGCACCAGGAGACAAGGTTATAACCCCCATTGTTGCTGCTGCTTCCATCACAGGAGATGGTGACTGATTTTCCAAGATTGCCAGATGCTGAGGGAGTCAGAGTCAAAGCAGACTGAGCCCAGGACCCTGAGAAGAGGAAAAACACACTTTGGTGAGTTCATTGCTGGGCCCCAGGTGAGCCTGAGAAGGAGGGGACAAAGAATGAGACCGGATGTCACCATAGTCCCGTCCCTGGAGGCCTCACCTATGCCCTGAGTGAGGAGGGTGAGGAGGAGCAGAGCCCAGGCCATGGTGGAGACACCCCAAGAGCACTGCCTTCTGAGACCCCAACTCTGGGCCTGGCTCCCCCAGACCTCTCTTATCCCCTCCCCCTGCCTCAGAGGAGGGAAGGGACTCCATGCAAATCTACTTCCTGCACCAGCCTCCCCTCATCCCCTCTCACCTGGTCCTTAATTGTAGATACTTCTGGATCGCTGAACAGCTTATCGGAAGTGATTCACACATTTTGACGTGTATTTCCTGAAGATTAGGAACTTGAATTTTTTATACCTGATTTATACAAGAGAGAAAAATCAGCTGATCTCCCTCACATTGATGACTCCTGGTCCTTCAGAGTCTCTGCTGTGATATGAAGGTGTCTCTGTGACCATCCTAGGCTTGGGGAAGTCCTTTCTGTGTCTTCTGCTGGGTGTCCACTCTTTCTGGCCGCTCCACTGTTAGCAAAGTGTCTCTGTCCACCCCCAGGGAAACATCTGCTATTTGGTAGTTGGTGGGTGGTGGTGGGGTCTCCCCTGCTGCGGGCTTGTCACATCCCCACCCCCACTTCTTTGTTCTGAACCATCTGCAGCATTGAATTTCACAAGGTGATCTGTCACTTCCAGGCTGCTTACCTGCATGCAGCACAGAGCATCAGATGCAGAGGTGTGAGGGAGCTCCATGGGGGACAAGAAGCACTGGGCAGGAGCCACCCTCCTTACCCTGAATATGTTTCTCACCATTCTGCTGTTTCCACTCTTTTTTTGTGTGTGTGTGAGGAAGATTGGCCCTAAGCTGACATCTGCCAATCCTCCTCTTTTCGCTGAGGAATACTGGACCTGGGCTAACATCTGTGCCCATCTTCCTCCACTTTGTATGGGACGCCACCACAGCATGGCTTGACAAGCAGTGAGTTGGTGCGCTCCTGGCATCCAAACCAGCAAGCCTCAGGCCACTGCAGTGGAGCAAAGGCACTTAACCGCTTGTGCCACCAGGTTGGCCCCTGCTGTTTCCACTCTTGATCAAGTGACTTATCCTTTCTCGGCTTCTGATTCTCTGCATGAGAAGTGAAAACTATAAAGGCCATTGGCCTTTGTACAGGACCTAAGAGGACATTAAGGACAGAGGAGGGTACAGGTTTGACAATGGGGCATTTCAATGAACACAGCAGTGATATTTATTATGGAGGTTACATTATCCAAATACTACATTCCATTTTATGATTCATTTATTGCTCTGGTCACCAAATGTGTTTTCTGCTTGGTTTCCTCCCCTCATCACATCCACGGGCCAAGATAAAAATAAATTCTGAGCCTTGGAACACTGAAGAACTATTATGAAAACAGTTCTTTCTGTTTCTTTCCTGAAATAGCTCTTAAAACTCTTGTTTGTCTTTCTGATTTTCTATTGTTGATGGTTCAAACTGATTTAATTTTTCAAAATAAAAACAGTTTTATCAGGTTCGACATCCATTTAAGTTGTAGGAAACATACACTCCCCTCTCCCCCACCAAAGGTGTCTCTAAAACCACAACACAATCCAAAGGCAGATACTTGAGTACCTAGAAAAGTTACTCTTAGGAGGCAGACAGGGGGAAGACAATGGTATTTGCAATCTCATTGACACTGGGTGAGACTCACGGCAGCCAGAGGGCTGGAAGGGGCACCAGCGTGAGGCAGAAAGAGCTGCAGAAGATGTTCCCTTGTTCAGGCCTAAAGATGAGAAACAGAGCTCCTAGTGCTCAGAGCAAATGAAAAATACTCACATTTTCCTTTTCTTTTGTTTTTTCCCTCTCTGTTCTCCAAGGCCCAGGCTCCAGGCACCTCTCCTGTGGTGGCAGCAGTGACAGAAGCGGTCCTGGAGACAGTCCTTTCTCATGTTAGGAGCTGTTTTCTCACAAGGTGACAATCAAGCCATTGTTTTGTTCCTGGTGTCATTCTACTACTTGGCTTGGAGACAGGAAGGGCCTAACAGCTCAGGGTAATAAAAGTGACAACTGGTTTTGACTAGAAAGCCAAAAACCCAAGGCCAGGGTGGCAGAAATACTGAGGAGATTGTGGAGAGGAAGCAGCTTGGAAAGTAATCCAGAAAATTGTTTATGTTTCCTAGGTTGCCGTCTGAGCTGCACATGCATGGATTCTAATATGATAAGACAGAAATTAGGAAAAGATTTTAGCGATAGACAACCACCCAGATCCAAGTTGAGCCTCTCCATAGCTCACACGTAGGACAGATCCCAAGAGCAGGTCAAAACATCATATGTGTTTCTGACATAGAAACCACATTTCACAAAAAGAATGATGGAGCCAGCAGCCTGGACTCAACTGCGCGGATAGTCGGCTGACACAAAAATATAAAAATAGGATTTAAGCAAGACCCATAGCTCATCACAGAACATTGCGTTTATCCAGGATAGGATCCAAAATCTCTCAAGATACGAAGAACAGGAGAAGCTCAACTACAAGGGAAATGATAATTAACAGAGACTAACTCCAATCTGACAGATAAGTTGGAGTTATCTTATAAAGACGTTAAAACAGCTTTTAAAAAGTGATACAAGAAATAAGAACAAAGCCTCTGGAAAGAGTGAAAAGACAGAAATTCTCAGGCAAAAGGTACAAGTTATAATGAAGCATCAAGTGGAAGCTGTACAAATAAAAACCACACTAGACGAGATAACAGCAGATGAGGCTTTGGGAATAAACTAGTGACCTCCAAATCATAGCAATGGAACTGTCCAAGGCAAACACAGAGGGAAAAACAAATTTTATAATGTGGAATATTATCAGCAAATGTGGGGCCATTTCAAATTGCCTAATACACTTATACTCGGAATTCCCAAAGGAGAGGAGACAAAGTGACAAAAAGAAACCATATGTCCAGAAGCTCAACAGACACCAAACATAAGACACATGAAGAAAATCACCTCAAGGCTCATTAAACCAATTTATCTTTGTGTGGACACCTTTCCAGAACCCTCTTTGGCTTCATTGATTATTGATTCATTTCATGCACTCTTCTTTAGGAGCAATGCATTTTACAATAAAGAGAATTTAGAAAAGGAGCCAGCCCGGTGGTGTAGTGGTTAAGTGCGCCCACTCTGCTTCGGTGGCCCATTGTTCGCTGGTTTGGATCCCAGGTGCTCAGTGATGCAGCACTTGTCAAGCCATGCTGTGGTAGTGTCCCATATAAAGTAGAGGAAGACAGGCACAGATGTCAGCCCAGGGCCAATCTTCCTCAGCAAAAAAAGGAGGATTGGCAATGGATGTTAGCTCAGGGCTGATCGTCTTCACAAAGAAAAAAAAAAGAATTTAGAAAAATGCACTGAAATGTACCTGAGTACTTTTCATTTCCTTGGCTTCATAGACAAGAACTCAGAACACATGTAGATATGGAGAAAGTTTTCGTGAGAAACTGCAAGTATAAGGTGAAACACCTGCCCTTGTAGCCTTTGCAGATGGTAGAAACAGTCACCTAGAAGCTTTGACCAAAGAAACAGGAAAAGGAAAAGAAAGAGCCAGTGGTGGGGCAATGTCTCCTCTTGTTTTGATGAAGCTGAGTCCCAGACCCTCACCCTGCTCTCTCCAGCATTTCCACAACACATTCAAACAACAGGGAGAAAAGAAGGAGGGATGCCTCCTCAACGTGGAATCCTCAGGAGGCTCTAAGAATGAGAGAAGAAAGTAGCCTTGATGTCTCCTATAGATTTCCCTGAGAGTGAATGTGATATTGTTATTTTGTCATGTGAAATGACGTGAACCTAGAATTTTCATACCGAAGATCCTGAGAGGATTGCTTGCCCTTGGGTTGTGAGAGAAGAAGAGACAGAAAAATTAATGAGATCCCATCAACTGATTAATGCATAAATAAAATGAAGTGTATCCGTAGAATGCAACATTATTTGGTCATAAGAAGCGATGAAGTACTGATACTATATGCCTCAATATGGATGAGCCTTCAAAAACATTGTTATGAGCGAGAGAAGCCAGACACAAAGGGCCAAGTACAGTAGGATTCTATTTATGTGAAATGTCCACACTAGGCTAATCCACAGAGACAGAAACTAAAATTAATGGTTGTGAGGGGTCGAAGGACTAGGAAAATGGGGGGTGATTGATTATGGATGAGGCGTTTCTTTAGGGGGATTAAGTCGTTCTGGAATTATAGAGTGGTAATGGTATGCAAACTTGTGAATATATTAAAAACAACTGAATTTATACACCTAAAGTGAGGAATTTTATGGAATGTGAATTCTAGCTAAAGAAAAAGTATCAAAGCTTAGCTGGTGGATATACTTTACTCTCAAATGATTCAGAAAATAAATCATTTTTGTGAGCATATATGTAGTTTGTATGTATATTTATGTATCGTGTATGTACATGTATTTACACACATATGTATATACACACAAGCAGAAAGAGAGATAAGAAATAAACAGATATAATGGAAAACAAATATGGTAAAAAGTTAAATATTGGTGAATCAGGGAAATGTTCTACAAGAGATCTTGAAGCAATTTTTAAATTTTTGTTTGTCATTATTTCAAAATATAATAATGACAAAGAAAGAAAATGGAAGAGAGACTCAGTTAGGGGTGAGGGACTGGAGTGAGCTCAAAGGAGGTTTTGGTCTCACTTCCCCATGAAATTGAACCACTGTGGACAGTGTAACTGCTTGCAGCTGAGCTACAGTAATAATCAGCCTCATCTTCAGCCTGGAGCCCAGAGATTGTCAGGGAGGCCGTGTTGCCAGACTTGGAGCCAGAGAAGCAATCAGGAATTCCTGAGGCCCGAGAACTGACAGCATAGATCAGGAGTTTGGGGGCTGAGCCCGAGTGCTGTTGGTACCAGGAGATATAGCTACTGCTGCTTCCAGTGCAGGAGATGGTGACCGTCTGTCCCAGAGTCTCAGATGCTGAGGGAGGCTGAAGTCAGGGCAGACTGGGCCCAGGACCCTGAAAAGAGGAAAAACACCCTCTGGTGAGTTCAATTTTGGGGCCCCAGTTGAGCCTGAGGAGGCAGAGACCAGGATCAGCCCAGATGTCCCCTTGGTCCCCTCCATGGTCCCCTCACCTGTGCCTTGAGTGATGAGAGTGAGGAGGAACAGAGCCCAGGCCATGGTGGAGATGCCCCAAGTGCGCTGCCTTCTGAGACCCCAACCCTCAGCCTGGCTCCCCCAGACCTCTCTTATCCCCCCTCATAGTTGGGAGCGGCCTCTATGCAAATCTGCTTCCTGTACCTGGCTCTCCTCATGTCCCCTCTTCCCTGGTCCTTGATTGTAGATACTTCTGCAGATGTGGATGGGCAGAACTTGCTCACGAATTAGAATTCTCTAACATGTTCTGAGTCAAAAAGTCAGCCCATGACAGTATGCATAAACAGATCTAACCCAGGGATATCACCACCTTTCCTCGTTCCTGGGTGAGAAATCCCAGGGCTCCCTACCATGCTCTGTGGGGCATCAGTGTGGACAGTGTCTCAGACTGGCTGAAAGATCCAATTACTCTATTTCCCTGGTATCAATGGCAGAGTTGGGGACCCCATCAATACTCCTTCCCCTCAGTTAGAGTGGGTCTGTATGCATCACTCTATCCTCTGTCTCTGCAGTGGTTTGAAACTGAGGCCTGAGGCTGAGCCCTGGGTGGTTTATGAGCCCTTTTAGAAGATGATTTATTGGGGGTACAACCTCTTTGGGACGTAAGAGGGGTTCACAGGGAAGCAGCTCTTGAAACTGCATCCAGGACAGCACAGGCCACAGCAGACTTTCCCATATCCAGGCCCTCACTGCCCCCTGGTGGCCTCAGATTGTGCAGCCCAAGCACCAGGGAAGGCAGCTGAGAGGGAGCTAGAAACCCCTTTCTGTTCTCCTCCCCTTCTTCCTCCATCCCCATCCAGCTCAGTACCAGGCCCCCTGATCCTTTCTGTTTCCCTCTAAGTTCAGTTCTCTTTGTCCAATAACTTCCTCCAGAAAGGAACATGTCACCTACCACACCACAGGCAGAGCTGAGATCTATCATTCACCCTCAAACATTTCTTGGGCCCTCGTGTATCCCTTGTCCCAATTTCTGCAGTATCTGAGGCCCAGGGACATTTTTTGGCAGTTCTAGAAGTAGAAATCTTGGGACATAACAAATAGGGACATCTCTCTCCCCCCAAGTCCTACTCAGGAGGATCTCAGTGTCAGCACCTATGAGGACTTCATACAGGTCAGGGTAAACCACAGCAAGTCTCTTCCCCAAATCCAGACCCTTGCTGCCCCCTGTTGTCCCAACGAGCAGCCGAGTGGGTGGAAACACCAGCTCTGCTCCCCTCTCTTTCTGCCTTCATCCCCTGCCGGCTCAGACTCTTCTTCAATCCATCCAAGCTAATTTCTCTTAGTCCCCGTCTTCCTTCAGAATCTATTGTGTCACCTGCCACACCACATAGTCCATATCTTCCCCCTCCAGACGCACTGTGCTTGTCCCAGTACACACTTGTCACATAATTATTGCTTCTGAGGCAGCTCTCAGATCAGGACTGAGGATATATTAGATATTAATTAACACCAACAGCAGGAAGCCTGGATGAGAATAATAGAATAGGGAGAAGACCCATTGGCTTCCCACACTGTTGAAAGACAAAATACCCATGAAGGACAGAGAGCCTAGGAGGATTGAGAACAATGTCATGTAAAGTACTAAAGGGATTCCTGTGCTTGAGGATCTGGGAGAAGTGGAGTAGGGTTAGGATAGGCCTAATGGTCCCATTTTCAGGGACCTCCCCTCAGAGTTTGTCTGTCTGTCACACAGGACACATGACATCTTTCATCCCCAATGAGGCACATTGAGATGACTTCACCTCAGAGCTGTGCTTCCTGAGCCTTAATCTCCACCATCCACGGAGAGATGCTTGACCCTGTGTTTTTTTCTAGATAGAGGTGGGGTTTGGGGAACAAACGAATCAGGCCTGACTGGTCCTCCCCAGAATGGACTAGAAGTTGAATGGATGCAAATGCTCTGAGGAAATATTTCAGTGTGGCTGTTCATACCACATCACAGACATTATAAGAAGGATGTGGCTCCCAGTTGAGGTGACTGTCCACCCTGATTTGACCAGGAGTGAGGTCATTGCCAGAATGGGCATTTTCAGAGCTAAACTGGGAGACGAAGTGAAAGCTAAAGCTGGCAAGGTGGGAAGAGTTGGTGACGGCATCAGGTCTTCTGGGGACTAAGCTCAGCTTCAGTCAATGGTCAAAGAATTCATGGCCAGATAGTTCTGTGTACATGTACATATCAATTCATTGTAATAAGAAAGTCCACCTAGAAACTGGATGGATCATCATAGAAATCAGATACTTTTGGGGATTCTTATGGAATAGGGGCCATACCTACCAGATATCTACTGTGGAACAAAGGAGCCTGGGAAGAGCCCATCCTAATGTGGAGACAGGCCATGTGCAAGGTGTTTCCAGGACAAGGAATCAGGGATCTGAGGGGAGGGGTGATTCTGAGAGAGCACAGAGTCTGTAACTCAGATTCTTACCTCAAAAATCCCTTCATTGTAGGTCAAAAATGAGGGGCCCTAAAAAATAAGAAAACGTATTTTCTGTTCTCATTTGTGCAACAATGTCTTCATATCATTTCCACAATTGTTGTTGCTTCAGGAACAGACATGCAGAAGAATAACCCAGCAAGGAGGCCCATTATGAATATAGCATGGCACACATGGAGTTAAATTAGACAATGTCATTTCTGCAGAACTGAATCCAGGCCACTCAGCACATGTGTGAGAGACCAAGGCATTTAACATGAGGATTTCCATAAGAACTGTGGGAAATTCACCCCAAAATCAGGGATTTCTTTGTGGCTGTTCCTACAGTTAAGGACTTAGAATAAGTCACCTTCTAGATCCACCAAATGCAGGCAAAGAGGAAGCTGACATTGTTCTCAGACAATAAACCAAAGAGAGTTTCCTTTTGGACTCCATCCTGAGAAAGGAGAACACTTGAAAGGACTGAGTCCTCAAGCCATGCTGCATGAAGCCCCCTCTGCACCGGGTTGTGGAAACATCTTCAGATCAAGGAGGGAGCCTGTGAGCACAGGGCAGGTTTTGGTTTCAATTCCCCATGAAATTAAACCAGCATGGTAAGTGTCTCAGCACCTCTATGAGCAACAATAATAATCAGACTTGTCCTCAGGTTGGAGCCCAGAGACAGTCAGGGAGGCCATATTGCCAGAATTGCGGCCAGAGAAGTAATCAGGGATTCCAGAAGGCCAAGTGTTGACAATATAAATCAGGAGTTTGGGGGCTGTGCCAGGATGCTGTTGGTACCAGGAGACAAGACTATGTCTCCCAATGTCATTGCTGCCTCCAGCACAGGAGATGGTGGCCATCTGTCCCAGAGCCCTGGACACTGAGGAAGGCTGAGTCAGTGCAGGACCCTGAAAAGAGGAAAAACACACGTTGGTGAGTTCACTGCTGGGCCCAGGTGAATCTAAGGAGGAAGAGACAAAGGATCAGACCAGATGTCCCCATGGTCCCTTCCCTGGATGCATCACCTGTGACCTGAAAGAGGAGGGTGAGGAGGAGCAGAGCCCAGGCATCTGGTAATCCCGAAGAGCACTGCTTTGTGAGACCCCAACCTGGGCCTGGCTCCTCCAGACCTCTCTTATCCCCTCCCCCTGCCTGAGAGGAAGGAGGGGCCTCCATGGAAATCTGCTTCCTGCACCTGACTCTCCTCACCCCACTCTGACCTGGCCCTTTATTCTACATACTTCTGCATCCTGTGACATCAGAGCTACTTAGAGGGATTAAAACCTTTCCCATGGATTTCCCAAAATGAACCCATGATGGTGCCCAGGAAATGAAGCCAGACTTGAAATGTTCCTGTGGTTCCTATTGTGGGAGTCACGACGTGGTTGGCTGAAAACCCCAGTACCTACTGTTGTGTTGTGTGTGTGGAATGTGAGGACAGGGTTTGGAAGGACTGTGATTAGGAGAGATTCAATTGTTTCTCCTCCCAAGAACCAAAGGCAGAGTGGGTGTTGTTCATTCTCCCTCACCCACTTCCTATCCTCTTCAGTTAGGTTGGGTCCTCATACATCCCTGTGTCCCTGATGCAGCAGTGCTCGGAAGCTGAGTCCTACTAGCCTTTCTAGAAAGGACTTATTGGTCCACAACAGATTTGGAACACCCACACACGTCATCCCCTTTTGTAGAGGCTCAGGAGGAACCAGTTCTTGGGACTTCATACAGGTCAGGGTAAACCACAGTAAGGACTGTGCCAAATCCAGCCCCCCGCTGCCCCCTGGTGGCCACAGATGGTGAAACCCAAGTACCAGGGAAGGCAGCTGAGTGGGAGCTGGAAATCCCTGCTCTGCTCTCCTGGCACCTCCCTCCTCGGTACTGGGCCCCCCGACTCCTTATAATCTTCTCCAAATTCCTTCCCCTTTGTCCAATAACTCCCTTCAGAATGTAATATGTCACCTGCCACACCAGGTGAGCCAGACGCTCCCCCTCAGGACCACTGTGTCTGTCCCAGGACAGCGTTGTCACAGAGTTAGTGCTCCTGAGGCAGCTCTCAGCTTGGGGCTGAGGAAACATTAGATGTTACATAAAACCAACCAAACCAGTATGAAGTCGGAATGAAAAACATAGAAGAGGATCAGACCGGTTGGCTTCTCAAAATGATGAAAGAAAAAATATAGCCTAAAGGAAAGAGAGCTCAGTAGGATTGAGAAGAACCTTGGAAAGCAGAAGAGTTCCAGTGTTTGAGTTTCAAGGAGAAAGAGACTGGGGTCAAGATTGTCCCTAAGGGCTCCAGGTCCAGGGAACCCTCATCAGAGCATGTCTGTCTCTCAAAGGGAAAATTAACATTTTTCATGTTGTCCTCTTTGTGCACATTGAGACAACAGCTTTGAGAAGCACAAGTGTTCTGCAGCTGACAAGCCCCACTGCCCGCAGGTCCACACACAGTCAACACAGTCCTGCCACATGCTCATGCCCTGACCTCCTAAAGTGGACCCAGTCTCTCCAAGGTGGGAGCCCCACACACCCCACCACCACCTCACACTCTCCACTCACTCCTTGTTCACGCCCTGCCCACAGAGGTGGACCCAGTTGTAAGGCTGTGGAGAATCCAGGCAGCTCCCTTACCAGGCCCACAAGTTGCCTGAGGGCTTGCTGTTGGGTGGGGCCAGTGACTAGGGTGTGCTCCCTGCCCTGGCTGAGCTGGATTAAACCAGTGCTCTAGTGGGTGGGGCAGACCCTGGGCTAGCAGGCCCCAGGGAGAACTCCAATGGCGTCTTCCAGTGTCTGTGTCAGTATGCCCACACCAGGCCACAGCAATGGCTGCCGCTAATGTCCCAGTCACTGGAGAGGTCTCACCTCTCACCAAGATGCACTCAGAGCCTATCAGGTGAGTCTCTTTTCACCAAAGGGTTGTGCACCTTTCTTTCTGCTGATTTTATGTTGCTTTCTGAAACAGGTGAGTTTGTGCTTGGGACCTTTAAGAGCCCATTTAATTTCTTTGTGAACCAGCTTTTCTGGGGGTACTCCCCAAGATTTTAGTAGCAAGCAAAGTCAGATATTATGCCACTCATCTCGATTGTGCTGGGTCCAAAAAATGCCTATAGCGGGGGTGCTCCCCGGCTCAGGTCCCCACTCCTCCAGGGAGGGCTGCATACCTTTGGGCTTCTCCCAGGTGGCTGTGAACTGCTGCGGCTTGTGAAGGTGGCGTTTTTTCTCTCCAGAATGGAATTTCTGCCTCTTCCACCTCAATTAGGATTGTGGTTTGTTGCAGCAGTTCCTCTTATCCAGTTTTCAGTTCTCTCTCAGGGGTAATTTTTCCAAGAGTAGTTGTAAATTGGCTGTGTCCACGGGAGGAGGTGAGTTCAGAGTCTGCCTATGCCGCCATCTTGACTTCCTCTGACAGAAACCTTTCTGGAACCCACTTTCTCCTCAGTGACTATTCACATATTAGTAAAATGTCAACAATTGAGGACGGTTCCTTGAAGATTCTATCAACAACTTTCCTTCTATAATTTACCCTCTCAATCCTCAGGACACGCACTCCAATCGCAAGGCTAGTTCTCATTCATTCCATGTGACTGCTGGGTTCTGGTTGTGACATCCCAGGAGACCTATTTCTGCAGAGCCTGGGGGACCGCAAAGAAATTGCACTGGGACAGTAACAGTTTAGGTCACTGGATTGAAAGTGAGTGAACACACACCTGAGTGTGTCCACTTGAAACTCCACTAAAACTGTCATGAAGGGATTACAGTGTGTGTTCACAAACAAGGATGTCAGGAACAGGAGCATAAACGACACACAAGCTCAGGAGACAGGAAGCAGACGGACAAGTGTTACCTGACTTAGACCTGAGGGAGACCAGTCCCAAATCTTCAGGTGGAGCTCACCTGAGATACCTGTAGAAATCTCACTTGAATATGGGTGTGGCTGAGGTGGAGGAGGGGAAGACTAAAGTTAGAACAGGGGAGTGTAGATGTTACTGAAGCAGGTAGGTCCCTAGACCCTCTGTCCTTCCCAGCAGTGGCAGATAGACCACTGCCAAATAGACCCTCCTACACCTAGGATTTTCCTTGCAGAAGATAAAGCGCACATCTCTGGATGAGACAGGCCATACAGAGTGGGCACTGTGAGTATCATGAGGAGAACACTGTGTGCCTCATGCATGCTGGGTTCAGGGACCACCTCTCTCCACTCAGTGTCCCTCATTTAGACCCTTCTTTACAGGCAAAAAGCTCAGCTTATTTCTGAAGAACTGACATTGCCAAGTTGCAGGCAGCAATGAGAACATCTCTATACCAGAGCATGTGATGTTTGTTGAGAAGACTTGGAATCTTATCTGTATGTCTTCATCATGACCATACCACAGTGTCCCTATCAGTCAAGAATAATAGTTTGCCCTCTCCCCCTCCCAGAGAGTGATCTTGGACTACTCCTGGATGAACATGCTTATCTGAGAAGCAGAGTGTGGAGTACCTAATCCCCTGATAAGATATTTTCTAGATGCATGATACCTGGCCCACACCCCATCAGTGATGGTGCCTGACTTTTTGGATCCTTGTCTTTCCGTTGTGGGCTCCCTGGCTGCTCTAATTCTCAGGAGGAGCTCTGGTAATGTCCAAGGGAAGCTCAGCCAGACACTGACCCTGAGTCTCTGATATGTTTAATGTCTCCTGTGGGCCACATCTATGTAAACACTGTCCTTTCCCTACTCAGCTGGATCACTGTGTCAGGAATATAATGTATATTATTTAGGGATGCAGATAGAGTTGGCAAGAACGAATACAAAGTAATGGAATGATTGACCTCAAATTCAGATACTGGCTACTTGGAGATCAGCATGAATGGATAAGCTTTGGGTGAGTACTTGCAGTTTCCATTTCTTTTTCTTCCTTAAATAGTGAATGTTCATTTCATACACTCCTTTTAAGGTAGGAAACACTTCACAATAAATGGAATTTAGAGAAATAAAGTGAAAGTACCTGAATTGTTTAAGTTTCCTTGACTACATAGACAAAAAACAGAACAGATGTAGAAGTAGAGAAAGATTTCAGTAGAAACTAATGAAAAAAGTGAAAAACTGACTTGGTGGATTTTTCAAATGTTGATAGACAGAAGTCAGCCAGAACCCTTGAACAAAGAATCTGGAAAAGAAAAAGGCAGAGCCAATGGCTGAACAAGGCACCATATCATACTGTTCTGAGGAAGCTGAGGCCCAGATCCAAGACAACCTCCCTGCCCTGTTCAGCTCTTCCAGGGCATGTCCAGACAGCAAGTGGAAAAGGAGCAAAGATGCAGCTCAGTGAGGAATCCCTGAGGGGCTCTAAGAATGAGAGAAGAATATAAAGATTTCCTTGAGACTGAATATAGTATTTTTATTTTTTCATGAGGAGTGATGTCAATGTAAAATTTTCATGCCCTCAATCTCAAAAGGGTCACTGTGTCTTCGGTTGTGACAGAAGAAGAGGCAGCAAAAGCAAATGAGTCCTTCAACTGATGGATGGATGAACAACCATGATGCATCCATACGATTGAAGATTCTTCAGTGATAGACACAAATGAATTACAGATACATGTTCCAACATGGATGATCCTTGAAAACATGATGACAACTGAAAGAAGCCAGAGACAAAGGGCAACATCTTCTATGTGACATGGCCAGAAGAGGCACATCCACAGACTAACTTATGGTTTGCAGGGGTTGAGGACATGGAAAATGGGGAGTCAATTCTGATGGGCGAGGTGATTTTTGTAGGGCTGATTTAAAATGTTCTGACTGAGAGAGTGTTAAAGGTTGCACACTTGTAAATATATTAAAAATCACAGAATTGCACAACATAAAATAATAAATGGAATGGAATGTGAATTAAACCTCCAGTAAGTATTAAGGTCTAGTGGCATCATGGATGCAAACCACTTTCAAACAGTTCAGAAAATGAGTAAGGTTTTTGTGTGAGTATGAGTATCTGTGAGTTTTTGCTTGGGCGTGTGTGTATATTACACACACAGAGAGAGAGAGAGTTATTGTTATAATGAAAAGCAAACATGGCAAAATGTAAAAAAATGGTGAATCACGGAAAAGGATAGGCAGGAGTATTTATATTATTTTCTCAAATTTTCTTTAAGTGTGCAATAATATCAAACTGTACCCAGGTGCTGTTGGTACCAGGAGACACAGTCATAGCCTCCAATACCATAGCCTTTTCCAACTCAGGAGATGGTGACCCACTGCCCCTGAGCCGTGGACACTGAGAGAGGCTGACTCTGGGAAGATGGGGCCCAGGACCTGAAACTCACCCTGCTGAGTTCAGTACTGGTGTCCCAGGTGAGCTGGAGGAAGAGGAGACTAAGGATCAGCTCAGATGTCCCCATGGTCCCTTCTCTGGATGCCTCACCTGTGCCCTGAGTGATAAGGGTGAGGAGGAGCAGAGCCCAGGCCATGGTGGAGTCACCACAAGAGCATTGCCTTCTGAGAACCCAATGCTGGGCCTAGCCCCCGCACCCCAGACCTCTCTTATTCTCTCCCACTGCCTCAGATAAGGGAGCGGCCTCCATGCTAATCTGCTTCTTGACCTGTGTCTCCTCAGCCCCCTTTGACTTGGTCCTTGATTCTAGATACTTCTGTATCCTGGAGAGCTTATCTGAAGGGATTCAAACATTTTGACGTGTATTTTCTGAAGATCAGGACCTTGAATTTTTCTACCTGATTTGCACAAGAGAGAAAAACCACCTGGTGTCCCTCATGTTAGTGAGCTCCTGGTCCATCAGAGTCTCTGCTGTGATATGACTGTGTCTCTGTGACCATCCCAGGCCTGGTGCTCTCCTTTCTGTGCCTTCTGCTGGCTGCTCACTCTTCAGGGACTCTCTACTGTTAGGAAGGTGTCACTGCCCACCCCTAGGGAAACACCTGCTATCTGGTAGTTGATGGGTGGTGACGGGGTCTCCCAGCTTCCGTCTTGTCATGCCCCCACCCCTATTTCCTTGTTCTGAAGCACCTGCATCATCAGACTTCACAAGGTGATGAATCACTTCCCGGCCACTCACCCACGTGCCACACGGAGGAGCGGGTGCACAGGTGTGAGGGACCCCCATGGGAGGACAAGGAGCACCAGTAGTTTTATCAGGCATGATGTCCATTTAAGGTGTAGTAAGCATGCACTACCTTTTTCTCCCAAATGCAGCTATAAAACCTCAACGGAATTCATGGGGGGCATATTTCAGTACCTAGAAACGTTAATTCATACCAGGCAGACAGTGGGAAGACAATGGTATTTGCAATTGCATTGACTCTGAGTGAGTTTCCCATTTTTCCTTCAGTGTCCCGTGGCCCAGACTCAAGGCAGCAGAAGGTTGGAAGGGGCACCAGTGTGAGGCAGAAAGAGCTGCCTAGGAGAAGTTCACTTGTTCTGACCTGAAGATGACAAATAGAGCTCCTGGTGCTCAGAGCAAATTAAAGATACTCACATTTTCCTTTTCTTTTGTTTTTTCTCTCATTTCCCATGCCCCAGTCTCCAGGCAAGTCTCCTGTGGTGGCAACAGTGACAGTGGAGGCCGTGGAGACAGTCCTTTCTCCTTAGGAGCTGTTTTCCCAACAAGCTCCTATTGGACAACCAAACCATTACTTTTATTTCACTTTGTCATTCGACTACTTGGCATGGACACAGGCCCTGTCATAGGAGGTGCCTAACAGTGCAGAGTAACTAAAGTAACAATTTGTTTTGACCAGAAATCCCAAAAGGCAAGGCCAGAGAGGAAGCAATACTGAAGAGATTGTGGAGAGGATGAAGCTTGGAAAGTAATCCAGAAAATTATTTATGATTCCTAGGATCCCCTCTGAGCTGCACTTGCATGGATTCTAATATGATAAGAAATATATTAGGAAAAGATTTTAGAGATAGACAACCACCCAGATCCCAGATGAGCCACTGTGTAGCTCACAATTAGGACAGTTCCCAACAGCAGGTCAAAAATTTTATAGAGCCAGCCCTGACGGCCTAGCGGTTAAAGTTCAGCACACTCCACTTCGGTGGCCTGGGTTCGGTTCCCGGTCACAGAACCACACCATTTGTCTGTCAGTAGCCATTCTCTGGTGGTGGCTCACACAGAAGAACTAGAAGGACTTACAACTAGAATGTACAACCGTGTACTGTGGCTTTGAGGGGGGAAAAAAAAGAAAAGAGAAAGATTGGCAACACATGTTAGCTCGGTGTGAATTTTCCCAGCAAAAATAAAATATATATATTCATCCACAATACTGGAATTATCCAGGATAGCATCCAAAATGACTTAGGATATGAAGAACCAGGAAAAGGTTAGCTACAATGGAAATGATAATTAACAGATGCTAACTCCAAATTGAGAGATATGTTGAAGTTATCTAATAAAAATTTCAAACCAGCTTTTACAAAATGATACCAGAAATTAGAACAAAGCTTCTGGACAGAATGGAAAGATAGAAATTATCAGGCAAATGGTAAAAGATAATATGAAGCACAAAATGGAAGTACTACAAATAAAAACAGCAATGGATGGGATTAAGGGCAAATTGTGACCTCTACATCATAGCAATGGAGCTGTCAAGGTAAATACAGAGGGAAAAAATGAATTTTATAACATGGAGGATTATCAGCAAACATGAGACCACTTTAAGTGACCTAATACACATTTAATTGGAGTTACAGAAAGGGAGAGGAGACAGAGTTAAGAAAGAAATCACATCTCCAGGTGCTCAACAGACCCCAAGCTTAAGAAAACAAGCTCAAGGCTCATTATAAACAATTGTTCTTTGTGTAGACACTTTACAGACCCCTCTGTGGCTTCACTGATTATTGATTCATCAGTAAAATGTCAACCAAAGAAGTTTGTTCCCTGAGGAACCTATCACATTTTTTTCCCTCTATCTCCCTCTCCCCAACCCTCACAACACAAACTCCAGTCACAAGAGGATCCTCACTGTGGCCATTGTGGGTGAAAATTAAATGAACACCAATATGTCGGTACTTCCTATTCCCCACTAAACTTATCTTGAAGGTCATAGTCATATGCCAAAGTTTTCGGTAAGAGACCAAGGAACAGGGATACCAACAACACAAATTTGGAAGCCAGGATGCATGTTGACAAGTGTTAACAGACTTGGTCCTGACAAAGCCCAGTCCCATGTCTTCAAAAGTTACAACCTGAAATACCATTTTTTAATTCTCCCCCAGCTGTGAATGTGGAAGTGATGAGTTGATATAAATTAAAAATTAAAATAAGTGAAAACTGTTCCAGAAACAGGTGGATCTCCACATCCTCTCTCCTCCTAGTAGTGAGGCCGGTTGACCACTGCACTTGACCCCTCCCTGCACAGAGGGTAAAGCTCACTTCTCTGGATGAGGGGAAGCCAGGTGGAATTGAGTCTGTGGGAATCATGAGGACAACCCCATGTGCCTCACGAACATTGTGTCCTCTGCCCACCTCTCTCTAACTGTCCTCTCCACTGGTGCCTTTCCCTGATAGGCAATAGACAGAAGGATTCCTC
The DNA here is from genome assembly GCA_014189135.1 of Dicerorhinus sumatrensis harrissoni. Taxonomy (NCBI): domain Eukaryota; kingdom Metazoa; phylum Chordata; class Mammalia; order Perissodactyla; family Rhinocerotidae; genus Dicerorhinus; species Dicerorhinus sumatrensis. Next base: position 5,965,364 of record JABWHU010001757.1, read on the forward strand.
TATGAGGAAGCACGTCTGCCAGGGGCTGACAGCAATGACAGCATCCTGTGATGTTTGGGTCTAAGTGGCCTGGATTTTCATTTCTACATCCTGTCTCTACTAGGCTCTGGGCATGAGCCATGTCACAGTGTCCCCATAAGCCAAGAGTAATCTGTATTCCTCCCAGTGAAGTGATCTCAGACTACTCCTGGAGTCCGTGCTGAGCCAAGGCACAGAAAATGTGGGGTGGATAATCCCTGACAATATTTCTACTGGATACCCGGGACATGCCCACATCCAGCAAGGACACATGCCCAAGTCTAGGGATCCCTTCTCTTCCTCTGGGGTATTGACTGTTGTCTTCAGGAGGGGCTCCAGTAGATCCCAGGGTCTTCCCCCCAAGACTGAGCACCTCTCTTAGGGTCACTGCCTCCTGGGGCCTCACCTGATAGACACATTATCCTTTCCTCACTCAGCTTGTGTGTGGCTAGTTCTTACCGTTTCAAACTATGTGTTGTTTGGAGATGCAACCTAGGAAGGTGTGGGGGAGGAATGTAAAGAAAACAATAGAACAATTAACACCAACATCAGCACTGTGGCAAATTGGGCAATAGGAAGAATGGAGAGGCTTTGGGTGGGTAGATGTGCTATGGGTCGATGTGGTTTCCGTTCATTATTCTTCCTGAAATTGTGAATATTCATTTTATGAACTCTTTTTGAGAAATGATGCATTTCATAATAAAAAAAGGTTTAAAAATTAAACTGAAATTTACCTGAATACTTTTTCTTCTTCAGCTATATACACAGGAACTCAGAACACATGTAGAAGTGGAGAAAGTTTCCATGACGAAGAGCAAATATAAGTGAAGTAAACTGTCCCTCTGGTCTTTAGGAGATGGTGGAACCAAATTACCGTGAATCAGTGAACTCCCTCAACAGATGTGTGCAAAAATAACAGGTGGCATATCCATAAAGTGGAATGTTATTCAGCCATAAAAACTAATGCAGTACAGATTCTTGCTACAACATGGATGAACCTTGAAACAACACACTAAGAGAAAGGAGCCATAGACAAAGGAGCAGAAAATGTATGAAATCCTTTATGTGAAATGTGCAGAATAATACTCCATCTGCAGGTGCTAGAGCTGAGACAGCAAGATACGAATCCCCTAAAGCTTCTGTGAGGGCTACCACATCGGTGATAGTGACTTATCCGTGAGTTACTGCATCTGAGAGTTACGATAAGCTCCGCCCCTGGACAAGGGCAGAGGCTACCCCTGATCCGCAGCCCCACAGCTCCCTATCCCACCCAGTCATGGCACCTATGATTCCAGAAGCTTCTAGAGAACTGAGACCATTGCATCCTCAACATCTAGCCCCACAGAATACCTGTGGTTAACAATACTGTATCTAGTGCTTTGAAATACAGTAACAGATAGATCTCATGTTGTGTTCTTACCAAAACCACACACACACACACACATACTCACACATACATATAAAAGAACCAAGGAAATTTTTGGAGGTGATGGATATATTTCGTATCTTGATGGTATCACGGGTGTTTACATATGTCCAAACTCACCAAGATGTATACACTAAGTGTGTGCAATGTTTTTGTATATCAATTATACCTCAATAAAGCTAAAAAGAAGAAAAAAAAAATAATAATAAACCACAGAGACAGGAAGTAGAAGATGTTTGCCCAGGGGAGGGGCGTGGGGGAGTGTGGAGTGATGCTGACTTGTACGAAGTTTACATTTTGGATGATGATGTGTCCTGGACATACATAGTGGTAATGCTCGCACACCTTTCTTTTTTTTTTTTCTTTTTCACTTTTATTTATTTATTTTTCCCCCAAAGCCCCAGGAAACAGTTGTATGTCATAGTTGCACATTCTTCTAGTTGCTGTATGTGGGACTCGGCCCCAGCATGGCGGGAGAAGCAGTGCCTCGGTGCGCGCCCGGGATCCGAACCCGGGCCGCCAGCATCAGAGCGCACGCACTTAACCACTAAGCCACGGGGCCGGCCCTCGCACACCTTTCTAAATAAACTAGAATTACTGAATTATTCACGATTCACAACGGTGAATTTGATGGCATGTGCAATACATCTAAAAGAAATACTCTTAAGAAGTGAAGGATATGAATTATACAACCTATTCCCAAATGATTCTGAAAGTGAAATATTTGTGTTGTGTGGTAATGTATATACTTATACACACACACACAGACACAGAATAATAAGGTAAATATGACAAAATGTTAAAACTTCATCAATCTAGGTAATGAATAGAGGGGAGATTTTATCATATTTTGCAGTACTTCTGAATGTTTTTAATTATTTCAACATAAGAGAAAAAAAGTGAATGACAGCATGCATGAGGAGTGAAGACAGTTGAGTTAGCTCAAGGGAGGTTTTGGTATCAATTTCCCATGAACTTGAACGTGGACTCTGGAAACTGTCACTGCTGGTAAATGAACAAAGTAACAATCAGCCTCATCCTCAGCCTGGAGCCCAGAGATGGTCAGGGAGGCTGTGTTGTCAGACTTGGAGCCAGAGAAGCCAGCAGGGATCCCAGAGGCCCGAGAACTGACAGCATAAATCAGGAGTTTCGGGGCTGTGCCTGCATGATGTTGGTACCAGGAGACAAGATTATAAGCCCCAATGTCACTGCTGCTTCCAGCACAGGCGATGGTGACTGACTGTCCCGGAGTCCTGGATGCTGAAGGAGGCTGAGTCAGGGCAGACTGGGCCCACAACCCTGAAAAGAAGTAAACCACACTCTGGTGAGTTCACTGCTGAGGCCCAGCTGAGCCTGAGGAGGAAACCAAGGATCAGCCAAGATGTCCCCATGGTCCCTTCCCTGGAGGCCTCACCTGTGCCCTGAGTGAGGAGGGTGAGGAGGAGCAGAGCCCAGGCTATGGGGGAGACATCCCAAGAGTACTGCCTTCTGAGAACACAACCCTGGGCCTGGCTCTGCCAGACCTCTTTTATCCCTTCCCCCCTGCTTCAGAGGAGGGAGGGGCCTCCATGCAAATCTGCTTCCTGACCTGCCTCTCCTCATCCCCTCTGATCTGGGCCTTGATTCTAGACAGTTAGGCGTCATTGGACCGCAGAGCTAACTTGAAATGACTAAAACTCTTTGACATATATTTTATGAGTGAGGACACACTGAGCTCATGACAGAGCCTAGGGAATCAAGCAGCCTTGGGGCATCCTTATTTTCCAATTGTGGAAGTCATGATGTGGATGGTGGAGGAATCCCTGGGTGTCTCCTCCTTGCCGTGTGGGACAAGGGTAAAGAGAGCATCCAGGGCTGGCTGGGATGAGGAGACATCCAATTACTCCTCTTCCTACGACCAAAGGCAGTGCTGGGATCCCTTCCTCTCCCTCCACTCCTTCTTGGTTCCCTTGCTTATCAGGTACTCATGCATCACTCTAACTCCTCTCTGCAGTGGTTGGATTTTGGGAGGTGTTTATTCACATTTCTAGAAAGGAATTTATTGAGCACAATAGATACTGGACACCCATTCCCTCATGTCTCACTTAGGAGTGGCTCAGGAAGCAGCCATTGACACTTTACACAGGGCAGGATAGCAGCCAAATTACTTTCCCTGAATACAGGCCCTTGCTGACCCCTGGTGGCCACAGATGGTGGATGCCATGTGCCCAGGGAAGGCAGCTGAGAGAGATCTGGAAACCCGTGCTCTGCTCCTGCACCTGTCCTCCTTCCTTCCCCTTCCAGCTCAGTACCGGGCACCCTAATCCCATCTAATCCACTTCATGATCCTTTCCTTTGACTTCCTCCAGATGAAATATGGCGTCTGCAAAAATCGGGTTGCACAGATGCTCCCCCTCAGAGTGCCTTACTTATCCCAGGAAGGCCTTGTCCCACAGTTAGTATAAGTGAGATGAGTGTTGGGTCAAGGCTGAGGAAACATTAGACATTAAATTAATTCAATCCAAGTACGCGTGTGGATGAGAAAAATGGGCCCATGAGAAGATGATCAAATTCACAAAATGGTTAGAAAAAAGACTAATTCAAGAAAGAGAGAGCTCAGTCAGGAGGCAGAGTGACCTAATGGAAATCAAGAGAAAGATTCCAGTGTTTGAGGATCTTGGAAAAGGGGACTTGAGTCAGGATTGGCCTCAGGGTACAGCTCCAGGCACCTCTCATTAGGCAGGTCTGTGTGACACAGGGGACATGGGGTGTTCTTTGTCTTGCTCCTTTGTGCACATTGAGACTACCTCACCTGAGAGCTGTGAGACTTCCTGAAGCAAAGTTTCCTTACCCACAGATGCTTGACCTAGTGTGTTTTTCTGAAAGTGGTGGTTTTGGGCCTAGACTCTCACCAGAGCTGATTGGTCCTTTCTAGAATGGAATTGTACCTGTCGCCTCAGGTATTGGACAAGGAGCTCTATGGAATACAAATTTCTGATGAAACTATTTTAGTGCCACTGTTCATGCCATGTGACAGATGTATCCAAGAGCATATGAAAGGTGTGGCCATGGCCGAATATGGGATGAGCAGTGACGTGGCCTCTGGGGATGGGAGAAAAACAAAAGTGTGGTTGGGAGAAATGATAGTTTTAGGTTTGAGACTATTGTTTGTGTGTGTTTAAACACTTATATTCTAGGTTATTTAAACATTAGTTTAGATAATGATGTCTATTGTTGAGATGATAATAAAATGGTAACTGGTTGATGACCTTCTCATAAATCAATCACTAAGTGTGTGAGACTAGATTCATTGCCCAGTAGCTTGGATATTTATCTCATGAGATCTTTGTGGAGGCTTCCTGTGAACATTCCATGGGTCCCTGTGCTTCCTGCAAGAAGCAAACCACTGGTCCGCACGAGGAGCTGCCTTGAGTCTGTGCCATGTTGTGTGAGTACAAAAAACACACTCAGGGGACCCAGCATACAGGAGTCCCAGTTTCATTGAAAATTCTTCTAGATTTTGTGCCCACACAATAAGACACGACACAGAAATAACAAGTACGACTGCCAACAAAGGTAGGCAAAATTACCAAATGCACGTGAAACAATTCCCAACCAATAAAGCTAAAGTATATACATTTTTTAAAAAACACAAACATATATTCTTTAATTATCATCTTTTAGGATGAATTAAATATGGTGATTCACTAAACAATAGCAATTTGTAAAAAGAGATAAAATATTCAGAAGAGATACTATGGCACCTGACCCAAAAACTTAATGGACACATGAATGGTAATTGTCCTGAGATGTTGATTCCTCCATTACACAGAATAATAAAAACACAGGCAGATATATTCACCATAGGGACATTTAAAACATTTCAAATTGTTGCTACCAAAAGTGACTTTTCTCTCATCTTTTTTTTTTTTTTTGATGATGAAGTTTGGCCCTAAGCTAACATCTGTTGCCAATCTTCCTCTTTTTTGCTTGAGGAAGATGGTCCCTGAGCTAATGTCTGTGCCAGTCTTCCTCTACTTTGTATAGGGGACGCTGCCACAACATGGCTTAACAAGCAGTGTGCAGGTCTTCGCCCAGGATCCGAACCTGCAAACCCAGTGCCACCGAAGTTGAGAAGGCAAAATTAACCACTACACCACTGGGCTGGCCCCTCACCTTTTTTTTTTTTTTGGTGAGAAAGATCGGCCCTGAGCTAACATCTACCAATCCTCCTCTTTTTTTGCTGAGGAAGACTGGCCCTGGGCTAACATCCATGCCCATCTTCCTCTACTTTATATGGGATGCCGCCACAGCATGGCTTGCCAAGCAGTGCATTGGTGCATGCCCAGGATCCAAACTGGTGAACCCCGGGCCGCCGCATGGGGACATGCGCACTTAACTTCTTGCACCACTGAGCAGGCCCCCTCACCTTTTTTTAATAAAAAATGTATACACATAGTTTAATTATTTGAGAAGGTGCAGGAGACTGTTCCTACAGCTTGTGACTCCACACACGAGACACAGGGCTATGGAAGCTCCAGAAATCTCTCATTGTAGCCATGCTGTTCACTCAACATCTAACTTGTGGCTTTTCTTTGTCATTGTCTCCATTATAAATACAGTAACTAATTTCTCAGAAGAAAATTATAATCCCACTTGAAAAACAGACACACTCGTAGAGACGGGGGTGGCTCCCTGCCCTCCTGTGCACGTGTAGATATGCTGTGAAGATCCCGTTGATGCCACTAGAGTCAGGGAGCAAGTCTTATATCAGATGCCATAGAAGATGACCAGATAGTGGCCCTCTGCCACCTTCTGTTTGTCTCCACAAGGACACACACGTGACAAGCATGTGCAGCCTCTGACCAGCCTCACAGAGACAAGGGGCCGTGACTCAGGACATTCTTCTATGTCCAGTGGCAGAGTCTCCTTCCCACTGTGGTGAACCAGCTGCCGAGGGGGTCCATGGAAGACACTGTTCCAGCCTAGATTATTTAAGCATAAAGGTGCTGACAGTTTAGGAGGGAACGAAAGAAGGGAATTGGTAAAAGCTTTGAAAAAATAATTGAAGGTGGGAAAGTTATGAGAAAATTGAGCTCTCTAGTAGGTGACTATGTTAGGCTTTCTAGAGAAACAGAACCAATATAAATATTAGTATATGCGCACGCACACACATACACACACACACACACACTCACACACACATATACATACACATACATATATATAATATATAGATTTATATATTTTGAAAAATTTAATATATATTAAATTGAATATATTATTACACAATATATAATAACTTAATTTTAATTAAGTTATTTATTTAATTAAAATTAATAATTGTAATAACAAAATATAATAATAATGTTAAGTAATTAATATTAATATGCATTAATATATATTATATAATATTAATATACATTGATAATATATTATATTATACAATTAATAATATATTGCAGAATATAGTAATTGTGTAATTATTATTATAATTATATTAATAATATATAACATTAGCTTGATATAATATAATACATGATATTAATATATTAATTACATACATAGATTACTGAGAAATTGGCTCTCACATGATTATTGATTATTGAGGCAAGGGAGTCTCATGAGCTTCCTTCTCCCAGCTAGAGAACAAGGAAAGCTGGTGTTGTAATTCAGTTTGAGTCCAAAGGCCTGAGATCCAATGGAGCTGATGTAAGTTTCACCATGAGGGCAGGAGAAGGTGAGATGAGATGTCCCAGCTCAGCAGTGAGACAGGAGAAGAGGTGAATTCCTCCTCCCCTCACCTTTTGTTCTACTCAGGCTCTCAATGGATTGGATGATGCCGAATCTGCTTTAGATTGGAGGGCAATCTACTTTGCTGAGTCCACTGATTCAAATGCTAATCTCATCCAGGAGCACCCTCACAGACACACCCAGAAATAATGTTTAATCTGGCCACTGTGGCCCACTCAAGTTAACCATAAAATTAACCATCACAGTGACCATCCATCCTGACTGGCCCAGGAATAAAGTGTTTGCCAGAACATGGCACTTTCAGTGCTAAAACTAGGAAAATTCTGGCAAAATTGGAAGCATTGGTCATGGCTCAGGTCCTCTGGTGCCCAAGCCCAGGTCCATTCAGATGTTCAAACAATTCTTGGCCAAATATTTGTATATATACATAATCAATAATTCATTGTAACTAGAACTCCAGCTAGCAATTGAGTTGGCTCATCATGGAACACAGATATACCGGGGATTCCAGAGGAAAAGGGGGCACACCCACCAGATTTCTCTTCCCTTCTGGGAAAAAATGTCATTTTGGAAAGAACTAATCCCCATGGGGGGACAGTCCACATGCAAGGTGGCTCTCAAGAGAGGAGCTCATTGATGTGAAGGAAGGGGAGACTCCACATACCATAGAGTCACAACTCGACTTTCTTCCTACTCAACTTCCTTGAATATGGGATGAAAATGAGGTGTCCTAAAGGAAAAAGAACATTTAACCCTTTGTCCTTAGTCTCTCAGCGATGCCTTCAACTTTTCTCAGTTGCTCTTCTTTCAGAAATGGAGGTACAAAAGGTTAACTCCACCAAGGAGGGCCATCATGACTGGAGCATGGGGGATACTTCACCGAATAAGACATCATTTCTGGAGACTGAATCCAGGACGGTTTTCAGCTGTATGGGAGACAAGGCATGTAAAGTGGAGGTTCCCTGAAAACTGTGAAAAATGCCCCAAACACGCCTCTCCTTGTCTCTCTGTTACTGCAGTTGAAGAGATGGGAAGAGTTGCATAATCGTCTCTGTCCAACCAGGAATAATTTTAATTAATCATTTAAATACCAATACAATTGAATTTAATAATCAGTAGTCTTGGTATATCTTTGACAGGGTTTGGAAAAGAGCCATAGTTGATATAGAAAATACAACAGGAATACCAAAAATTTGAATTGTTTTAAAATCAGAATATCTCCAAATTACTAAGATAGAACTGTTTTAAGAGCAGAGTGTCTCTCAATTAGCTAAGACAAATCATAGACAGAAATGGTCTAGTCAAAAGAAAACTAATTTCTTGTATGCACATTATCCATCAATTCTAATCTTAGCATTTGTTCACTGACATTTTGAAGTGCAAATGAAGAAATCTCCCAATCATTAGAAAAAAGTGTAATTTTTCCCACTTGACATTCAGGTTCTCTTGCAGGGTAGGGATGTTCTTGACACTGGGGAAGAAAAATGTTCCATAAGCTGTTTCCTTATAGCCAAGAGAAGAGGAAAGGTCTACATTTCCAAAAAAAAATTATTCGTGACATAAGCGCATTGCCACTAATGGGCTTCTGTTCTTTTACTGGCAATTTGTTTAGGGGGTTTTTACAGTTTACGATCTCAAGCTTTCTTCTTTATTCCACTATTAAATCCAAAGGTTTACAATTTTAATTGTTTATATAAATATCCAATATATTTAAAACTTACTTTTCATGTTTTTTAAAAAATATTCCCCCAGGCTTCAATGATCTGGTTTGGTTTTGGTCTCAGTTACAATTCCGCTTTTATGACTCTTTTCTCAGGGACAGTTCTGAGCTGCCCTGGATTACTCCAGATTTTGGCACAAGGTTGACTTGCTCATTTGCCCATCTTCCTTCCTGTAACTTTCTATCCAAAGGGAGACTATTTATGATACTGCAATACTCCCAAAACTCAGAGCAAATGGGTAGAGATAAAAGTTATGAGATTGTGGCATAAGGGCTATCTTGGACAGACTCAAGATCCAACCAAATAAATGGTAAAAGTATGTTCTTGTCCAGAGAAAGACCAGACCACAGTATGAGGTAGGATGTGGCCTTCCTAGCAAAGATATCTTTACCCAGAACATATGCTAGTGGAACTTTCAGACTTCAAATAACCCAATAAAACAGGAACAATTGAACCACATCTTATGGGCCTAACCTGGCCCTGCACCTGCTTTTGTTTGGCCCTCAAGCTGAGTATGTTTTTATACTTTTAAATAATTACATTTAAAATGGTTTTATGAGTGCCTATATAATACTTTCAAGTTTGACTCTTGGTTCACAAATCCTAAAATACTTACTATTTACCCTCTAAGAAAAAGTACCTGTGGCCAGCCTCATGGTCTAGTGATTAAGTTCAGTGTGTTCTGCTTTGGCAGCCCATATTCCATTCCTGGGTGTGGACCTAAACCACTCGATAGGTCATGCTGTGGCAGCATCCCACATACAAAATGGAGGGAGATTGGCGCAGATGTTATCTCTGGCATAAATCTTCCTCAAGCAAAAAAGGAATATTGGCAACATATGTTAGCTCAGGGTGAATCTTCTTCAGCAAAAAAAAAGAAGAAAGAAAAGAAAAAGTTCCAATACCTAAAGTATAAAGAGCACTGAGACATTTAAGAAGATGCTCAACCTCAAGCATAATGGGAGAAAATACAAAATAAAACTATAACAAGATAACATTTTTCATCTAACAGGTTGACAAATCAAATATTTGTTGCTGGCATTGTAAATCGGTTCAACCTCCGTGGATGGAATCTGACAACAATCGGCGGGCATTATAACCACACATATTTCAATCCAGCAATTCTACTTCTAGAAATGTATCCTATGGTCATATTCAAACATGAAGCCAAAGGAGAATATAACTTCATGAATGTAGTGTTATTTGTAAGATCAAAGTCTTGCTGATAATCATTAGGGTCCAGTTTATTGACATGCTACCATGGAATGCTCTGCAGCCTTATAAAGAATATGGCAGTGATATACGCCTCAGCTCTTTCTGGAAGGTTGTACAAGACACATTGCATGTGATGGTCTTTGATACAGGGGACCAGGGCAGAGGACTTACTCTTCCCTCTATCCCACGTAAAGTCTCATGTGGGTTCTTTGGAAGCAGAGCCTGAGAAAGGAACAGGGGTCCATGTGATTAAGAGGAGTGTTCTTAAGAGAAACCAGGAAGGGAGAGAGGTGAGCAGGGTAGGGAAGGTACAAGGGTGAAGTCTGGCCCCTACCTGATCCAATGGGGAGCTCAGGAGCATAAGTTGTGCCATAGGATATATTTCACTTTAAGGAGAGGGAGCAGGGCTTGTGGACCCCTGGAACACTCAGTCATTGGCTCCAGAAGATGGTGGGCAGCTTCCAGGCACGTCTTCCTGAGGGAATTTCAGTCTTCAGAGACCCATGGGAGAAGGCGGCCTATGTGAGAGATTAGCCAGAACACCCTCCACGGGTGGGAAATAAACACACCAACTGAGCCATTGCACCAACAGCATCTGCTACTGGTACCATTTGAAAATTTTCTGCCAATGTGCATGTAGTATCTAGTGCTCAAATTCAAATTAGTTAAATTTGTTCTAAAGAATTCTGTAACTTCACCAAACAAAAGTCCTGTGACACAAAAGAATGAAAATCAGACCATCTTCACATCTCTTCCCTGTTGCACTGAATGCTAGTGAAACAGTGAGGCAGCGTCCCCAGTGCACTGGAGGAGAGAATTGTGTCCCAAGAACATTATACCCAGGCCAACCATCAGCTGAGTGATAAGAACTGGAGTTTCGGTGCATTTCAGCCCTTGCCCAGGATGGGGAGATTTTCTCTCTACTCACGATGCTGCTACTCCAGGCGGAGCACATTGAAGTTTCTGATAGATCTCCTCACTAGAAGCGGTCACTCTGAAGCAGGTGTCTTGTAGCAGACTATACAGAAATACTCAGCCCTGTCCTTGGGCTGTGCCTCAGCAAAGGGGAGGTCAGCTCTGCCTCTGAGGATGGAGCCTGAAAAGCAGTTGGAGACAGATGTTGAGCATTTGGTGTCTGGTATATGAGCTGCAGAGGAGCTTGGCCACATTTCTTCAGGAACCATCCTGGCGCATGCCCAGTTGTGACAGGTTCTGTACTCACAGAGCAGGAGAGGGTGACTGTCAGCCCAGACATCACCATGAAGGACGGCTTTCGGGTCACCACAGATTGGGAGCCGACAGGAGAGAACAGAAGGAGACGCCAATGAGCACTGCAGTTAGGGCGACTCCTAAACGGGGCCCCTTGTTCATGACAATCCCCGAAGCTTAGGGCCTCTGCCCAGACCTGCGCAGAGGCCCATGGAGAGGACAGTGGTCCAGGAAGTGTTGGCGATGCTCCTGTGGACACTGCTTCCTGCCCCCACAGCTGGGGCTAGCCTCCTCCAATGTTAACTCTCCTCCTTCCCCATCTCTCTCTTTTTTTTAAATTTTACTGATGTCACATTGGTTTATAACATTATGCAAATTTCAGGTGTACATCATTATATTTCTCGTCTGTATAGAGTCTATCATGTTCACCACCGAAAATCGAGTTTCCATCTGTCACCCTACATATGTGTCCCTTTACCTTTTTCACATTCCGCCCAACCCCCTTCTCCTCTGGTAAGCACCAGTTTGTTCTCTGTACCTGTGATTTTTATTTGTTTATCTTGCACATTTTGAAATCATATGCTATTTGTCTTTCTCTGTTAAACTTATTTCGCTTAGCATAATACACTCAAGGTCCATCCATGATGTCACCAATGGCATAATTTCCTCTTTTCTATGGCTGAGAAGTATTCTGTTGTATATATGTACCACATCTTCTTTATCCATTCATCTGTTGATGGACACTTAGGTTGCTTCTAAGTCTTGGATATTGTGGATAATGCTGCAATGAACTTACGAGTGCATAATATATTTTCAAATTAGTGTTTTCAGGTTTTGGGGGAAAAGCCCAGAAGTAGAAATTTGGATCATATGGTATTTCTATTTTTAATTCTTTGAGAAATCTCCATACTGATTTCCATAGTGGTTGCACCAGTTTGCATTTCCCACCAGCAGTATCTAAGGGTTCCCTTTGCTCCACATCTTCTCCAACACTTGTTCTTTTTTGTCTTAAAAATAGCCATTCTGAAAGGTGTGAGATGAAATCTTATTGTAGTTTTGATTTGCATTTCCCTAATAATTAGTAACGTTGAACATCTTTTTATGCACTTATTGGCCATCTGTACATCTTCTTTGGAAAAATATCTGTTCAAATTTTCTGCCCATTTTTTGATGTGGTTGTGTGTTTTTCTGTTGTTGAGTTGTATGTGTTTTGATAAATACATTTTGGAAATTAATCCGTTATTGGATATATGATTTGCAAATATTTTCTCCCAGTTAGTGGGTTGTCTTCTCCTTTTGTTGATGGTTTCCTCTGTCGTGCAGAAGCTTTTTAGTTTGATGTAATCCCATCTGTTTATTTTTTCTTTTGTTTCATTTGCCTGAGGAGACATGGTATTTGAAAAGATATTCCTAAGACTGTTGCCAAAGAGCATACTTCCTCTATTTTTTTTTTTTAGGAATTTTATGATTTCAGGTCTTACATTTAAGTGTTTAATCCATTGTCAGTTAATTTTTGCGTATGGTGTGACATAATGATCCACTTTCTTTCTTTTGCATATGGCTGTCCACTTTTCTTAACATCATTTTTTGAAGAGATTTTCCTTTTTCCATTGTATGTTCTTGGCTCCTTTGTCAAAAATTAGCTGTCTATAGATGAGTGGATTTATTTCTGAGATCTCAATTCTGTTCCATTGATCTGTGTGTCTGCTTTTTTGCCAGTACCATGCTGTTTTGATTAATATAGCTTTGTAGTATATTTGGAAATAAGGGAGTGTGATACCTCCAGCTTTGTTCTTTTTTCTCAGGATTCCTTACACTATTTGGGTCTTTGGTTGTTCCATGTAAATTTTAGGATTCTTTATTCTATTTCTGTGAAAATTGTCTTTGGGATTCTGATTGAGATTGCATTGAATCTGTAGATTGCTTCAAGTAATATGTACATTTTAACTATGTTTCTTCTTCCGTTGTGTGAGCATGGAATATCTTTCCATTTCTTGATGTCTTCTTCAATTTCTTTCCATAATATCTTATACTTTTCAGTGTATAGATCTTTCACCTCCTTGGTTAAATTTATTTCTAGGTATTTTATTCTTTTTGTTGTGATTGTAAATGGGATTGTATTCTTGATTTCTCTTGCTGATAGTTCTTATTAGCATATAAAAATGCAACTGGTTATTGTATGTTGATTTTGGACCCTGCAACTTTACATTATTTGTTAATTATTTCTAATAGTTCTTTGGTGAATTCTTTAGATTTTTCTATATATATAACCATATCATCCATAAAGAGTGGCAGTTTTACTTTTACTTTTCCATCTGGATACTTTTTATTTCTTTTTCTTGTCTAATTGTTCTGGCTAAACCTTCCAGTAATATGTTGAATAAGATTGGCAAGAATGGGCCTCAGCCTTGTCTTTTTCCTGTCTCAGAGGAACAGCTTTCAGTTTTTCACCCTAGAGTGTGATGTGGGCTGTTGGTTTGTCATATATGGTCTTTATTATGTTGTGGTACCATCCTTATATACCCATTTTACTCAGAGTTTTTATCATAAATGGATGTTGGTTACTGTCAAATTCTTTTTCTATAACTATTGAGATGATAATGCGATTTTTACTCTTCATTTTGTTAATGTGGGGTAACACATTGATTGATTTGTGGATGTTGAACCATCCCTGCAACCCTGGAATAAATTCCATTTAATCACGGTGTATGATTATTTTACTGTATTGTTCTATTTGATTTCCTAATATTTTTTGAGGATTTTTGCATCTATGTTCATCAGCAATGTTGGCCTGTAATTTTTCATTTTTGTGTTGATCTTGTTTGGTTTTAGGATCAGGGTAATGTTGGCCCTGTAAAATGAGTTAGAAAGTATCTCCACTCCTTCAATTTTTTGGAAGATTTTGAGAAGAATAGGTATTAAATCTTCTCTGAATGTGTAGTAGAAGCCATCCAGTCCTGGACTTTTATTTTTTGGGAAGTTTTTGATTATGGTTTCCATCTCTCTACTTGTGATTGGTCTATTCAGAGTCTCTATTTCTTTTTGATTAAGTTTTGGGAGGTTGTATGAGTCTAAGAATTTATCCACTTCTAGGTTATCCAATTTGTTGCTGTATAGCTTTACATAGTATTTTCCTTTAATACTTTGTATTTCTGTGGTATCCATTGTAATTTCCCCTCTTTCATTTCAGATTTCATTTATTTGAGGCTTCTTTTTTTCTTAGTGAGTCTAGCTGTGGATTTGTCAATTTTGTTTATCTTTTCAAAGAACCAGCTCCTAGTTTCATTAATCCTTTCTGTTGTCTTTTTAGTCTCTATTTCATTTATTTCTGCTCTCATTTTTATTATTTCCTTCTTTCTACTGATTTTTGGCTTTGTTTGTTCCCTTTGAGGTTCTTTGGGTATAGAGTAAGCTTCTTTATTTGAGATTTGTATTGTTTCTTAAGGTGGACCCTTATTGCTCTAACCTTCCCTCTTAGTACTGCTTTGAATGCATCCATAAGTTTCGGTATGTTGTATTTTCATTTTCATTTGTCTTCAGCCATTATTGATTTCTTCATTGATCCAATAGTTGTTCAATTGTGTGTTCTTTAGTCTCCACATGTTTGTGACTTTTCCAGCTTTTTTCTTGTAGTTGATTTCTAGTTTCATACCATTCTGGTTGGAAAAGATGCTTGCTATGATTTCAATCTTGTTAAATTTATTGAGGCTTGCTTTGTTTCCTTATACATGGTCTATCTTTGAGAATGTTCCATGTGCATTTGAGAAGAATGTGTTTTCTGCTGTTTTTGGATAGAATGTTCTACATATATCTCTTATGTCCATTGGTCTAGTGTTTCATTTAATGCCAATGTTGTCTTGTTGACTTTCTATCTGAATAATCTATCCATTGACATAAGTGGGGTGTTAAATTCCCCTACTATTATTATGCTGCTGTCAAGTTCTACTTTTAGGTCTGTTAGTACCTGCTTTATATACTTTGGTGCTCCTATGTTATGCACCATATATATATATATATACATATATATATATGTATATGTATATGTATACGTGTGTGTGTGTTATCTCTTCTTGGTGGAATGTCGTTTTTACCATTAAATGATGTCCATCTTTGTCTCTTGTTACCTTTTTTGCTTGGAGTCTATTTTGTCTAATATAAGTATGGCTACCCCTGATTTCATTTCGTTGCCATTTGCTTGTAGTATCATCTTCCAACCCTTCACTCTGAGTCTTTGTTTGTCTGTAGAGCTGAGATGGGTCTACTGGAGTCAGCATATTTTGGGATCTTGTTTATTAATCCGTCCAGCCACACTGCATCTTTCTATTGGTAAATTCAATTCATTTACATTTAGGGTGATTATTGATATATGAGAAAGTAGTACTGTCATTTGGTCTTTTGTTTTCTGATTGTTCTATATTTCCGTTGTGTCTTTTCCCTTGAATTTGTGTCTGCCATTTCAGTTTGGTGGTTTTCTGTGACTTTTTTCTCAGTTTTCTCTTTATTTATGATTTGTGACTCAGCTCTGAGTTTTTGTTTTCTGGTTACCGTGAGGTTTGTAGAAAAATCTCAGAGACAAGATAGTCCTTTTCTGCTGATAGCATCTTATCTCTATTAGCCTATGCAGGTTCTGTCCTTTTCCTCTTCCCCTTCTATGTTTTTGTTGTGGCAAAATACCGATTTGTGTTATGAGTTTGTTACCAAATTGAAGGGGTTATGGTTATTTTTGATGCTTTCTTTCCGTTTAGGCTTTATGTTATACTTAAGTGCTCATTAACCTTCTGTTATAGAGTTACAATTTTCTGATTCTGTCTGTCTATTCATCACCTTGCTCAAAGCTTTCTAAACCCCTGCCTTTTCGTTTCAGGTAGGAGGGCTCTTTTCAACATTTCCTGTAAACTAGGTCTAGTGGCTATGTACTCTGTCAGCTTTTGTTTGTCTGGGAAAGCATTTATTTCTCCTTCATATCAGAAGAATAACTCTACTGGATAAAGTATTCTTGGCTGATAGCTTTTGTTTTCCAATATTTTGAGTATATAAGTCCACTCTTTCCTAGCATATAGAGTTTCAGCAGAGAAATCTGCTGATAGCCTGAGGGGGGGTTCCTTTGTAGCTTATTGTTTTCTTCTCTCTGGCCACCCTTAATAATCTTTCTTTCTCATTGTCTTTTGACAGTTTCAATATAATAGACTTCAATATAATAGACAGAGACGAGGTCTTTGTGTTTTGGGATAATTAGGAGTTATTAGCTTCATGTACTTATACATCCAGTTCCTTCCCCAGATGGGAACTTCTCAGCTATTATCTCTTTGAATAAGCTCTCTGCTCCTTTATCCCCCTCTTCTCCTTCTGGGGTCCCCATTATCCTTATGTTGCTTTTCCTAATTGAGTTGGATAGTTCATGTAGAATTTCTTCATTTTTTAAAAAATCTTAGTTCTCTCTCCTCTTCCACCTGAATTATATCTAGATTCCTATCTTGGAACTCACTAATTCTCTCTTCCATATGGTCTGCTTTTTTCCTATACTTTTCACTTCTTTTTTCATCTTATTAATTGTGTTCTTCATTTCCAGAATTTCTGGTTTGTTTGTTTTGAAAGTTTCAATGTCTTTGGTGAAGTACTCCTTCTGTTAATCCATGTTATTCCTGAGCTCATTGACCTGTCTTTCTGAGTTTCCTTGTAACTCATTGTTTCTTTATGACAGGTATTTTGAATTCTCTGTCAGTTAGATCACATTCTTCTGTGACTTAAAGTTTGGTTTCCAGAGAGTAGTCATTTTCTTTCTGTTCTACTGCATTATTGCAGTTCTTCGTGGTGCTTGATAAGTTGATCCTCTGCCAGCTCATTTGTTGCAGTAACCACATTTCTTACTTGGACAAGTCTTTCATTACTTTGATTCTGAGCTGCTTCTGATTGTAACTGACAGCTTGCACATTTCACCGTCTACTGCGTCTGCCAGAGCCATCGTCGGTGCCCTCCTTGTGCTGCTAGTGGCTCTAAGGTTGCTGGTTCCTTGCTGCTTATGTTGTTGCTGCAATCTCGGGTGACACCACTGGGGTTAGGAGCCTACGAGCACTTCTGCTGCTTCTGGGGTTGTCTTAGTCTTATGTTCCCCCACTGGCTTTAGGTAAGATATCCATGGGTTCATGTGCTGCCCCACACACCACGTGTGCTGCTGCTACCACGTTATGGGGGTGCTGGAAGCACCACTGCCAAGGGCACTGGCTTCGGGGGTGACACTGTCACTGCCAGGGGCCTTGGGTCTCGTATGCAGCCCCTTCTGCTGGTACAACTGGTGTCAGTGGTGCTGCCACTGTTGGATTGGTCATGGGTTCTGCTGTGGCTCCTGAAGCTTCCCATCACTGGTGCCACCTGCCACTGCTGGTGCAGGAACAGGAGCTAAGGTGTGAGTGCCATTGCTGCTCTTGAAGACTGTGGTTGCTGGCACACATTAGTTGTGTTTTTTGAAATCTCAGGTCAGGGCACCACCCTTCCTGCCAGTGGTATCTGCATTTTAGATGCTGTCCCCACTGATGAAAAGATCAGTATCACTGTCAGGGGAGAAAGAAGGGGCTGGATTCCTGGCTTCTGATGTGTGTTGTGAAGCTTCAGTTCTTGTGTGCCATGTGCCACCCCTGGGGAGTGCAGTGGATAAGCCACAAGTGCTCTGTCTGTTCCTACAGCCTCTGGTACTGGTGCGTGCCAGTACACTCCTTGAGACCTCAGATCAGTGCACCACCATCAGTAGCGGGAGCACCCTGGCATGCTAGATCACTGCTGACAGGTGATCCAAATGTTGGTGATCCAGCATTTTGGATCACCACTGACTGGGGAGGTTTCTCTCCTAGTTCCACTGCTTCCTAAAGGTACAGTCCACCTACCTTCAGATGTATAGATGCATGAATATCTCAGGCATTCTGATGTGCTGTGCAGGGAGTCCTTTGTTGGTCACTGGATGTCCCACTGGTTATAACTTAGAGAGGAAAGACAAACAGAACAACTCAACCCATGATGCTGATGTCATCTTCTCATCCTTTTCCATCTCCTGGGTGAAGGGAAACCTTCATGCAACCTCCTACCCAGTTTCACGCTTGTGTCCAGGGCTGAGTCTCAGCTGGGTAAACACTCTGCCAGATGAAGCGTGGGTGGAAGAGAGGGATGATGAGGGCTTTGTTCCTGTTTTTCTTCTTCCTGCCACCTGCCTTCCCCCAGTGTGAGGGGCATCACAGCTGCTGAGGCATGCTTGGTGAACACTTGTAAAAAAATGCAAATGGTAGCAGGTGAAAAGATTTGCAGCTGGGCTCAGTTCCCACCAAACAGAGATGAGGTCCCACAGCACCACCTGATTCTTGCATATCCAAATCCTCATATCCTCAAAGAGATTTTAGGTCTAATAGATTCAACTTTGCGCCTCCAGCTGATTCCCTTTGAAGAAATCCTCAGTCCTTTCCCAAAAGCCTCCAAGGAAAACTGCTCCTTTTCAAGTCTGAATTGCCTTCCGTGGGTCTACCTCAGCTCAGAAGTCCTCAAATCCAGCCAGCAGCTCTGTATCAAACACCGTCTGTGTGCCCTGGGGCATTCTGACAGAAGAAGGATACAGGTGATCATTTGGAGACTCTCATCTTTGATCCACCCAGAAGCCTGGTCATTTATGGACACAAAGAATCAGGGAACCTGGGACTCATTGCTCTGTGTTGGTTGTCTATTTCCTAAGCCTTGTCCCAATCCTCATGGGAATGACTGAAGGAGCTAGGATGGAGTGGGGATGGATAAAGAGGAAATGGTCATGACAATTACCATCCTCACTTCTGTAGCTGGTATTTTTAACTACTTTCTTCCACTATCATTCTGTATTCCCTTCACCTTCAGCAAGCACCTCCCCTGGCCATGGTTCTTGACCTTGCGAAGTGACCCAAACCTTCATTCCCAAAAGATCTGGGCTATCTGCAGTGTCAGCCTGGGTTTGTGCAAGTCCATGTCATTGAGTCCTTGTATCAATGCCATCCCTGCCACCATTGCCACTTTGTTCATGAGATTATTGGATGAATACAGAGGTGGCTGGGGAAAGAGTTTGACTAGTATCCACAGTATGAGTCGTCCTATCCACTTGATTATTAAAATCCTCTTCCAGTGAGGTCACCCACTGGTGAGCCTTCACTTTGGACACAAATGTCTTTGCTTTTTTGCTCATTCAGATAAGTCTACCCATGTATGACTTCCCCATAGTTATTTATTCACCAATTTTCCAATCATGTTCCTTTCAAGTCCCTGACCATGCACCAAACCATTGGCTATGGCCCCAAAATCGATATGTAATTGGACACCTGGTCATTTCCCTTTCCAAAGTGCACCACCAGGAGTACTGCCAGGTGTTCTGCACACTGGGAGGATTTCCTTTCACCATTGTCCTTCTAGGATGCCCCAGAGAGGAGCTGCAGTGATGCAGCTGTACACTTTAGGGTGGTTCTTGCATAGCATGCAGAATTATCTGCAAACCAAGCCTGAGATTTCGTTTTCTCTGTCCACTGATCATAGGGAACTCCCCATGAGGCCATAGGTGCAGGCTGTGAGAGAGAAGGCAATGGAGCAGAAGTGGGGACCATGGGCATTTGATCCACTTCTTCATGTAACTTACTTGTGCCTTCAGGGCCTGCTTGGGCCTGACCACATACACATCACTTCCATTTGATGATGGAGTATTGCTGCACATGCCCAGCTCTATGGTTTGATGGGCCGGATAACACCTAGTTCATGATAGGCTGCTTGGGTCACATGGTAACTAATTCTACAACTGGGGAAATAGCCATAGAATGGATTCAGGGACACACTGGACACACTGTGAGACAGACCTGAGATAAAATCCCATTGATCACCTGATCTCCATAAGCCCGACTCTGACTGCAGGGCCACAGTGATGTTTTGGGTCTCCTGGAATCAATGTCAGTTTAGAGGTAGTGTCCAGTAGTCCCTGAAAAAGTCTATTTCCTTTTCCCCAGTGCACAGTCACTCAAAAGGCCACTGGTTCCTCTGGGGAAGGCTGGGAGGATGATCAATGGTATCATTTTTTTGGGGGGGGGAGAAGATTCTCCCTGAGCTAACATCTGTGCCAATCTACCTCTATTCTTTGTATGTGGGTCATGGCCACAGCTTGGTTTGTTGAGCAGTGTAGGTCAGCGCCCAGTGTCAAACCCACAAACCCCAGGCCACAGAAGCAGAGAAGAAGAACTTAACCACTACGCCAATGGGCAAGCCCCAGTATAAAATTTTGATAGTGTGCTGAGGTCCTTCTTAAAGGGAACTCAGCCTTCTCTTCATTCAAGGGGTTCTGGGTCTGCAAACTGGCTCAAGTCTCAGAACTGACTAAGAGGCCATGACTCTCTGTTTTTATGATGTGGGTTAGACTTCTGTTCACTCGACCTCAGACTTTTCTCTTTATAAAGATCATGTAAGAACTTAGTAGGCTTCCTACATATTTCACGTCTAGGAACACCATGATTAACTAGCCAATGACATAGGTATGCACAAGTCAGACTCTTCTGACTCTGCTGGCCATTATGGTGATCAGACCCAACTTGACTGTGGCCTTCAGTGCCTCTTGTGGCCCTGCCACTCCAGGATCCAATTACTACAATTGCATTTAGATTTTCCAATTGAGTGACTGCAGTTTCCACTCTAAGTTCTAGCTTAGAGAAGAGCAATCACTGAGATCTTCAAGGACATTGAAGTTCTCCTCAAAAATGTATTTCTCATAGTAATGGTGGAAGATATGTCTTCTGGACCCTCCCAGTGTGTGTCAGTAAGACTTAAGTGACAAACCCACTGTAGCATTCCAATCTTTCTACCTTTTCAATCCCTTCCTCTACATTAAACCAATGACACCAACCAGACTCATTTTGCCCATTGCAAAGAAAAACAATCACCAAAATGATGAGTTTGCAGCAGAGAAAGGGTTTTAATCACAAGGCAGCCAAGCAAAGAGGTAGGATAATGATTCTCAAAAATAGGGACTTAGGGATATTTATGTGTTAGGGAGTGCAAGGAGTCTGAAATGTGGGGATAGATGATTGGAGGGAGGAGGAGTGAGGTAGTTTGAAGATCTACACAGGTGTAGTCAAACTTCATACCTCTTCATAGGATGCAGGGCTGCACAAGCATGATCTGAGGTTGGAGTTTTTAGCTCCCTGATGTCAGGAGTTCACTTATGAGGCATCTGCACAGGCCCAGTTGGAGGGCTGGTGGTCTCGACCAGCCTGAATCAGATGGTGGTAGACGCCCGATTTCTGAAAAACAACACAAGCATCTGTAACCATGATGACCCAGGCACCAGGGAGCTGTTAACTATAGGAACCTAGTGGGAGTTGGATAATATATTGACTAAGCAGCACAGCAAGCAACGGGTGGGTGAACAACTGAGAGCTACAATTACAAATTTTGGTAAAACTTTGGTCACTAGCTATCTAATCATTCATAGCTAGCTGTTCACCAGTTTCACCAAGGCATGTCTGACTTTCCTAATTCGTTCACTATAGGCCACCTTTTGGTTTATATTTCAGCCAACCAATCAATTAACTGTTAGAGCTCTTTCTAACTTCCTGAGCTACAACATTAAATTTAGATTCTCTACTTAGTTAGTCCATATCAATAAATTCAGCCTGATCCAACTTGATGTTCCTCCCACCATTATGCCACATCCTTAGTAGACATTTCCAGACATGTTCTTGGGATTTCTGTCTGTATAAATTAGAAGAATCAAGTAGTTCTTTTGGAGGGTGGGGCATCTCCTCTTGGGTCACACTCTGCACCTCAACTTTAGGGACCTGCTGGGATATGAGTCTAATTATAGGTCTAGAGCAAAGAAGGGTGGTGTGCGTGGGTCCTGAGGAGAATCAGCATTGCATCCCATGGCCACTGCCTCAGGGAGGCCATTCCCTTTTCTTGAGGCAATGCAGGACTAATCCCCTCTGACAGCGGTGAGGAGACCTCTTCCAGTGGGGGTGTGAGACCTTTTCCACTGGCAAGAAGACTCATCAGAATCGAGGGACTCAATGTCTCCAGCTTCATGAAGATCTTCCCACACATCTAGAAGCTCTCAGGTCATTTATGTGGCCCTTGAACTGGAAATTTGAATCCCTAAACTCATCTTTTTTTCTACTTTGTCCAGCAATATTAGGAACGAGCAATCAATGTCATTCCACTCCTTAGTTTTCCAAGTATCACATACTTAGTCCCTTCCTTCTCATGAGTGGTTGATTAGAAGTATCCAATGCTCCTTGGGCAAGTTATCTGGTTTAATGGGCCTCAGGTCAGCCATCTATAAATGGAAACAGCAGTGTTCATAATTCCTTAAGCCTCTTACTACTCTCTATTGTATTTTCATGACTCTTGGTAGATTACCTGTAACTATTTTTAGAATGTCAGTTTGCCTTCTTCCAAGTGTTCTGAAAGCTCCTTGACATATTTTCTGTGCTGTCAGTTGATGTGTGTGACAGGGAATGCCAATGAATTCTAATATTAATCTAACAAGGCTATCATTAAAAATGAAACTTATGTCATGTTTATCAAAATCAAAGAGTAATGATCTTTTGCTTATCTTTAGTTGTAGACTGGCCATGTCATTGCTGGTCTGTTGCAATATATAAAGTAAAAATATCACTGTATTTGTATTCAAGCCCGAAGTAGTATTTTGGGGAACTCTTGAGATATTTTGGATATTTATTTGAAAAACAAATGTCATTGGAATATATATGTACACATATACATTGGAATAAATTTTTTTCTGATGGCTTCCAACAGGCTTAAAGGCTCATTAAAATGAGGAATATTGTTGAAACTAAAATAAAACAAGAAATAAAGCAAAACCTCATGACCTCATACGTGGCTATGGGTTGTTTTATAATGATTGTGGAGTGGTTACAGGCTTCTAAAGCTGTGGTCTGGAACATTCAATTGTAAACTCATAACTGGATATTGTGATATTGGTTTTCTGAAATATAATCCAAGAAAATTTAAAACATTTAATAACTAACACAGCAGTATTTTTCAAAACACTTATATCGCTGAAATTGGAAATGATAGGGGAACACACCAGTGAAAGTAAAATATTAATATTTGGTTGGAAGACATTTTTTTGAGTTTGCAACGTGGAATAGAAATTTGATTAAGAGGTAACTTCACAGTGACCAATCATAACCCAGATTATTATGGAAAAGTTAATAATTGTGTTTGCATATTTTCATTACATCTGTGTTTAGTGTCTGGAATTCACGTTAGTTTAAGTAAATATAAATAAAAATCTAGCTGTCACCCAGGCAGCTCTGACTTTGGAATCTCACAAAAGAAATTGCTAACAGGAACTCATTTGCAAAATTTGAAAACAAATCCCATATTTCTTGCAGAGCAGTGGGTTTTGTGAATTGTTTTAGCACAAAAGACACCACCATATGCAATCATAGCAACCAGCTCAGAAGAGCCAGATCCCTGGACAATAGTTAAACCTCAAAGAATGTTGGGTTCTTTTTTTTAAAAAAAAACATCTGTAGCACCTGCATGATATTGAATTTGGGAGGAAAACTCTAAATTATTTGTGTATATTGTTATCTAGCTCAGTTCTTCCACCCGTCAGCTATATGACTTTGGGAAAGTCCTTTTGATGTCCTAGAGCTACCTACAGAAGTCGTTTTGAGGTTTATAGGAAACAATTCATGGGAAATGATAAAAATCTACACAGATGTAACATTATTGAATAATTGCATTTTGAAAAGAGTGGCATCAAGAATTATTTAATCATGTCAATTAATTAGAAAAAAATTTTTAAAGCAACATTTAAGTCCAATGCAACACCTTAATATATGAGCATTAATAATTCTCATCACTGTTTTCTTAACTCTAGTTAACTCTTAGCAATGAATTACCTACATAGCAGTTTATCAACAGTGAAACTTCTTCTCCACAGAAGCGTTGTGCTAGGGTATACTTTGATTACTTAGTAGGATTTTAATTAAAATACAATGTGTAATGCTGGAGGAATCTGCAAGGTGAAACTGTATTAGATTTTCTCCATCGAACCCAGAAAAGGATATTTAAGACATATTCAGCTTTTATCCTTATCTCAAAATCCTAGAGATTATGAGAAAAAGTGCAGCATCACCTGGAAAGCTTTAAGAATCATATCTTGAATACCTCCTGTTTGTAAGACTCTGTGCTCTGGTCCTAGAGCAGTGGTTCTCAAATTTGATATGCATCAGAATCATCTGCAGCACTTATTAAAGCACACATTGCTGGACCCCACTCCGAGTTTCTGATTCTGTAGATCTGGGGCAAGGGTCAAGAATCTGCATATCTAACCAGTTCTCAGGTGATGCCGAGGCTGGAGATCTGGGGACCACACGTTGAGAACAACTATTTATTTTGTTTTGTTTTTTGTTTTTTTGTGAGGAGATCAACCCTGTGCTAACATCTGCCCATCCTCCTCTTTTTTTTTGCTGAGGAAGACTGGCCCTGGGCTAACATCCGTGCCCATCTTCCTCTACTTTATATGGGATGCCAC
>JABWHU010001757.1:5990238-6004306 GCA_014189135.1 Dicerorhinus sumatrensis harrissoni
GTGCGTCGGTGCACGCCCAGGATCCGAACCGGCGAACCCCGGGCCGCCGCAGCGGAGCGCGTGCACTTAACCGCTTGTGCCACCTGGGTGGCCCCCAAGAACAACTATTTAGATAAAGAGACCTTGGGTATAAAAGGATTCAGACCTGGATTCTTAATTATGCTCTGGTAATACATAGCAGTATGTCTGAGGTAAGTTATATAACCTCCTAAAGATTCAGTTTGCTCATCGGGGTTAGGAATGTCATTTCTGCTCCAGGTGGACCAGATGGTCCTGAGAGAGCACAGTCTGCTTGGCCAGTGCGGGGTACACACAGGCATTGCTTACCTCACTGACTCGTCTCAGGCTGACCAACTGCCTACTGAGTGAGACACTTCTTATTCGTTCTGTTGGTGCCTTCCCTTCAGGCAGGGATCAGCCTGCTATGGCATGCCTGGAAGCTGACATTTCTCTTAATGACTGCATTCCTCTGTTCTTATCCAACATGTGGTGATTTTTTAGAGTGAGCTTAATTTCATATGTTTCCAAGTTCTTGATGGCACACCTGTCTGCTATTCTAATATACTTCTCAGAACTTTTTCTTTTTTTATAAATAAATATATCACATTGTTTATAAAAGAAAAAAAGTATCCAATGAAGATATTTTGCTTATCTCAATAAACAGTTCAGGACACCTACTATCAGGGCTCTCTTGACTAGTGGAAATAGCATTAGTAACATCATTAAATCTAATCAGATCAGACAGACAATTCCAGAAACCTCAGAATCAATTTAGAAAACTCATCACTAAAATTCTATTCTTCTAGAATATTTCCAGGTATCAAAATCCATATTAGTCAGGGTTCTCCAGAGAAAAAGAATTATATATGCTTTATCATAGGAATTGGTTCACACAGTTATAGGGGCTGAGATGTCCCACAATTGGCTATTTGCAAGCTGGAGAACCAGGAAAGCCAGTCATATAATTCAGTCTGAGTCTAAAGACTTGAGAATTGGGGGTCGATGGTGTAAGTCCTGGTCTGAGTCCAAAAGCTGAAACCAGCAGTGCCAATGTCCAAAGGTAGGAGAAGGTGGATGTCTCAGATCAAGAAGAGAAAGCAAATTCCCCCTTCCTCCACCTCTTTGTTCTATTCAGGCCCTCAACATGATGGATGATGCCCACAGGAACAACAGGGTCATCTTCTTTACTCAGTCTACAATTCAAATACAAATCTCTTGCAAAGATGTTCTCACAGACACACCCAAAAATAAAGCCTTATCAACTAATTGAGCATCTCTTTTCCCAGTCAGGTTAACACATAAAATTAATTATTGCACTGTTGTTGAAAGGCTGGATAGAGTGGCACATTCAGGAATCACATGACACAGGCAAAGTAAAAGTTGTCACTGTCCCAAGACAATAAACCTAACAGCATATATCCAATTGAAAGTCACTGTGGGAGGAGAGAAGAGCTGAGAAAGAAGTGAGTTCTCAAGGCCATGCTGCAGGAAGCCCCCTCTGCTCAGGGTTGGGGAAGCATCTTCAGAGCAAGCAGGGAGCTGTGAGCACAGGGCAGATTTTGGTCTCACTTCCTTATGAATTTGGACCACTGTGGACAGTGTTAAGGTTTGGATTTGAGCCACAGTAATAATCAGCCTCGTCCTCAGCCTGGAGCCCAGAGACAGTCAAGAGGCTGTGTTGCCTGACTTGGAGCCAGAGAAGCGAGCAGAAATCTCTGAGGCCCGACTATTCACATTATAAATCAGGAGTGTGGGGGCTGTGCCTCTCAGCTGTTGGTACCAAGAAACATAGTTAGCACTCCCAATGTCACTGCTGCTTCCAGTACAGGAGAAGGTGACCAACTGCCCCAGGGTCCCGAATGCTGAGGAAGGCTGCGATAGGGCACTGGGCCCAGGACCCTGAAGAAAAGGAAAAACACACTCTGGTGAGTTCAGTGCTTGGGCCCAGTTGAGCCTGATGAGGAGGAGACAAATGATCAGCACCGATGCCTCAGTTGTCCCTTCCCTGGGGGCCTCACCTGTGCCCTGAGTGAGGAGGGTGAGGAGGAGCAGGACCCAGGTCCTGGTGGAGATGCCCCAAGAATGCTGCCTTCTGAGACCCCAGCCCTGGGCCTGGCTCCCCCAGACCTGTCTTATCCCCTCCCCCTGCCTCAGAGGATGGAGGAGCCTCCATGCAGATCTGCTTCCTGACCTGCCTCTCCTCACCCTACTCTGACTATGATCTTGATTCTGGATACTTCTCCTCCCCTGGACAGCAAAGCTTAGTTTTGGGGTTAAAACTCTTTGAAATGCATTTCTTGAGTCAGGACAGACAGAGCCCAGGAAAGAGCAGAGGAAATGGAGCTCATCCAACAGGAGTCCTGATGGTTCCTGACTGAGAAGTCTCAGGATTTCAACTCCTTGTTCTGAGGGCTGAGGGTGAGGACAGGGTCAAAGGCAGGTTGAGGGAGATCCAATCACTCAGTTTCCAGGGACTAAAAGCAAAGCTGTGTACTTCCTATTTCCCTTCCAACTTCCCCCGTCCTCCTCAGAAGGATGTTGCAGTGTACTGTTCTGTCCCCTGTCTGTGCAGTGGTCTGAGGCTCCGGCCTGGGATTCATTTGTCTGTCATTATAGAGAAGAAATTCTTGGGGTTCAAAAGATTTGGGACCTATCTCTGATTCACTTTAGGGGGGCTCAGGGGAAAGTGGCTCCGCGGACTTCATCAGATCAGGGTTAACCACAGCAATGTCCTTCCCCAATTCTGGGCCCTCGCTGCTCCCTGTTGACCACAGATGGTTTGACGTGAGTACCAAGAAAGGCAGCTGGAAATCTCTGCTGTGCCCCTTCTCCACTCCTCCTTCCTTCTCCTCCCAGCTCAGCAACAGGCCCCCTGGTACCTTCTAAACCAATTCATGCCCCTGTGGGAGATCAAGATTTGGCCATCCTAAAATCTATCTCTTTACCTTGATTGTTTTCTCTGAGGGACATTTGACCTCCTCCACTAACTGCCTAAAGAATTGACATGGTGACTCCTTCCTGAAACAGATCTGTCATGATGGCTGTAGCAATAATGTAGGATAAATGTTACAATAGGAAAGGCACCAACAAGCCCATCTTATCGGAAGTTCTGTCTCTCTGGCCACATTCTCTGGATGGCCCTGTGAGGAGCTGCCAGACAATCATTTACATTTATAAGGGAAATCTCCATTTGTAAAGGTATCTCTCTCTCTGTTTTGGGAAGAGGGGGGGATGGCCTCATTTCTAGAGGCTTATCAATGTGGAAGGTGGGGTCTTAAATATGCATAATAACCTTACTCTTGTTTACTGTGCTTTAGTGATAATCTCCTGTAACTGACTCCCCCCACCCCCAAAATCCTCCTTTGTCATTGGCAGAACATGGTATTAAAGAGGAGAATTTCTGCTATTGTGTTGAGAAACGCAGTGTCCCTGCTTTCTCCCATGTATACATGTTATTAAACTTGGTATTATTTTCTCCTGCTAACCTGTCTTTTAATTATTTGGCTAGCCATAAGAACCTTAAGGGAAAGGGCAGAGGGAGATTCTCCCTCTTCCCCTGACACCCCTTTCCATTTTTCCTTAACCTCCTCTACAATGGAACTTCTCTTCTGCCACACCAGGTGCCCAGAGACTGCCTGGATCACATTACCTGTCCTGGGAAGGTTCTTCATGAGGTTAGTGTCCTAAGGTAGCTCTGGGGTGAGGGCAGAGGAAACAATGAATGAGAAATAAAATCAACCCCAGCAGGAAAGTTGGATGAGAAAATGGGATGAGGAGAGGGCAGAATAACTCCTCAAAATGTTATAAGATTTAAAATGCAAAAAGAACCACAAATACCACCAAAGGGGGACAAAAAGACCACTTATAAAGAATAATTAATAATCAGTAACCCCAAACCAAATAATTAAAAATGTACAAAAATCAAATCACATTTTATTATATCTCCAGCCAATTTAAAGTTTAGGTTTCCTTGCACAAACACACCTTTTTTAAGAGGTAAAGTATCTAGAAGAAATGCTATGAAAAATGTGTGACATCTAATCCAGAAATCCTCTAGACAACGGACTGGCAGTTATCTGAGGTACTGATTCATTGGTTGTTGACAGTAAACTACTGAAGGATGTTGTTAAAATGAGGACACCAAAACATTTCAAATCACCCTTAACTATAGCGAACACAATGTTATCTTCAAAAAATTTTTACAAACTATATAAATAGTTATAATTTTAATGATATTTGAGAAAATGCAAGTGGCTAGTCCTCACCACAGTCACCAAAAAACAGGATGCTATGAGCAATGGTATTTCCAGTAGTGTCATATTTCAATGATTCTGTTTGTTCAATATCTGGCTACTGGTTTTGTATCTACTGCAAAATATTGTAATTACCCGCTTAAGAGGAAGTTATCATGCCACCTTCAAAAGCAGAAACACAGAAAAGGCATTGGAGGCTCCCTGCCCTTAGGCACACATGCAGAATATTCATGAAGAATCTCAGTCCTGTTTCTACAGTCAGGGAGCAAGTCTTGGGTCAAAACAAAAATGAAAACCAGAGAAGAAACTCCTCCCCCTCTTGTAGGTTGTCTCCACAGGACACAGCCCCCACAGCATGGACCCTCCCACCAGCCTTACACTGACCCAGGGCTGCCACTCAGGACTCTGTCTGTGTTTCCAGCAGAAGTCACCTCATCCCACTGGTGCTCTGAAAGCCGATAAGAGGTCACCCTGTGTCGCTCTTCCAGTCTTGAATGATTACTGCATGAAGTTACTTACCATTTTCTGGGAAAATAAGACAGCGACTGGGAAAGAATTTTGAAAAAAACTAAAGTATGTGAACATTGTTAAAAAGACTGAACTATTAGGGTGACCATCTCCTGGTTTGACAGCAATGAGGGCACGTCTGGGACACAGGACATCAGTGCTGAAAGCAGGAAAGTGAAGAGTTGGTCCCCCTACCAGGTCTTCTTGAACTTAAGCCCAGTTTCATTCAGGAGCTAACAAATTCTTACAAAGAGATTTAGTTCTTTGTGTACTTAGTGATTCCTTGTAACTGGAATTCCAGCTAGAAATGGAATTGTTTCACCAAGGAACTTGGATAGCTGTGAGAATTCCTGAGGAATTGGGGAAAGAGTCACAAAATGTCTCTTCCCTTATGGAACAAAGGGGCCATTTGGAAAGGGCCCATTCTAACGGGGAGACAGTCCACGTGCAGGGCACTTCCAGGACAGGGGTTCTGGGATCTGAGGGGAGGGGCGATTGTGAGGTAGCACAGAGTCTGTCACTCACCTTCTCCCTGGATCAGCCATTGGATATGGGTCAGGACGAGGGGCACTGAAGAGAAAATTAACATCTTTCTTTGTCTTCATTCCCTCGGCAGTGTCTTCAGATCTGTTCTCGATTGTTGTTGCTTCATCAACAGACATGCTGAAGAATAACTCAGCAAGGAGGCCATTGTGACTAAAGCAGGGTGGACGCTGAGGGGAAGAAAACAGGGACACTTCTGGAAAACAGAGTCCAGCTGGTTTGTATGGTGTGGGAGATGGAGGCATTCATCTGGATTTCCCTGAGGACTACAGGAACTGCACAGGCTGGCATTTCCATGTCCCTCTGTTCCTACCATAGGGCAGTGGAGCCTCGTCACACAAAGAGGAGGCTGTCACTGTCCTGAGACAATTCAGCAGAGAGTGTGTCCTTTTTGATCTTCATTGCAGGAGAAGAGAGGAGGTGAATGAATGAGAACTGAATTCTAAAGTCATGTACCTCGTGAACATTGCATCCTCTGCCCACCTCTATCTGTAAGTCAACTCCATTGATGCCTTTCCCTGATAGGCAATAGACGGAAAAATTCATCTAGAAAGCTGACAACTCCCAGATGCTGACAGCAATGATACCATCCTGTAATGCTCGGGTCTAAGTGGACAGGATTCTTATTTGTACTCTCCTGTTTCTGCTAGGCTTGTCTTGACATGAGTCATTATCCAGTGTCCCCATCAGCCAAGAATAATCTCTTTCTCTTCCTCCCAGTGAAGTGGTCTTAGACTACTCCTGGAGTCTGTGGAAAGCTAAGTAACAGAAAGTACGAAGCAGCTAATCTCCTAACAATAATCCTGCTAGAGACCCAGTAATTGCCTACATCCATCAAAGCCACAGGCTCAGCTCTAGGGGACACTTCTCTTTCCTCTGGGGCATTGTCTGTCATCTTCAGAAGGCTCTGCAGTAGATCCCAGGGAAGCTCCCCCTGAGACTGAGTCTGAGTCTCTGTTAGGATCAATGTCTCCTGGGGCCTCACCCAATAGACACATTATCCTTTCCTCACTCAGCTGATTTGTGGCTAGTTCTCATTGTTTCAAATTATGTGTTTTGGGGGGATGCAACCTAGGAAGGTGTGGGGAAGGAATATAAAGAAAAACAATAGAATGATTAACACAAAAGTCAGCATAGTGACTAACTAGGGAGTGGAATGGATGGAGAGGGTTTGGTTGCGTAGATGTAGCCGTGGATAGATGCGGTTTCCATGTATTATTCTTCCTTAAATTGTGAAGATTCATTTCACATACTCTTCTTTAGGAATGATGCATTTTATAATAAAGGACTTTAGAAAAATAAACTGAAATGTACTGAATACTTTTTCTTTCCTTAGCTTCATAGACAAGAACATAGAACACATGTAGACATGGAGAAAATTTTCATGAGAAACTGCTAGTATAAGGTGAAAAACTTGCATTTGGAGATGGTAGAAACAGTCACCTACAACCTTTGACCAAAGAAACTGGGAATGGAAAATAAAGAGCTAATAACACCCCACCTGCCCTCTCCAGAATTTCCAGGATACATTCAAACAACAAGTGGAAAAGAAGGAAAGATGCCCCTCAATGTGGAATCCTCAGGAGGCTCTAAGAATGAGAGAAGAAGGTAGCCTTGATGCCTTCTAACAATTTCCCTGAGAGTGAATGTGATATTTTTATTTTGTCCTGTTAAGTGATGTGAACCTAGAATTTTCATGCCCTGGATCCTGAAAGGATCACTTGCCCTTGGATTATGACAGAAGAAGAGACAGAAAAGTTAATGATATTCCATCAACTGATTAATGGATAAATAAAATAAGCTATGTCCATACAATGCAACATTATTCAGCCATAAGAAAGGATGAAGTAGTGATACTCTACACTTCAATATGGATGAGCCTTGAAAACATTATGATGTGTGAGAAAAGCCAGACACAAAGAGCCACACACTGTATGATTCCATTTATATGAAATCTCCAGAATAGGCAAATCTGTAGAGACGGAAAGTAAGTTAATGGTTGTGAGGGATTGAAGGATGATAGAAATGGACAATGACTGCTAATGGATGAGGTGTGTCTTTAGGGGGATGAAAACATTCTGGAATTATAGAGTGTTAACGGAGGCACAAACTGGTGAATATATTAAAAACCTGGTGAATATATTGAAAACCACTGAATCATCCACTTTAAAACAAGGAATTTTACAGAATATGAATTCTAGCTAAAAAAAAATTATCAAAGCCTAGGTTCCGGTGGATAAAACTTACTCTCAAGTGATCCAGAAAATGAATAGGTTTGGTGTACGTGCATGTGTTGTGTATGTATATTTACATATGTGTATGTACATATACACGACACATACATATACATACATATGAGGAGAGAAAGAAGAGACACAAAGAGATGTAAATGAAAAACAAATATGGTAAAATGATAACAACTAGTGAATCAGGAAA
This sequence comes from Dicerorhinus sumatrensis harrissoni, assembly GCA_014189135.1. Taxonomy (NCBI): domain Eukaryota; kingdom Metazoa; phylum Chordata; class Mammalia; order Perissodactyla; family Rhinocerotidae; genus Dicerorhinus; species Dicerorhinus sumatrensis. The sequence goes on from JABWHU010001757.1 coordinate 5,997,978, forward strand.
AGCTTATGCAGGAGGTTTTTATATCTTTATATTTTTATTTTAAGTTTGTAATTACCTCAAAATAAAATGTAACAAAGAAAAACCAAGTGAACGACTAAGTTAGGAGTGAAGGGATTGAGTGAGCTCAGAGGAGGTTTCGGTCTCACTTCCCCATGAACTTGGACCAACGTGGAAAGAGTCACGGCCCACATATGAGCAACGCTGATAATCAGCCTCGTCCTCAGACTGGAGACCAGAGCGGGTCAGGGAGGCTGTGTTGCCAGACTTGGAGCCAGAGAAGTGATAAAAGATCCCTGAGCGCCAAGAACTGATTCATAAATCAGGAGTGTGTGGGCTGTGCCTGGGAGCTGTTCATACCCAAAGACATAACTATAACCTCTAATGTCATTTCTGCTTCAAGCACAGGAATTGATTACAGTCTGTCCCAGAGTCCCAGGAGCTGAGGGAGGCTGAGCCAGGGTAGACTGGGCCCAGGACCCTGTAAAGAGGAAAAACACATTCTGGTGAGTTCAGTGCTGGAGCCCAGGTGAGCCTGAGAAGGAGGAAACAAAGGATCAGCCCAGATGTCCCCAAGGTCCCTTCTCTGGCAGCCTCACCTGTGCCCTGAGTGAGGAGGGTGAGGAGGAGCAGACCGCAGGATATGATGGAGATGCCCCAAGAGCACTGTCTTCTGAGACCCCAAATCTGAGCCTGGCTCCCCCAGACCTGTCATATCCCCTCCCCCTTGCCACACTGAAGTGAGGGGCCTCCATGTAAATCTGCTTCCTGCACCTACCTCTCTTCACCCCCCTCTGACTTGGCCCTTGATTCTAGATACTTCTGTATCCCTGGACAGCACAGCTTGGCTGAGGGATTAAAACCTTTTGACATATATTTTCTGAGTCAGGACAGGCTGAGCTCATGACAAAGCCTAGGGAATCAAGCAGCCTTGGGGTGTCCTTACTTTCCTATTGTGGAAGTCATGGTGTGGATGGTGGAGGAATCCCTAGATGTCCTCTCCATGCCATGGAGAGAGGAGGTGAAGAGAGCATCCCAGGCTGGCTGGGATGAGGGGAAGTCCAATTACTCCTCATTCCAGGGGTGAAAGGCAGAGCTGCAATCCCTTTGTCTCCCTCCACTCCTTCTTGGTCTCCCTCAGTTAACAGGTCTTCATGCAACACTCTACCCCCTGCTCTGCACTAGTTTGAGGTTGGGAGGTGTTTATTGGCATTTGTAGAAAGAGATTTATTGGGCACAATAGATATTGGACACCCGTTCTCTCGTGTCTCACTTAGGAGTGGCTCAGGAAGCAGCTATTGGGACTAAAAGTGAAACAGGATAACAACAAAAATTACCTTTCTCAAATACAGACCCTTGTTGGCCTCTTATGGCCACAAATGTTGGATGACAAGCACCAAAGAAGGCAGCCGAGAGAGCTAGAAACCCACGCTCTGCTCCTGCACCTGTCCACTCTCCTTCTCCTTCCAGCTCAGCACCAGGCCCTGGACCCCGTCTAATCCAATCCATGATCCTGTCCTTTAACTTTCTCCAGAGTGAAATGTGTATTTGTCAAATGCAAAATTAAGTGGTCCAGATGCTCCCCCTCAGGGTCACCTCGCTTATCCCAGGAAAACCTTGTCCCAGGGTTTATGTCAGTGAGGTGGATGTCGGTTTAAGGCTGAGGAAATATTAGACGTTAAATTAATTCAACCCCAGCTGGTCCCGTGGCTTAGAGGTTAAGTGAGTGCGCTCCACTACTGGCGGCCCAGGTTCGGATCCCAGGCAAACACCGACGCACCGCTTCTCCAGCCATGCTGAGGCCACGTGCCATATACAGCAACTAGAATGATGTGAAACTATGACACGTAACTATCTACTGGGGCTTTGGGGAAAACAAAAAAAGGAGGAGGATTGGCAATAGATGTTAGTTCAGAGCCGGTCTTCCTCAGCAAAAAGAGGAGGATTAGCATGGATGTTAGCTCAGGGCTGATCTTCCTCACAAAAAAAAAAAAATTAATTCAACCTGAGTAGATATATGGATGAGAAAAATAGGCCCATGAGAAGATGATCAAATTCTCAAAATGGTTAGAATAAAAGAATAATGCAGGAAAAAGAGAGCTCAGTCAGGGTGGAGAGTGACCTAATGGAAATCAAGAGGAAAACTCTAGTGTTTGGGGATCTGGGAAAGGCGGCCTGGGGTCATGATTGGCCTCAGGGAGCAGCTCCTGGGACCTCTCACTGGGCAAGTCTGTGTGACACGGGGAACATGGTGTGTTGTATGTCTTGCCCCTTTGTGTACATTGAGACTACCTCACCTGAGAGCTGTGAGACATCCTGAGGTAAAGTCTCTTCATCCACAGATGCTTGACCTAGTGTGTTTTTCTAGAAGCAGGTGGGTCTGGGGCAAAGACTCTAATCAGAGCTGACTGGTCCTGCCCAGAATGGAAATGGACACGGGCCCTCAGGAAATGGGATAGGAGTTGTCTGGAGCATGAGTATTCTGGAGAAGCTATTGTAGTGTCACTGTACATACATGTGACAGACATTCCCAAGAGCACAGCAAGGGTGAGGCCCTGGCCAACTGTAGAATGAGCAAAGTGCTGGATCCAGGAGTTGGGCAAGAAGGAAAGGGGTCATTGGGTAAATGGTAGATTTGCATTTGAGTCTATTGTTTTTGTTTGAAACATCTATGTGCTGTACTATTTTAGACATTAGTTTAGATAATGATAACAGAGGAAGAAATAATGGCAAAAACACTCTCCAGTCTAATGAAAACCGTTAACTCACAGAGCCAAGAGTTCAATGAATTCAAAGTCCAAGAAACATGAAGAAAACCACACTAAGTTTCATTATAAACCATATCCTTTTTTTGACAGAAGCCTTTCTGGAACCCATATTCTCCTCAGTGACTATTCACATATTAGTAAAATCTCAACAATAGAGGATGGTTCCTTGAAGATTCTATCAAGAAATTTCCTTCACTCATTTACCCTCCCAACACTCAGGACACACACTCCAATCCCAAGGCTAATTCTCACTCAGACAATGTGACTGCTGGGTCCTGATTCTGACATCCCAGGAGACCTATTCCTGCAGATCCTGGGGGATATGGAGAAAATGTACCTGAGCAGTAACGTTTAAGTTGCTAAACTGAAAGTGAGTGAACACACACTTGAGTATATCCCCACAGAAACTCCACTAAAACTGACCTGAAAGGATTGCAGTGTGTGTTCACAAACAAGGCTGTCAGGAACAGGAGCATCAAGGACACACAAACTCAGGAGCCAGGGATCAGATGGACACATGTTACCTGATTTAGACCTGAGGGAGACCAGTCCCAAATCTGCAGGCAGAGCCTACCAGAAGTCCCTGTGGAATTCTCACTTGACTGTTGGTGTGGCTGAGATGGGGGAGGGGAAGACTAAAGTTAGAACAGGGGAGTGTAGATGTTAGAGAAGCAGGTAGGTCCCTAGACCCTCTGTCCTTCCTGGTAGTGAGGCAGGTAGGCCACTGCCAAATAGCCCCTCCTCCAACTTAGATTTCCTCACAGAAGATAAAGCCCATGCCTCCGGATGAGGGCAGACAAGGCAGGGTGAACTCTGGGTATCAGGAGGAGAATAGTGCATGCCTCATGAGTGCTGGGTTCAGGAACCACCTCCCTCCACTCATAGTCCCTCATTTAGACCCTTCTTTACAGGCAAAAAGCACAGCTTATTTCTGAAGGACAGACATTGCCAGGTTGCAGGCAGCAAGGAGAACATCTCTACACCAGAGCATGTGATATGTGTCGTGAATGACTTGGAATCTTATCTGTATGTCTTCATCATGACCATGCTGCGGTGTCCCTATCAGTCAAGAATAATAGTTTGCCCTCTTCCCCTCCCAGTGAGTGATCTTGGACTACCCCTGGAAGAACATGCTGATCTGAGAAGCAGAGAGTGTGGGATACCTAATCCCCTGACATATACTTTCTGGATGCCTGGTACCTGGCCCACACCCCATCAGTGATGATGCCTGATGGTATAGATCCTTCTCTTTCCCCTGTAGCCTCTCCTCCTAATTCCCAGAAAGAGCTCTGGTAATGTCCAAGGGAAGCTCAGCCAGACACTGACCATGAGTCTCTGATATGCTTAATGTCTCCTGTGGACCACATCAGTGCAAACAGTGTCCTTTCCCTACTTAGCTTGTCCATGTTTGCTAACCACTGTGTCAGGAATATAATCTATATTATTTAGGGATGCAGATATGGGTGGCAAGAATGAACACAAAGCAATGGAATGATTGACCTCAAGTCAGATATTGGCTACTTGGCATCGGTATGATGGATATGCTTTGGGTGAGTACTTGCAGTTTCCATTTCTTTTTCTTCCTTAAATAGTGAATATTCATTTCATGAACTCCTCTCAGAGTAGGAAACACTTCACAATAAATGGAATTTTAAAAAATAAAGTGAAATGAACTGGAATTCTTTGACTTTCCTTGACTGCATAGACAAGGACTCTGAACAAACGTAGAAGTGGAGACACTTTCCATGATAAACGACCAAAATAGGTAAAGGAACTGACTTTGTGGATTTTTTTGAATGCTGGCAAAAATAAAGTCAGCCAGAACCCTTGAAAAAAGAATCCAGAAAAGATAAAGACGAGCCAATGGCTGAACAAGACACCGTATCATACTGTTCTGATGAAGCTGAGGCCCAGACCCAGGATCCCCTCCCTGCCCTGTCCAGCACGTCCAGGGCATGCCCAGACAGCAGGTGGAAAAGGAGCAAAGATGCAGCTCAGTGAGGAATCCCTGAGAGGCTCTAAGAATGAGAGAAGAATATAAAGATTTCCTTGAGATTGAATATAATATTTTTATTTTTTCATGAGGACTGATATCAATGTAAGATTGTCATGCCCTGGATCTCAAAAGGGTCACTCTGCCTTCGGTTGTGACAGAAGAAGAGAAACCAAATCAAGTGAGTCCATCAACTAATGGATGAATGAACAACTGTAATGTATCCTTACAGTTGAATATCATTCAGTGATAGACACAAATGAAGTAGAGATACATGTTCCAACATGGATGACCCTTGAAAACATGATGACAAGTGAAAGAAGCCAGACACAAAGGGCCACATCATCTATGGTTCCGTATAAGTGACGTGACAAGAAGAGGCACATCCACAGACTAAAGTATGGTTTGTTAAGGTTGAGGAAGTGGAAAATGGGGAGAGATTTCTGATGGGATAAGTGTATTTTGTAGGGTTGATTTAAAATGTTCTGACTGAGGAGGAGAGGAACTCAAGATGGCGGCATAAGCAGACTTGGAACTCACCTCCTCCCATGGACACAGCCAATTTACAACTACTCGTGGAAAAATTACCCCTGAGACAGAACTGAAAACTGGATAAGAGGAACTCCTGCAACAACGGACAATCCTAATTGAGGTGGAAGAGGCAGAGACTCCCTTCTGGAGAGGAAAAACGCCGCCTTCACAAGCCGCCAGCTTCATGGCCGCCAGGAGCAGCCCACAGGTATGCAGCCCTCCCTGGAGGCGCGGGGCCCTGAGCTGGGGAGCGTCCCCGCTGTGGGCATTTTGTGGACCCAGCACAATCGAGACCAGCGCATAATATCTGACTATGCCTGCTACTAAAACATTGGGGAGTACCCCCAGAAAACCCGGTTCACAAAGAAACTAAAACCAGCTCTTAAAGTGCTGACGCACACACTGACCCATTTCAGAAAGCATCCTAAAATCACCAGAAAGAAAGGTGCACAGTGCTGTGGTGAAAGGAGACTCACCTAATAGGCCCTATGTGCATCTCGGTGAGAGGTGAGACCTCTCCAGGGACTGGGACATTGGCGGCAGCCATTGTTGTGGTCTGGTGTGGGTGTGCAGACACAGACGCCAGTGGAGTTCTCCGTGGGGCCTGCTAGCCCAGGATCTGTCCCACCGGCTAGAACACTGATTTAATCCAGCTCAGCCAGGGCAGGCAGCCCACCCTAGAGACTGGGAACACCCAACAACAAGCCCTCAGGCAACTTGTGGTCCTGCATAGATTGGTGACTGGATTCTCTGCAGCCTGGCAACTGAGCTGACTTTAGCAGGGCAGGGTGTGCACAAGGAGTGGGTGGAGAGTGTGGGGCGGTGGCAGAGTGTGTGGGGCTCCCACCACGGAGAGGCTGGGTCCGCTTGGGGAGGTTGGGGTGCGCACACAGTGCAGGACTCTGTTGACTGTGTGTGGGGACCTGTGGGTGACAAGGCTTGTCAGCTGCAGAAGACTTGTGCTTCTCAAAGAGCCACACAGGGGGTTTGCCCCACCTTCCAAAGCCTGAAACAATTGGGGGCTCCTGTGCCTGAGGCCA
>JABWHU010001757.1:6017917-6039711 GCA_014189135.1 Dicerorhinus sumatrensis harrissoni
TGGGTTGTAATTAGTATTTGGGTGGTGAACATGATGTAATCTCTGCAGAAATAGAAATATAATGATGTACACCTGAAATTTTTACGATGTTATGAACCAATGTTACTGCAATAAAAAAAATAAAAAATAAATAAAATATTCTGACTGAGAGAGTGTTAAATGTTGCACACTCTTGTAAAAATATTAAAAATCACTGAATTGAACAACATAAAATAATAAATGGAATGGAATGTCAATTAAAGCTCCAGTAAGTATTAAGATCCAGTGGCATCATGGATGCAATTCACTATCAAATAGTTCAGAAAATGAATAGGGTTTTTGTGTTAGTATTAGTATGTATTTGTGAGTTTGTGAGTGGGCGAGTGTGTATATATTATACATAGGGACAGAGAGAGAGTTATTGTTATAATGAAAAGCAAACACGGCAAAACATAAAAAAATTGGTGAATCAGGGAAAAGTATATGCAGGAGTCTTTATATTATTTCTCAAATTTTCTTTGTTTGCAATAATTGCAGAAAAAAATTATGAGAATGAAAAAAGTAGAAGAGAGCCTGAGTTACGGATGAAGGGACTAGAGTCAGTTCAGAGGAAGTTTTGGTCTCACTTTCCAATGAATATGAACCATGGTGGACAGTGTAACTGCGTGAATATGAGCAACAGTAATAATCAGCCTCGTTCTCAGCCTGGAGCCCAGAGATCGTCAGGGAGGCCGTGTTGCCAGACATGGGGCCAGAGAAAAGATCAAGGATCCTGAGGCCCGAGTATGGACCTTATAAATCAGGACTTTGGGGGCTGTGCCCAGTGCTGTTGGTACCAGGAGACACAGTCATAACCTCCAATATCATTGCCTTTTCCAGCTCAGGAGATGGTGACCAACTGTCCCAGAGCCCTGGAGACTGAGGGAGGCTGAGTCTAGGCAGGTGGGGCCCAGGACTCTGAAAAGAGGAAAAACATACTCTGGTGAGTTCAGTGCTGGGGTCCCAGGTGAGCTGAGGAGGAGGAGACTAAAGTTCAGCCCAGTTGTCTCCATGGTCCCTTCCCTAGAGGCCTCACCTCTCCCCCGAGTGAGGAGGATGAGGAGGAGCAGAGCCCAGGCCGTGGTGGAGATGCCTCAACGGCACTGCCTTCTGAGACCCCAGCCCTGAGCCTGCCTCCCCCAGACCTCTCTTATCCCCTCCCCCTGCCTCATAGAAGGGAGGGACCTCCATGCAAATCTGTTTCTTCACCTGCCTGTCCTTAGCCCCCTCTGACCTGGTACTTGATTCTAGATACTTCTGTATCCTGGACAGCTTATCTGAAGAGATTCAAACATTTTGAAGTGTATTTTCTGAAGATCAGGGCCTTGAATTTTTCTACCTGATTTACACAAGAGAGAAAAATCAGCTAGTGTCCCTCATGTTAATGAGCTCCTGGTCCTTCAGAGTTTCTGCTGTCGTATGACTCTGTTCTTGTGCCCATCCCAGGCTGGGGGCAACCTTTCTGTGTCTTCTGCTGGGTGTCCACTCTTTAGGGACTCTCTACTGTTAGGAAGGTGTCCCTGCCAACCCCCAGGGAAACACCTGCTATCTGGTAGTTGATGGGTGGTGACAGGGTCTCCTAGCTGCAATCTTTTCATGTCCCCACCCCTCTTTCCTTCTTCTGAAGCACCTGCACCATCACACTTCACAAGGTAATCAGTCACTTCCCAGCCACTCACCCACAGGCCACACGGAGGAGCAGATGCACAGGTGTGAGGGAGCCCCACGGGGGGACAAGGAGCACCAGCAGTTTTATCAGGTACGAGGTCCATTTAAGGTGTGGTAAGCATGCACTACCCTTTTCTCCCAAATGCAGCTATAAAATCTCAACAGAATGCATGCAGGAGATATTTCAGTACCTAGAAAAGTTAATTCATGCAAGGCAGACAGTGGGAAGACACTGGAATTTGCCATCTCATTGAAACTGAGTGAGCTTCCCATTTTTACCTCAGTGTCCCATGGCCCAAACTCAAGGCAGCAAGAAGGCTGTAAGGGTGAGGCAGACTGAGCTGCCCAGGAGAAGTTTCCTTGTTCTGGCCTGAAGATGAGAAAGAGAGCTCCTAATGCTCAGAGCAAATTACAGATACTCACATTTTCCTTTTCTTTTGTTTTTTTCTCTCTTGTTACCCGTGCCCCAATCTCCAGACAAGTCTCCTGTGGTGGCAACAGTGACAGTGGACACCGTGGAGGCAGTCCTTACTCCTTAGGAGCTCTTTTTCCCAACAAGGTGACAATCAAACCATGGCACTTGTTTCTCTTTGTCATTCCACTACTTTCACATGGACATGGGCCGTGTCACAGGAGGTGCCTAACAGTGCAGAGTAACTAAAGTAGCAATTTGTTTTGGTCAAAAATCCAAAAAGTCCAGGCCAGGAAGGTAGAAATACTGTGGAGACTGTGGAGTGGAAGAAGTTTGGAAAGTAATCCAGAAAATTATTTATGACTCACTAGGCTCCCCTCTGAGCTGCACTTGCATGGATTCTAATATCGTAAGAAAGATATTTGGAAAAGATTTTAGGGGTAGACAATCACCCAGATCCAAGTTGAGCCTCTGCATAGTTCACACTTAGGACAGATCCCAATAGCAGGTCAAAAATTTTATAGAGTTGGCCTGATGGCCTAGCGGTTAAGTTCTGCACACTCCACTTCCTTGCCCTGAGCTCAGTTTCTGAGCAGAAAACCACACCACTCGTCTGTCAGTAGCCATTCTGCGGTGGTGGCTCCCATAGAAGAACTAGAAGGATTTACAACTAAAGTATACAACTATGTACTGGTGCTTTGGGGACGAAAAAAAAAAAGAGGAAGATTGGCAATAGATGATGGCTCAGGGCGAATCTTCCCAGCCAAAAAAAAAAAAAAATTATTAGAAATTTTCCTGACATAGAAATCAAAGTTAACAAAAAGAATGATAGAACCACCAGCCGGGATACCACTAGGCTGATTGACAGCTAATACAGAAATACTAAAATAAGATTTAAACAAGACCCATGGTTTCATCTAAAATATTGGATTTAGCCAGGATAGGATCCATAACCACTTAAGATATGAAGAACTAGGAAAAGGTTAACTACAATGGAAATGATCATTAACAGAGGCTAACTCCAAACTGAGAGATATGTTGGAGTTATCTAAGAAAGATTTCAAAACAGCCTTTAAAAAATGATACTAGAAATTAGAATAAAGATCCTGGATGGAATGAAAAGATAGAAATTCTCAGGCAAGTGGTAAAAGATACAATGAAACACAAAATGGAAGTACTAGAAATAAAAACAGCAATGGATGGGATTCAGGGCAGATTTGTCATTGGGAATAATCATGTGACCTCCAAATCATAGGAATGGAGCTGTAAATACAGAGGAAAAAAATGAATTTTATAACATGGAGTATTACCAGCAAATGTGAGACCACTTCAAGTGACCTAATACACATATAATTGGTGTTCCCAAGAGAGGAGTGGCAGAGTTACAGAAAGAAACCACATCTCCCGATGCTCAACGGACCCCAAGCTTAAGAAAACATGCCGACAGCTCATTATAAACAATTCTTCTTTGTGTAGACACTTTCCAGACCCCTCTGTGGCTTTACAGATTATTGATTTATTAGTAAAAGGTCAACTAAAGAAGTTTGTTCCCTGAGGAACGTATCACTTTTTTTTCTCTCTATTACCCTCTCCCCAACCCTCACAACACAAACTCCAGTCACAAGAGGATCCTCACTGTGGCCATTGTGGGTGAAATTAAATGAATACCCAATAAGTCTGTTCTTCCTATACCCCACTAAACATATATTGAATGTCATAGTCATGTGCCAGAGTTTTCTGTAAGAGACCAAGGAACAGGGATACCAACAACACAAATTTGGAAGCCAGGATGCATGTTGACAAGTGCTAACTGACTTAGACCTGACAAATCCCAGTCCCTTGGCTGCAAAAGTTACAACTTGAAATACCATTTTTAATTCCCCCCCAGCTGTGAATGTGGAAGTGATGAGTTGATATAAATTAAACATTAAAATAAGTGGCAGCTGCTACAGAAGCAGGTGGATCTCCACATCCTCTCTCCTCCTAGTAGTGAGGCTGGTGGACCACTGCCCACTACTCCTCCCTGCACAGAGGGTAAAACTCACTTCTCTAGAGGAGAGGAGGCCAAGTGGAGTAAAGTCTGTGGGGATCATGAGATAACCCTGTGTTCCTCACAATCACTGTAGCCTCTACCCGCCTCTCTCTAATGGTCACTTCCATTGATGCCTTTCATGACAGGCAATAGATGCAACAACTCATCTAAGAGGAAGCATATCTTGTAGGTGCTGGCAGCAATGACACCATCTTGTAATGTTCGGGTCTGAGTGGCCTGGACTCTCATTTGTACTTTCCTGTCTGCACAAGGCCTGCATTGACATGAGCCATTCTCCAGTGTCCCCAACAGCAAAGAATCACCTCTTTCTCTTCCTCCCAGTGAAGTGATCTCAGACTACTCTTGGAGTCCACGCCAAGCTGAGGAGCAGAAAATGTGCAGCAGCTAATCTCTAACAGTATTCCTGCTGGAGACCCAGGACCTTCCCATATCCAGCAAAGACACATGCTCAAGTCTAGGGTTCCCTTCTCTTCCTCTGGGGCCTTGTCTGGCATCTTCAGGAGGGGGTCCAGTACATCCCAGTGAACACTCACCCAAGATTGAGAACGAGCCTTTGGCAGGGTCAATGTCTCCTGGGGCCTCCCCTGATATATAGATTATCCTTTCCTCACTCAGCTGGCTTGTTGCTAGTTCCCACTGTTTCAAACTCTGTTGTTTGGGGATGCAACCTAGGAAAGTGCAGGGAACGAATGTAAAGAAAACAACAGAATGATTAACACCAACTTCAGCACAGTGACACATTGGAGAGTGGGATTGATACAGAGGCTGTGGGTGGGTAGATGTAGCAGTGGGTCGATGTGCTTTCCATTTATTATTCTTCCTTAAGTTGTGAATATTCATTTCACACCCACATCTTTAGGAATGATGACTTTCATAATAAAAGGAATTTAGAAAAATAAACTGAAATGTACTTGAATACTTTTCCTTTCCTTAGCTACATAGTTAAGAATTCATAACAAATGTAGATGTAGAGAAATTTTTTGCCAGAAACTGCAAGTATAAGGTGAAATATCTATGTTTGTAGCCTTTGGGAATGGTAGAAACAGTCACTAGAACCTTTGTACAAAGAAACTGGGAAAGGGCGCCTGCCCCAGTGGCCTAGTGGTTAAGTTCAGCGGCCTCCACTTCCGTGGCCTGGGTTCAGTTCCTGGATGTGGACCTACACCACTCATCTGTCAGTGGCCATGCTGTGGCAGTGGTTCACATACAAAAAGAGAAAGATTGGCAGTGGATCTTCGCACAGGGCAAACCTTCCTCAGGAGCAAAAAAAATGAAACTGAAAAAGGAAAAGAAAGAGTCAAATGTGGGACAAAGTTCACTCTTACTTTGATGAATCTGAGGCCTCACCCCACCCTGCTCTCTCCAGCATTTCCAGGACAAGTTCTAACAACACATAGAAAAGAAGGAAGTATGCCCTTCAATGTGGAATCCTTAGGAAGGTCTGAGAATGAGAGAAGAAGGCAACCTTGGCTGCCTCCTAAAGTTTTCCCCGAGAGTGAATGTGATATTTTTATTTTGTTGTGTGAAGTCAGGTAAACTTAGAATCTTCTTGCCTTAGATCCTGAAAGTTTCACTCGCCCTTGGGTTGTGACACAAGAAGAGACAGAAAAATTAATGACATGCAATCAGCTGATTAATGGGTAAATAAATGGGGTATATCGATGCAATGCCATAGAATTCAGTCATAAGAAGAGGTGAAGTACTGATACTATATGATTCCATATGGATGAACTTTTCAAACACCATGATAAGCACAGGAAGCCAGACACAAAAGGCCCTTTACTATGGGATTCCCTGTATGTGAAATGTCCAGAATAGGCAAATCTATAGGCATAGTTGTAAATTAAGGGGTGTGGGGGGTTGAGGGATGAGGGAAATGGGGATTGATTGCTAATGGATGAGGAGTTGCTTTAGGGACATGAAATGTCCTGGAATAATTGTGTCAACAGATGCACTAACTGTGAATGTATTAAAAACCACTGAATTCTACACCTTAAAATGAAGGATTTTACAAAATATGAGTTCTGTCTTTAAAAAGTATTAACCCTTAAGAGGTAGTGTATAAATTTACTCTCAAATGATCCAGAAAATAAATTTTGTGTGTGTGTGTTGTGTACGTATGTTTATGGATGTGTATGCACATATACAAGCAAGTAAATATATATACAGAGAGAGGGATGAGAAATAAAGAGATATATGAAAAACAAATATGAGAAATTGTTAAAAATCGGTGAGTCGGGGAAAGGTTATTCAGGAGTACTTTACGTTTTCTTAAAATTTTTATTTAAATTTATAATTACTTCAAACTAAACTGATAACAAAGAAAAACTGAAAGCCTGAGTTTAGGATGAAGGGAGTTGAGTGAGCTCAGAGGAAGTTTTGGTCTCACTTCCCCACGAACTTAACCCACTGTGGAAATTGTTACTACTTCTATATGAGCCACAGTAATAATTAGCCTCATCCTCAGTCTGGAGACCAAAGGTGGTCAGGGAGGCCGTGTTGCCAGACTTGGAGCCAAAGAAGCGAGCAGGGATCCCTGAGGGCTGAATATTGGTATAGTAAATCATGAGTTTGTGGGCTGTGCCCGGGTGCTGTTGGTACCAGGAAACACCACTATAACCAGCAATGTGACTGCTGCTTTCAGCACAGGAGATGGTGACTGACTGACCCAGAGCACCAGATGCAGAGGGAGGCTGAGTCAGAGCTGACTGGGCCCAGGAACCTGGAAAGAGGAAAAATACACTCTGGTGAGTTCACTGTTGGCATCTCAATGAGCCTGAGGAGGAGACAAAGGATCAGCCCAGATGTCCCCATGGTCCCTTCCCTGGAGGCCTCACCTGTGCTCTGAGTGAGGAGGGTGAGGAGGAGCAGAGCCCAGGCCATAGTGGAGACACCCTAAGAGTGCTCCCTTCTGAGACCCCAACCCTGGACATGGCTTCCCCAGACCTCTCTTATCCCTTCCTTCTACCTCAGAGATGGGAGGGGCCTCCACGCAAATTCACTTCCTGCATCTGCCTCTCCTCATCCCCTCTTACCTGGTCCTTGATTATAGATTTCTGCATCCCTCGTCAGCAAAACTTACTCATGGATTAAAACTCTTTAACATGTTCTGAGGCAGGACAGACTCCGCCTATGACACTTGCAGAACTGAATCCAGCCTAGAGGTGTTTCCCCCTTTCCTGTTATGGATATGTAGTGGTTCCTGGGTGAGAAATCCCAGGACTGCACTCTGTGCTGTGTGGGGCAAAGTTGAGGACAGGGTCCCAGACTGGCTGATAGAGATCCCATTGCTACATTTCCCTGGGATCAAAGGCAAAGCTAAGGACCGCTTGGGGCCCTCAACCATTAGTCCCCTCAGTTAGGAGGGGTCTTCAGGAATCACTCTACCCTCTGTTTCTGCAGTGGTTTGAGACGGAGGTCTGAGGCTGAGCCCTGGCTGGTTTATTAGCCGTTTAAGAAGATGATTTCTTGGGGGCAAAACCACTTCGGGACACAGAGGGGCTCAGAGGGAAGAAACTCTTGAAATTTCATCCAGGACAACACAAGCCACAGCAAAGACCTTCCCAAATCCAGGTGCTCGCTGCCCCCAGGTGGCCTCAGACTGTGCAGCCCAAGCACCAGGGAAGGCAGCTGAGCAGGAGTTGGAAATCCCTCTTCTGCTCCCCTCCCCTCCTCCCTCCTTCCCTGTCCAGCTCAATACCTGGTCCCTGATCCCTTCCATTTCCCTCTAAGCTCGGTTCTCTTTGTCTATTAACTTCCTCCAGAATGGAATGTGTCACCTGCCACGCCAGGTGGCCCATGCATCGCCTCAGGAATATCTAGCATGTCCCACCACAGCCTCACAGATTTATTGCTTGTGAGGCTTCTGTGGGCTCAGGGCTGAGGAAACATTAGATGTGAAACATAACCAACCCCAGTAGGAAGGGCAGATGAGAAAAATAAGACGTGGTGAAGATAGACTGGCTTCTCAATGTGTGGAAAGAAAAAATACTACCTGAGGAGGAGAAAGCTCTGTGCGATTGAGAAAGACTTCAAGAAAAGCAGGAGGTGGATTCCAGTGTTTGAGGAGGTGGGAGAAGGGCACTGGAGTCAGAATTTGCCTGAGGGCCCCTCTCCAGGGACGACTTCTCAGAGCATGTTTTGGTGTCATGAGGAAGAGGGGACTTTTCTTCCTATTCTGCTCTTCACACACATTGAGACAACCTCACCTCAGTGCTGTGAGACTTCTTGAGGTCAAGTCTCTTCCATCCACAGAGAGTTGTTTCATCTAGTGTGTTTTTCTAGGTTTGAAGTGTGTCTGTTGTACGCAGCATAAATATGGGTCTTGTATTTTTATCCAATCAGCCACCCTATGCCTTTTAATTGGAGCATTTAGTCCATTGACATTTAAAGTAGCTATTGATAATGATGTACTTACTTCCATTTTTTAACTTTCTTTTCTTGGTGTTTTAGTAGTTCTTCTCAGTTGTTCTTCTTCTCTTGCTCTCTTCCCTTGTGGTTTGATGGGTTTCTTTAGTGTTATGTTTGGGTTCCTTTCTCTTAGTTTTTTCTGTATTTATTATAAGTCTCTGGCTTGTGATTACCATGGAGTTCATATACAGTAACCTACGTATATAGCAATATTTTAAGTTGATAGTCTCTAGATTGACCTCTATCTGAAAGCTCTACTCTTTAACACTCGTCCTCCCACATTTTATGTTTTTGATATTATATCTAACCTCTTTTTTGTGAGTTTGTATCTGATACTCTCTTATTGTGGAAATAGATAATTTTTCCTATTTGTGATCTTCTCTTTCCCCCTTAGATAAGTCCTTTTAGCACTCTTGTAGAACGGGTTTCTTAGTGACAAACTCCTTTATTTGTTGCTTGTCTGAGAAACTTTTTATCTCTCCTTCCATTTTGAATGATAACCTTGCCTGGTAGAGTATTCTTGGCTGTAGGTTTTTTCCTTTTAGCACTTTATATAGATCGTGCCACTCTCTTCTAGCCTGTAAGTTTTCTGCTGAGACGCCAGCTCATAGCCTTATGGGGTTTCCTTTGTATGTAATTTGTTGGCTTTCTCTTGGGGCTTTTAGGATTCTCTCTTTATCATTAATCCTGTACATTTTAATTATGATGTGTCTTGGTGTGGGCATCTTTGGGTTTATCTCGTTTGGTGCTCTCTGTGCTTCCTGTACATGAATGTCAGATTCCTTCCTAAGGTTAGGGAAGTTTTCAGCTATTATTTCTTCAGATAGATTCTCTGCCCCTTTGTCTGGCTCTTCTCCTTCTGGGACACCTATAACATGGATGTTAGTGCACTTGATGTTGTCCCAGATGTCCCTTAGACTGTCCTCACTCATTTTAATTCTTTCTTCTTTTATCTGTTCAGCTTGGGTGATTCCTTCTAGTCTTTCATCCAGCTCGCTGATCTGTTTTTCTGTATCCTCTACTCTGCTTTTGAGTCCCTCTAGTGAATTTTTTATTTCCAGTATTGTATTCTTCATTTCTGATTGGTTCTTTTTTATATCTAGTATTTCTTTGTTGGCGTTCTCACTGAGGTTGTCCATTCTTCTCCCAACATCAGTGAGCATCCTCAACACTCTTTGTTTGAAGTCTCTGTCTGGTAGGTAGCTCATTTCCACTTCATTTAGTTCCTTTTCTGGGGTTTTGTCCTATTCTCTTACTTGGAACATATTCTTTTGCCTCCTCATTTTGCCTCTTTCCCTGTGCTTGTGTCTAAGTTTTAGGTAGGTCGGCTACGTCTCCTGATCTTCGAGAGGTGACTTTATGTAACTGATGCCTTAGGAGGCCTGCAGTGTTCTTCCCTCTCATCACCAGTTCCAAATGTTCCAGGAGTGACCCCTGTGTGGGCTACTTGTGTCCTTCTGTTGTGGCGTGTTTGCTCTTCCCATAGGTGCCCAGGGAGGATAAGCTGTCCCCCTGGCCAGCTGTTGTAATGCTCAGCTCCTTGTAGTTGTTGTGGGCCCTTCAGTCTCTTTTTCTGGTGAGGAGAGCCCCAGCACAGTTGGCTGCAAGATCTAATAGCATATTCCTGTTACAGCTTTTCTATTAAGTGAGTAGGCCCCCAGTGTGGCTGGTTGTTAGGCTCATGTGCTTACAATTGCTATAAGCCTCCAGCCTATAAGGTTCTTGACAGTTGTCTGAGGATTGCAGCTGAGTGTGGCTGGCCCCCTGCACAGGAGCACCCAATTGTTTCAGACTTTGGAAGGTAGGCCAATCCCCTATGTGGGTCTTTGAGAAGCACAAGTCTTCTTCTCCTCCTCTCACAGACACAGCTCTGACAAGCCCTCCCACCCAGAGGGTCAACACAGTCCTGCCTCATGTGCACACCCTGAACCCCTGAAGCGGACCCAGTCTCTCCAAGGCAGGAGCGCGACACACTCCACCAATGCCCCACACTCTTCATCTGCTCCTTGTGGACACCTTGCCCCACAGAGGTAGACCCACTAGCCGGGCTGTGGAGAATCCAGTCACCAATCTATGCAGGCCTACATATTGCCTGAGGGCTTATTGTTGGGTGGGGCCAGTCCCTAGGATGGGCTGCCTGCCCTGGCCAGCTGGATTAAATCCATGGTCTAGTGGGTGGGGAAGACCCTGCGATAGCAAGCCACAGGAAGAATTCCAATGGCGTCTACCAGTGTTTGTGTCAGCATGGCCACACCAGGTCACAACAATGGCCTCCATCAATGTCCGAGTCCCTGGAGAGGTCTCACCTCTCACCAAGATGCCCTCAGAGCCTATCAGGTGAGTCTTTTTTCATCAAAGGACTGTGCACCTTTCTTTATGGTGATTTAAGGTTGCTTTCTGAGATGGCTGAATTTGTGCTTGGGCCCTTTCAAAGACGGCTTTAATTTCTTTGTGAACCAGCTTTTCTGGGGGTATTCTCCAATGCTTTTAGTAGCAAGCAAATTCAGATATTATGCCACTCATCTCGGTTGTGCTGGGCCCAAAAATGCCTACAGCGGGAGTGCTCCCTGGCTCAGGGCCCCTCTCCTCCAGGGAAGGCTGCGTATTTTTGGGCTGCTCCTGGGTGGCTGTGAAGTGCTATGGCTTGTAAAGGTGCATTTTTTTCCCTGCAGAAGGCAATTTATGCCACATCCACCTCAGTTAGGATTGTCATTTGTTGTAGAGGTTCTTCTTATGCAGTTTTCAGTTGTCTCTCAGGTGGAATTTTCCCAAGAGTAGTGGTAAATTGGCTGTGTCTGTGAGAGGAGGTGAGTTCAGAGTCTGCGTATGCCGCCATCTTGACTTCTTCCCTTGCTAGTCTGTTTTTCTAAAAAGGAATGGGTTTGGGGTAAAGTCTCAGCAATACTGACTGGACAAATTATGGAAAATTTTCAAAGTAATTCCCTTTTCATGTAGAAAAATACTCAACCTCTTTACCTAGGCTGTCAGTCATCATGTGATCTGTGTGCCACCCACCATTCCCCGTCATCTCCCTCTGCTCAGACCTCAGTTGATGATTATTCAGCCAGGGTGGATTTCTTTATGGTCCTGCAATTGGCCATATTCTACTGAGGAAGACTGGCCCTGGGCTAACATCTGCGCCCATCTTCCTCTACTTTATATGGGATGCCGCCACAGCATGGCTTGACAAGCAGTGTGTCGGTGCACGCCCGGGATCCGAACCGACGAACTCCGGGCCGCCGCAGCGGAACGCGTGCACTTAACCACTTGCGCCACCAGGGCGGCCCCCAAATAGAAATAGATTTTGATGCAGGTTCCTCATATGTCCCCCAGCAAATGTCACACTTGGGGCTCTGCTTGCACTGTCTTGCTCTCATTCTGCAGTGGCCCATGGCTTAGAGGAGGAAAGGGGCATAGGATCTGATCTTTTCCATGTTATCCCTTTCTGGAAAGCAGGATATGGCTGCAGAGAAGGCTAAGGACTTACATACTCTCCCCTGCTCTGAATGCTGAGGTGGAGGAGAGGATTCCAATCTATCTGAGAAAATGTCCAGTAGCTCCCTTCCCAGGGAAAAATCAAGGTGGGGACATGGCAGTCCCTCTCCACCTTTCCTTGGGGTGGATGCTCACACCCTCTGTCCCAGCTTCTGCCGTGGTCTGAGATTGGGTCTGAGAATGAGTCCTGGGGTGTTTACTGTCCTATGTAGAGAAGGGATTGAATGGGGATGGGGAATTGTGAGCGTGTCTCCTTTGGAGTGACAGGAGAGAAAGGAGCTACTAGAACCTCCTACACCCAGGAAAATCCTCAGCAGTGCCTGGGGCCATTGCAGTCCCCAAACTCAGGCCCTCACTGCCCCCTGGTGGCTCAGATGGGAGAGCCTGACAAGAGGGGAGAGATCCATGAATCACCGCTCTTCTTCCCCAGCACACTCACTTCCACCTCTTCCACAACTCTGAACTTGTTCCTTCCCCACCCCAACTTTTCCTTAAATTGACTTTGTGCTCCATGGCACAGTTCCTGCAGCTCCATCTGGAATGGAACGTGTCACCCACCACACGTGCTGGCCAAAATATTCCTCTCTCAGGATCAAGCACTTAACCAGGGACCCTTGTCAATGGATCACTATTTGGGAGGCAGGTCTCAGTTCAGGGATAGGGAAACACTGGGAGTAAAATGAAGCCTGCCCTGGTATTAGAAACGCAGGAGAAAGGAAACAGGGAGAAAACATTTTGGAGTCTCAACATGTGTGACATGAAGCTCCAGGAGGAAAGAGACAGGGAGAATGAGGAGATTCCAGGAACCCTCACAAATGTTGTCTTTCAATTGGGGAGAAGGTGGACAGGTCTGGAAGGAGGCTTGACCAGATGGCCAAGTCCAAGGACCTCCATTCAGAGTGGAGTCCTGTCTGGATGCAGCAGGACTCTGGCTCCTCCTTTATCATCTGCCATGTCCTTCTTGGGAAAGTCATAACTGAGAGCAGTTTGCATACCTGGAGTGAAGCCTTTCACCTGTAAATACATGTGTGATTTATCTATGTTTTTCTAGGAAGACTTGGAATAGGGTGAAGTGGGCTGAATGGTGGCCTCAAAGACATCAAGTGTAATCAGTTACAGGTCCTGTAAATTTCAACATATTTGGAAAAGACTTCTACATGGTTGTGATGAAATCAAGGATCTGGAGTAAAGAAGATTATCCTGGAATATCTGGGAGGGCTCTAAATGCCATCGCAAGTGTCCTTATAAGAGAGAGAAAAAGGAGATTTCACACACACAGAGAAGACAATGTGACCAGTAAACAGATATTGGTGGTATGGCACCAAGCCAAGGAATGCCGGCAGCCCCATGAAGCTGGAAGTTGCAGTTTGGGCTCTTAGGGAACTTATTAGAGATATTTGGCTCTGAGTCTCCTGGTCCTCCTTCCCTGTTTCCCTCCAACCACTTACAGTGAGTGGTACCTTTCTTGGGAGCCCATCTGTCTTGCTCTGAGCAGTGTTGTACTCTATAGACCCTCTCCAGGATCCCAAGGATCAGGCGCCCTGACTGTCACTTCCCTTTTGCCACTCACCTGGCTTCTGTGGTTAGACTCTTCAGTGTGCCTCTAACACTTCGGGTCCTGCCATCCCTGTTGGTATTGAGGAACCTCTTCCTGACCCACCGGCTCTACCTGGTCCTGGAGGAGAGACGTCCACTGAGCTTCTCAGTGATGCTGGTGCTTCTCTGCCTGCACAGTCCTTATCACTGGAGTAAACGCTGTGTCCTCCAGAGTCTCCTGAGGATCATCTCCCTTGGGGAGTGTCCATCCTTACCTGGTAGAGCCACTCCTGCTGAGCAATTTCTGTGCACATTAATTCCTTTCTCATGACTCCATGGTGAGTTTGACAGGCCACTTCACTGGTGTAGACCATCACTTTCTCCTTCCTTCTAAGAGTCCTCCCAGCAGCAGGCTTGCAGATGGTCTTCATGTCCATGCCACAGGGTTAAATCCTGAGTCTCTGAAGAGAGCTTCCAGCAGATAAACTCCCTCTTCATTCTTAGCTGCACCCCTTGATCCTGAACCCCCAGAATCAATCCCTGTGCACATTCTCCTGGGTCCCACCACATTGTTGGCTGGTTCTGTATCTCCTTAGCCCCATTAAGAAGCCCTGCACATACCTGACCAGGTTTGCTGGGACTCATTCCCAGTCAATGGTCTATTTGGCTTAACCAGAAGAGGGAGCAGACACAAGGGCTGCTGGTGACAGTGAATATTATCTCACAGGGCAGAGGCCTCTGCACCATCTTTAAGCAAAGTGAGGGAAGACATGGGCAAGAATGTGTAAGAGAAGGACAACTCTGCAGACTGGGATATTCAGAGGAATTTTAGATTGAACATTCAGGGACACTTGATTCCACATGGTCCCACCCATGACTCAGGACCCTGTTGTTTCCCAGACAGGGTGCTGACCAGGCAGAGCAGAGCTGCCCAGTGGAGTGTTCACTGTTCTCCAAGCTCTGCCACTCTTAGGATTCAGTCCTGGACCTCAGCTCTCCCTGCCTCTGTCTGAGCAGATGAGAGGGTTTTCAGGGAAAAAGGAGACCTTCTGGTTTTCACTCTTAGCTTGTCCTCTCTGATTTTCACTCTCATTCTTTTATGTCCTACAAATCATCAATTGCACAAGCAGCAGGGTTGAAAATCCCCAGTCCTTAAAATCCCTCTATACTTCATATTTCTCAAATGTCTGACACATTGCCCTGTTTTGCATTTCCTCCTTCAGATAGGAAAAGTTTAATATCATACATTTCTCCTCGTGGCAGGGACTATCCATGCTTCTGCCTCCCATACTGGAGTCACCATTGTTCCAGAATCCATTTCTCCGTGTCTGTTTCTCAGACACTCCTGGTCTACGGAAACCCAGAGTTATCCTGGATTTAGCACTGAAAGACCCATGTCCCGACAACCCATCACTCTTATGCAAATTGGGCTAGTTAGTCACCCTCCTGATACCATCTGTCACAGACTGGTTCTCCCTAGAAACAGACACAAAGGTGGAGGTGAGCACACAGTTGTTTATTAGGAAGCACTGTTGGCATCAACCCCTGGGCAAGGGAATGGGAGGCAGCAGGCTCAGGGAATGAGTCCCTGTGCTGTGACACCTCAGGATCTCCAAGTCGCATTACCAATTGAGAGGTGGACGGACATACATTACAAATTAAAGTGGTGTGATGTTGGGAAGATTTGGTACCCAGATCTCTTAGATTCATTCTGTTTCTATAACAAATTACCACACACTTGGTTGCTTGTAAAAACAGAAATGTATTCTCTTACATTTCTGAATTCCTGAAGTCTGAAATGAAGCTTTGAAATCAAGGTCTCAGCAGGGCTGGTTCCTTCTGGAAATTCCAAGGAGAGTCTGTTTTCTTGCGTCTTCTAGCTGCTAGAGGCTGCTGGCGTTCCTTGGCTCAGAGCCTCATCACTCCAATATTTGCTCTGTGGTCATACCTCCTTCTCTTCAGTCTTCACATCTCCCTCTGCACCGCCAATAGACAGGTGATGACATTTAAGGCACACCAAATAATCCAGGGTAATGTTCCCATCTCAAGTTGCTTAATCACATCTGCCAGATAAGATTACATTCACAGGTTTCAGGGACTAGGACATGGATGTCTTTGGGGACATTACACAAGGTACCAAACAAGCCCTCAAGTCGTACTGAGGCACAGGCATAGGAAACGCCCTGAGGGGTTGGTCCCAGGATGCTTCACAGCAGTGCTGTGACATGTCCTAGAAACATGAGACGTGCACAACCAACTTTAAAAGCCATTATAAAATGATTATTCTCTCCTCCTTTTTAAAAAGTAGTTTCAATATTTGTGGAAACCTAGTAGGCACTTCCTACTGCTGTTTCTGAAAAGAAAAACACAAAATGGGTTGGTGATTTCAGGACGAAGACACAGAAGGTTGAAGGAGGAGTAAAAGTGGGGGTCACCCATGAATCATTAATGGGGTGTCTCATCTGTGCAGCGAGTGAGGAGCCTGAGGAGCAGCAGGGCCACGCCATGGTGGAGACAGTCCGAGATCCCCCTCCTCAGCCCACAGCTGGGCAGGGCAGGCTCCGGGGTCTTCATCCCACTGGGCTGCCCTGTGTTTCAGGGGCTGTGGGGGTAGGATCTTCATGCAAATTCTCACCAATCTTCATCCATTTTCTCTCCTCTCTCTGGCTCCCAATCCTTGAAGATGGGACCCTTCAGGGTGTCCTGCCATGTGGACCCTGGCCAGGATGGTGTGGTCAAGAGATGCGTTTCCCTGAAATAAGCCCAAATGGAGTCCTCAGGGAGACACAGCCACTGAGCGGAAGTCACTCTCAAGCCAGTGAACACCAGCCTTCCCCTCACCCCCTTGGAGTCCTGGACAAAGTCCAGATGGAGACGTTTCAATAGTCATTGAATGGGAAGAAGAAATGAATAAATGTTTATGATTTTATGTGAATAAGATGATATTGTATGCACTATCTGTCCTTGATTTTTTCAATCAACACTACGGACATCTCAAATGTAATGTGGCTAAGAAGACTTCTTAAATGTTTTTATACCTGCTCCTCTCTCCTCCCCTGGGGGCCAAGTATCTTAAACCAAACTGGCTGGTGCTTCTGCTACTTTGCTGCTTTCCCTGAAGTTCCAGAGACTTCTTTCATCCAGGCTGAACCCTCTGTCTGTTCTTGCCCTGTTCTAACTGATCACACGGGGGACTTGACCAAATGACTCCTCCCCTGAGCCCATCTGCCAACTGGGACATTGGCCAAGTTGCTGAACCTCCCAGACCCAGTCCCTCAGCCTTCAGACGTGAATAGTAACACTGACCTGGGAGAGTGTTGTGGGGGTTAAATGTGGTAACATATGTAAGGGCCCATTTTTCCAAAACCTGGTAGATGCTCAATAAGTGTGGAGAATTATGACTTTCAAGGTTATCATTTCCTCATCTAGTTTACATATCTTGTACCTGATTACACAAAAAACTGACAATCGGTTTAATTGTCCTTTGAGACCCAGGGTTTATGCTCCAGCCTCTTGGGTGTGCAGCCATGGGTATTGATGGTAGAAGGTAGCAACTGAAATCCATAGAACTGAACACCGTTTCCTTCCAGGGTGCAGTCATGGGGGCCGCAGGAGTGACAGAACACTGTGTGTGTGTGCCTGTGTCTGTGTGTGTGTGTGTGTGTGTGTGTGTGTGTGTGCGTGTGTGTTTGACAGAGAGAGAGACATAGAGTGAGAGAGAGAAACAGAGACACAGAGAGATAAAGAGTGAGCTGAGATTGAGATTGACGATTTCATGGGGTTGACGGTGAAGTGTTGGCTTTCCCTTGGATCCAGACCCTAAGCTCAGACCAGAATAGACATAAGAGTTGTGCAGAAAAGAGTTACCTGGCAGCTCTTAGACTGCTTTCCTTGGGAAGACCTGTGGGCAGGTGTGGCCCTTGGTTTGTGTCTAGGAACTTGATTTCCAGAGAGTTCCAACTGTTCTCTGATAAGAATGAGCCACTGTGCCTACACTGTTTGTGAAAGCAATATGATTATTGCTGAATGCCTGCTTTCCTTCTGGAAGTCTGGAATCTCAGTAGATGCAAGTCAGGGGTTGCCTAAGTGACCAGCCTCCGATAAAATAGTTGGGCACTGAGTGTCTAAGGATCTTCCCTGGTGAACAGTACTTCACATGTGGTTGGCACGATTTGATGCTGGGGAATGAAGCATGTCCCGTGAGACTCCACTTGGCCAGGACTCCTGGAAACTTCTTCTGGTTTATCTGGGCACAGCCTCATGGACCTTTTCCCTTTGCTGTTGTCATGTTGGCTCATGTCGCTATAATAACTACAGAATGAGTATGACTCCATGCTGAGTTCTGGGGGATAAAAGGGCAGAGACACTTTTAACTCAAATCTGTTTCTTTGTGTTCTGAGATTTATTTCTCATTGAGAGTCAGAGAATCAAAACAGCATCTACCTTGGAAAGGAGTCATTTGGCAATCCTACAGTATCAAGCATACCTTCCAAATTGTGTCAAAACTTGTCCACATATTATCACATCATGTTTAAGAGGCAGACTAAGATATCCTTAATTTTGTGTTCACCAACATGCTCTAAAAAAGACATCCCTGTGCAAAAACACTCCAGTTCCTGCATTACACAGACTAAGCAGCTGCTGTATGTCTAATGAAGACTAAGGTCCAGTAAAGAATTTAGTAAAGATTCTTTACGCTGTACCTGATCTGTGATCAATCACAGGTAGAAAGAAACTTTTTGTAAAAGTTGAAATGCAGTGACTAAAGAAAATGTTTACTCAGTTTTAGACCAGCATGACATTTGGAAGACACGGATCAAACTAAGCCAGAGTTTAAAAAACCAGAGTTCTGAAGATGTATCTGAAAGGAAAAGTTTGAACACCTATCTACTTCCAATTTCTTAGGTTCTCAGAGATGGAACCAGAAGATAATAGGATATGGGAATGCCACTGGGTTGGTGGAATGGAGGGGACTCATGCTTGAATGAAGCTCATCTAACAAGTAGATTTTCTCTCTAAGGCACATCACAGCCTTCTTGAACTTAGGAACACTACACAGTACCTCATATTATCCCTAGGAGACGTTTTCCACGGTAAAATCATCAACAAAAAGAAGAAAAAATTTGAAAACGTGAAAATTCCCATGAGACCTGTGGGAACTACACACAGAAGTCATCTCCTTTTCATGAAGTTCTTGCAAATGAAGAGGTAGAAAGAGTCTCGTCTTTGGGGACAAATGCGACACAGGCAAAGAAAGAAACTCTTACTGTACAAACAAAAAAAAAAAAACAGAGCATGCTTCCTTTCAGACATCATGGTGGTGGGGAGAGGAACTGAGAAAACTGAGTTCTGAAGACCATGCTGCAGGGAGGCCCCTCTGCCCAGGGTTGGAGAAGCATCTTCAGAGCAAAAAGGGAGCCTGTGAGCAGAGTGCATGTTTGGTCACACTTCCTCATGAACTTGGACCACTGTGGTGCATTTCACGGCTTATATTTGAACAACAGTAATATTCACCATCATCCTCGAGTGGAGCCCAGAGATGGCCAGGGAGGCTGTGCTGCCAGATTTGGAGTCAGAGAAGCAATCCAGGATCCCCTAATGCTGAATACTGATGACACAAATCAGGAGTTTGGGAGCTGTGCCCTGGCACTGTTACTGCCAGGACACAAGGTTATAACCTCCGATGTGACTGCTGCTTCCAGAACAGGAGATGGTGACTGAATTTCCAGGAGTTCCAGATACTGAGGGAGGCTGAATTAGGGTAGACTGAGCCCAGATCCCTGAAAAGAGGGGAAACACATTCTGGTGAGTTCAGGCTAGGGCTTGAGGAGAGCCTGAGAAGGAGGAGACAAAGGATGAGCCCAGATGTCTCCATGGTCCCTTCCCTGGAGGTGCCACCTGTGCCCTGAGTGAGGAGGGTGAGGGGGAAGAGAGCCCAGGCCGTGGTGGAGATGCCTTAAAGTGCTGTCTTCCGAGACCCCAACCCTAGGCCTGGCACCCCTAGATCTCTCTTACCACCTCCCCCTGTCTCAGAGGATGGAGGAGCCTCCATGCAAATCTACTTCACTTGCCTGGTCTCACCCCCACTTTAAACTGGTCCTGGACTCTAGTACTTCTGCACCCTGGACAACCGAGGTAATCTGAGGGATTAAAACCTTTGACTTAGATTTTCTAAAATGAACCAAAGATGGTGCCCTGGAAATGCAGGCAGACTTGAAATGTCTCTGTCCTTCCCACTGCGGGAGTCAGGATGTGGTTGTTAATAATCCCAGTACTTAGTCTTCGTTGTGTGCATGGAGGGTGAGGATGGGGGCAAGAAGGCCGGGGATTAGGAGAGATTCAACAGTTTCTCTTCCCACAAACCAAAGGCAGAGCTGTGGGTTGTTCATTCTCCCTCATCCCCTTCCTATCCTCCTCAGTTAGGATGGGTCCTCATGCAGCCCTCTGTCCCCTGCCTCTGCAGTGCTCTGAGGCTGAGGTCAGGGGACGTTTATTGGCCTTTCTAGCAAAGACTTATTGGGGCACAATAGATTTTGCTCACGGCACACAGTTCATGCCCATTTGCAGTGGCTCAGGAGCAGCCAGCTATTGGGACTTCATACAGGTCAGGGTAAACCATAACAATCACCTCCGCAAACTCAGGCCACCGCTGCCCCCTGGTGGCCACATGTGGTGCAACCCAA
Organism: Dicerorhinus sumatrensis harrissoni; assembly: GCA_014189135.1. Classification (NCBI taxonomy): domain Eukaryota; kingdom Metazoa; phylum Chordata; class Mammalia; order Perissodactyla; family Rhinocerotidae; genus Dicerorhinus; species Dicerorhinus sumatrensis. The sequence goes on from JABWHU010001757.1 coordinate 6,038,193, forward strand.
GTACCAGGAAAGGCAGCTGAGTGGGACTGGAAATCCCTGCTCTGCTCCCCTCCCCTCCTCCAGCTCAGCACTGAGCCCCCGGACCCATTCTAATCCTCTCCACGCTGCTTTTCTTTGTCCAATAACTCTCTCCTGAATGGAATATGTCACCTGCCACACCATAGCTCACAAGCTCCCTTCGGGACCACTTTGCTTGTCCCAGTCTTGTCACAGAGTTAGGGCTCCAGAGGCAGCTCTCAGCTCAGGGCTGAGGAAACCAACCAAATAATATAAAACCAACCAAACCAGTAGAAATATGGGATGACCAAAATAGAAGAGGATTGACCAATTGGCTTCTCAAAATGGTGAAAGAAAAAAATATTGCCTGAAGGAAAGAGAGCTCAGTAGGATTGAGAAGAACCTTGGAAAACAGGAGAGTTCCAATGTTTGAGTTTCAAGGAGAAGGAGACTCGGGTCAGGATTGTCCCCAAGGGGTCCAGGCCCAGGGACCTCTCATCAGGATATGTCTGTCTCTCCTAGAGAAAATGGATTTTTCCTATTGTCCTCTTTGTGCACATTGAGATGACAGCATTGCTTTGGTTCCTCCATCCTCCTGCTACCCGACCCAGGGAATGGGCTCAGACCCAGGAAGTGCCCAGCAACGCAGAGTAAAGTCCTGATTTTCTGAACAGAGCAGCAGAAAGGAAAGGCCCAGGCCTGAGTGGTACTAGGAGGTTTGTAGAAAGGGATCAGCTTGGGAAAGCAAATTGTAATCAGTATAAGAGGTCCTGGCCCCAAATCTATGTGAGGCCCGAGTGTATTGAATCATCAGTAGGATGGGAAAGATTTTGAGAACAAAATTAGAGGTCAGAATACCACTCAGATCCCAGGTAAGATGCTTGGTGGTGCACACCAGGACAGATGAAAACAGCATTGAAAGGGTTGGGGAATTGAACTGACAAAGAAACCACAACCCACAGAATCTTGTTTGGAATTTGCAGCCTTCACCAAACTGGGTGGATTGTCATTAATACAAAAACATATTCATGGTATTTAAAGAAGACCTACACCTTGTTACACATTATTTTCTTTTCATCTTAAATATATCTTTTTGATTTTATGTTTTTTGTTTATTACAGTGACGTTGGTTTATAACATTGTATAAATTTCTGGTGTACGTCATTATACTTCTCTTTCTGCATAGACTACATCATGTTCACCACCCAAATACTAATTACAACCCATCACCACACACATATGCCGAATTATCCCTTTCACCCTCCCCCCTCTCCCCTTCCCCTCTGGTAACAACCAATCCAATCTCTGTCTCTATGTGTTTGTCTGTTGTTGTTTTTATGTTCTACTTAGGAGTGAGATCATACGGTATTTGACCTTCTCCCTCTGACTTATTTCACGTTGCATAATACCCTCAATGTCCATCCATGTTGTCACAAATGGTTGGATTTCATTATTTCTTATGGCTGAGTAGTATTCCATTGTGTATATATACCACATCTTCTTTATCCATTCGTCCCTTGAT
>JABWHU010001757.1:6045041-6090263 GCA_014189135.1 Dicerorhinus sumatrensis harrissoni
GCTCTGAGCTAACATCTATTGCCAATCTTCCTCCTTTCCCCCCCCCAAAGCCCCAGTGGATAGCTGTATGTCACAGTTGCACATCCTTCTATTTGCTGTATGTGGGACGCGGCCTCAGCATTGCTGGAGAAGCAGTGCATCGGTGCGCCTCTGGCATCCGAACCTGGGCCGCCAGTAGCAGAGCACATGCACTTAACTGCTAAGCCACAGGGCCAGCCCCATATCTTCCATTTCTGTGTTGACATTCTCACTGAGTTCATCTATTCTTCTCCCCAGATCAGTGAGCATCCTTAACACTCTTTGTTTGAACTCACTGTCAGGTAGGTTGCTCATTTCTGTTTCACTTAGTTCCTTTTCTGGGGTTTTGTCCTGTTCCCTTACTTGGAATGTATTCCTTTGCCTTCTCATTTTGCCTCTTTCCCTGTGCTTGTGTCTGTGTATTAGGTTGGTCAGCTATGTCTCCTGCATTTGGATTGGTGACCTTATATAACTGATGCCTTAGGAGGTCTGCAGTGTGCTTCCCTCAGTTCTCAATGTTCCAGGAGTGACCCCTACGTGGGCTACATGTAGCCTTCTGTTGTGCCGTGTTTCCTCTCCCTGTAAGCGCCCAGAGAGGCTGAGTTATGCTCCTGGCCAGCTGTTGTAATGCTCAGTTGCTTGTAGTTGTTGTGGGTCCTTCAGTCTCTTTATCAGGTGTGGGGAGCCCCAGCACAGTTGGCTGCAAGTTCTAATACCACATTTGTGTTGCAGTATTTCTTTTAAGTGAGTAGGCCCTCAGCGTGGCAGGTTGTTAGTCTCAGGGGCTTACAATTGCTTTAAGCCTCCACACTGTAGGTCTCTTGTCAGCTCTTTGAGGATTGTGGCTGGGTGGGGCTGGCCTCAGTCACGGGAGCACCCACTTGTTTCAGGTTTTAGAAGGTGGGGCAAACCCCCTATGTGGGTCTTTGAGAAGCACAAGTCTTCTGCAGCTAGCAAGCCCCACTGCCCACAGGTCCCCACACACAGTCACACAGTCCTGCCCTGTGTACGTGCCCCTACCTCCTGATGTGGACCCAGTCTCTCCACAGCGGGAGCCCCACACACTCCACCACTGCCCCACACTCTCCACCTGCTCCTTGTGCACACCCTGTCCCACTGAAGTGGGCTCAGTCACCAGGCAGCAGAGAATCCAGTCACCAATCTATGCAGGCCCACAGGTTGCCTGAGGGCTTCTTGTTGGGTGGGGCCAGTCCCTAGGGTGAGCTGCCTGCCCTGGCTGAGCTGGATTAAATAGGTGCTCTAGTGAGTGGGGCAGACCCTGGGCTATCAGGCCCCAGGGAGAACTCCAATGGCATCTGTGTCAGCACGCCCACACCAGGCCACAACAATGGCCGCCGTCAATGTCCCAGTCCCTGGAGAGGTCTCACTTCTCACTGCAATGCACTCAGAGCCTATGAGTGAGTCTCTTTTCACCAAAGCACTGTGCACCTTTCTTTCTGGTGATTTTAGGTTGCTTTCTGAAATGGGTGAGTTTGCGTGTGGGCCCTGTAAGGGCTGGTTTTAATTTCTTTGTGAACCAGCTCCTCTGGGGGTACTCCCTAATGTCTTAGTAGCAAGCAAAGTCAGATGTTATGCCACTCATCTTGATTGTGCTGGGTCCACAGAATGCCCACAGTGGGAGAGTGCTCCTCGGCTCAGGGCCCCACTGCTCCAGTGAGGGCTGCATACCTGTGGGCTGCTCCCGGGCGGCCGTGAAGCACTGCGGCTTGTGAAGGTGGTGTTTTTTCTCTCCAGAAGGGAGTTTCTGCCTCTTCCACCTCAATTAGGATTGTCTTTTGTTACAGGAGTTCCTCTTATCCAGTTTTCAGTTCTTTCTCAGGGGTAATTATTCCACAAGTAGTTGTAAATTGGCTGTGTCCACGGGAGGATGTGAGTTCAGAGTCTGCTTACACTGCCATCTTGACTTCTCTCCTACATAATATTTTATATGTTTAGGATAGAACCCTAAATAATTTAACCTATAAAAGCAGAAAAATCTTACCCAATGTGGGAAAGACACTGAAAGCCTGATTACCCAGAGGTAACCCTATAATTGAAATCATCTGACAAAAGCATTACAGCCTTGATCATAAAATTGATCCAAGAAGTAAAGGAGAGTACTGTTGAAATGAGCAGAAAGAAAGTTTCTACAGAGAAATCAATGATACAAAAAGGAATGAAGGGGAGGAGGCCGGCCCAGTGGTGTAGTGGTTAAGTTCAGGTGCTCTGTTGGGCGGCCCTAGGTTCTCTGGTTCAGATCCCGGGCACGGACCAATGCACAGCTTAATGAGCCATGCTGTGGTGGCATCCCATATAAAGTAGACAGAGATGGGCATGGATGTTAGCCCAGGGCCAATCTTCCTCAGCCAAAAGAGGAGGATTTGCAACAGATGTTCACTGAGGGCTAATCTTCCTCACACAAAAAAAAAAAGGAATGAAGAGGCACTGGGAGAAATGACAACTTTGCTGGATGCTATTAACAGGAGATTAGATATTACAGAAGAAAACAGTAGGACTTCAAAATTATAGCAATAGAAATGAATCAAAAATCTATGAACAAAAGGAAACCCAAAAATGACAAAAAACAAAAAGAGAATATCAGCGAGCTGTGTGATAACTTCCAGCGTCCCACTATACATGGAACTGTGGTCTTGAAAGCAGAAGCAACAGAGGAAGAATAGACGGAGAAAACCCTCCCCCATCTGATGACAACTGTACCTCATGGAGCCAAGATTTCCGTGAAGGCAAAGCATGAGAAACACGGAAAAAACCACACCAAGTTTCATTATAAACAATATTCCTTTTTTGGCAGAAGCCTTTCTAGAACCACTTTCTCCTCAGTCTCTATTCATTTGTTAGTAAATTGTCAACAATGGAGGACAGTTCCTTGAAGATTCTATCAGCAAATTTCCTTCTTTCACTTCCTCTCCCCATGCTCAGGCCACAGACTATAATCTCAAAGCTAATTCTCATGCAGCCAATGTGACAGCTGGGTCCTAGTTTTGACAATCACAGGAACATTTCTCCAGAACCAATGGGACTACAGAGAAGATGCACCTGGGCCGGGAACAGCTTAAGTAGATGGACTGAAAGTGAGTGAACACACATCTGAGTGTGTCCCCACTGAAACTCCACTAAAACTGCCCCGAAGAGATTCAAGCATGTGTTCACTGTCAAGGTTGTCAGGAACAGCAGGATAAATGTCCCTGTCGGGAGCCAGGAAGCAGATGGACAAATGTTACCTGACTTAGACCTGAGGGAAACCAGTGCCAAATCTGCAGGCAGAGCCCACCTGAGATCCCTGTGGAATTCTTACTTGACTGTTGGTGTGGCTGAGATGGGTGATGGGAAGACTAAAGTTAGAACATGTTAGTGGAGCTGTTAGAGAAGCAGGGAGGTCCCTAGACCCTGTGTCATTCCCAGTAGTGAGGCAGGTAGATCACTGCCAAATAGCCCCTCCTCCGCCTTGGTTTTCCTCACAGAAGACAAAGCCAACACCTCTGGATGAGAGTAGGCCAGGCAGAGTGGACCCTGTGGGTATCATGAGGAGAACACTGCATGCCTCATGGATGCTCAGTTCTGGGACCACCTACCTCTACTCATTGTCCCCAAAGACCCTTCTTGCCAGTCAAGAAAGCCTAGCTCATGTGTAAGGAAACTGACCTTTCCAAGCTGCTTGTAGCCATGATATCATCTGTACAACCGAGGATGTGATATTTGCTTTCCTCTGACTCAGAATCTTATCTGCATGTCTTGATCACGACCATGCCCCAGTGTTCCCATAAGACAAGAATAATAATTTCCCCTCTCCCCTCCTAGAGAGTGATCTTGGACTACTCTTGGAAGAACATGCTGATCTGAGAAGCAGAGAATGTGGGGTACCTAATCTGCAGACAGGATTCTTTCTAGATGCCTGGTACCTGGCCCACATCCCATCAGTGATGGTGCCTGACTGTTTGGATCCTTGCATTTCCTCTGGGCGCTCCCCTGCTGCTCTAATTCTCAGGAGGAGCTCTGGTAATTTCTAAAGGAAGCTCAACCAGACACTGACCCTGAGTCTCTGATGTGCCTAATGTCTCCTGTGGGCCACATCTGTGCAAACAGTGTCCTTTCCCTACTCAGCTTGTTCTTGTTTGCTAATCACTGTGTCAGTGACATAATCTATATTATTTAGGGATACAGATATTGTAGGCAAGAATGAACACAAAGCAATGGAATGATTGACCTCAAGTTCGGATACTGACTACTTGGAGCCTAGCATGGATGGATATGCTTTGGGTGGGTACTTGTGGATTCCATTTATTCTTCTTCCTTAAATAGTAAATACTCATTTCATGCACTCCTTTTAAAGTAGGAAACACTTCACAATAAAGGGATTACAGAAAAATGAAATGCATCAGAATCCTTTGACTTTCCTTGACTACATAGACAAGGACTCAGAAGAAATGTAGAAGATGAGAACGTTTCCATCTGAAACTACCAAAAAAAAACGTGAAAGAACTGACTTTGTAAGTTTTTTGAATGTCAATAGAAATAAAGTCAGCCAGAACCCTTGAACAAAGAATCTGGAAAAGAAAAAGTCAGAGCCAGTGACTGAACAAGGCACCGTATCATACTGTTCAGATAAAGCTGAGGCCCAGATCCAGGGCCCCCTCCCTGCCTTGTCCAGCGTGTCCAGGGCATGTCCAGACAGCAAGCGGAAAAGAAGGAAAGATGCAGCTCAGTGAGGAATCCTTGGCAGGCTCTAAGAATGAGAGAAGAATGTAAAGATTTCCCTGAGAGTGAATATGGTGTTTTTATTTTTTCTTGAGGAGTGATGTCAACGTACAATTTTCATGCCCTGGATCTCAAAAGGGTCACTCTGCCTTGGGTTGTGAGAGAAGAAGAGACAGCAGACATGAATGAGAGTCCATCAACCGGTGGATACATGAACAACCATGGTATATCCATACAATTGAGTATTAGTCACTGATAGAAGCAAATGAAGTACAGATACATGTTCCAACACGGATGATCCTTGAAAACATGACGATAAGTGAAAGAAGCCAGACACAAAGGGCCACATCTTCTAGGATTCCATGTACATGACGTGGCCAGAAGAAGCACATCCATAGAGACAGAAAGTATGGCTGTCAGGGGTTGAGGAAGTGGACAGTGGGGAGTGATTGCTAACAGGTGAGGTGTTTCCTGTAGGAGTGATTGGAAATGTTCTGGATTTAGAGAGTGTTAAAGGTTGAACACACTTGTAAAAATATTAAAAATCACTGAATGACACAACATAAAATAATGAATTTAGGGGATGTTACTTGTACCCCCAGAAAGTAATAAGGTCCAAGAGCTTGATGGATGCAACCCATTCTCCAACAGTTCAGAAAATGAGTAAGTTTTGTGTGTGTTTTTGTGTGACTATGAGTATGTATCTCTGTGTTGGTGTTTGTGTGTGGGTGTGTGTATGTTGTATAATATATGTGTATATATATAGAGAGAGACACACAAAGGGACAGAGAGACAGAGAGAAAAATTGCTGTAATGAAAAACAAATACAGTTTTTTTGTTTCAAATGATGAGTCTGGGCAAAGGAGGGGCCGGCTCCACGGTGTAGTGGTTAAGGTCACCTGCTCCACTTCCATGGCCCGGGTTTGCTGGTTCAGATCCCAGGCGTGGACCTACACAACTCAACAGCCATGTTGCAGTGGTGACACACAGACAAAATAGGGAAAGACTGGCACAGTTAGCTCAGGGCTAATCATCCTCAAGCAAAAAAAGAGGAGGATTGGCAAAATATGTTAGCTCAGGGCAAATCTTCATCAACAAAAAAAAAAAAAGAAAGAAAATTGATGCATCTGGGAAATTGGCATGCAAGAGTTCTTTATAATATTTTTACAAATTTTCTTTAAGTTTGTAAATAAATCATAACAAAATAATAACAAAGAAAAATTAGAACAGAGCTTGAGTTAGGGATGAAGGGACTCAAGTGAGCTCAGAGGAGGTTTTGGTCTCACTTCCCCATGACCTTGAACCACTGTGGACAGGGTAACTGCTCCTATATGAGCCACAGTAATAATCGGCTTTGTACTCAGCCTGGAGCCCAGAGATGCTCAGGGAGGCTGTGTTGGCAGACTTGGAGCCAGAGAAGCGATCATGGATCCCTGAGGGCCGCCTACTGGTATAATAAATCAGGAGTTTGAGGGCTGTTCCCAGATGCTGTTGGTGCCAGGAGACACAGTGCTCCCAATGTCAGTGCTGCTTCCAGCGCAGGAGATGATGACCGACTGTCCCAGAGTCCTGGATGCAGAGGGAGGCTGAGTCAGGGCAGTCTGGGGCCAGGACGCTGAAAAGAGGAAAAACGCATTCTGGTGAATTCAAGTGCTGGGCCTCAGCTGATCCTGAGCAGGAGGAGACAAAGAATCAGCCCAGGTGTCTAGGGGCCCCTTCCCTGGAGGCCTCACCTATGTCCTGAGTGAGGAGGGTGAGGAGGAGCAGAGCCCAGGCCATGGTGGAGTCGCCCCAAGAGCACTGCCTTCTGAGACCCCAACCCTGGGCCTGGCTCTCCCAGACCTCTCTTATCCCCTCCCCCCGCCTCAGAGGAGGGAGTGGCCTCCATGCAAATCTGCTTCCTGCATCTGCCTCTACTCACCCCCTCTGGCCTGGCCCCTGACTCTAGATGTTTCTGTATCTTTTGATGGCATAGCTGGGAATTAACTCTCTTTGATGTGTATTTTCTCAGAGGTGGGAACTTAGATTTATTTTTACTTGATTTGCACAGGAAAGACTGATCTGCTGAAGTCCCTCATGTTGATGAGCTTATAGACCTTCAGTGTCTCTGCTGTGATGTGATTGTATCTCTGTGAACCTCCGAGGCCTGAGGTACCCCTGGCAGTGCCCTCTCCCAGGTTCCCACTCTCCAGGTCTCTCTACCATTAGGGTGTGTTGATGCCCACCCTGGGGAGACACCTGCTGTTGGTTTGGGTGGTGGGGGTGTCTCCTCTACCTGTAGCCTTGTCACCATCCCCATCCTCACTTGCTTGTGCTGAAGCATCTGCAGCATCGAATCCTATGAGCATATCACTCACTCTCAGTCCACTTACTCTCACATCACACGGAGCGCCCAGGTGCACAGGTGTGCAGGAGCCCTTGAAAGGAAGCAGCACCAGCTGTGAGCCACAGTCCTGACCCCGTTTCTGCTTCTCCTCATTCTGCCCTTTACACTATTGAACACACATCTTGCCCTTTCTCTGACTCTAATCTCAACCTGAGAAGATGATAGATTGTGCTTCCCATGACAAGTGTTATGTGGAGAGATTTGTCAGAGAGGGAATTGCAGGTGTGATTATGGGGCATTTCTATGTACACAGGAGTGATAATTTTATGAACTTTACATTATGCAAAATTTCATTCCATTTTATCCTTGATTTATTTCCTTGGTCAGAAATCTTTTTCTACACTCAAATGATTTCTTCTACCTCACCAAATTTGCAGGCCAAGATAAAACTGACCTCCCAATGCTGGAACACTGAAGACACAGCCCATTGTGAAGATGTCTTCTTCTTTCTTCCCTCTAAAAGCTTTTAAAACTCTTTTTTAATTCTCCCCTTTTTCTGCTCCCTAGGGTTCAAACTGACTTAAATTTCCAGATTGAAAGCAGTAATATCAGGTTCTGTTTCATCTTAAGATTTCATAGGGATGCACCACCACTTCTCCCACTGAATGCAGCTAGGAGCCTGCGGAACATGCAGGGAGTAGCTATTTGAGTGCATAAGAAAGTGAACCGTGGAAGGCAGACTGGGAGAGACACAATGGCATTTGAAGTAACATCAAACCTATGGAGGCTGTCCTATTGTCCCCTCAGTGTCCCGTGGCCTGGAGTCAACCCCACAAACAAGAATTGGGGCACACCACCACATGTCCCCTTTAGAAGGAGCTCAGAGAAAAGCAGCTCTTGGGATTTCATAGAGACCAGTGTGAACCACAGCAATGACCTTCCTCAATCCAGGCCCTGGCTGCCCCCTGGTGGCCTCAAATCAGTGCCAGCCTTCCTCCTCCCTACTTCCCCGCATGGTCAGGACCAGCCCCCTGTCCCTTCTCACCCCCTCCACGCTCCTTTCCCTTTGTCCATTAGCTTCCTCTGGGAGAGAATGAGTCCGCTGACACACCAGGTGGCCCTGACACTCTCCTTCAAGAACACCTAGTGTCACAGGATGACCTTGTCACAGGGTTAGAGCTCCTGTGGAAGCTCTCCTCATCAGGCTGAGGAAACATTAGATGTAAAATAAAACCAACCCCAAGAGGAAGGCTGGATGAGAAATATGGGACCAGGAATGGACTGACTGGCTTCTAAATATGTTGGGGAAAACAATGAATCACAGAGTGATCTGTAGGATTGAGAAAAACCTGATGGAAAGCAGGAGAGGTTCGAGTGTTTGAGGATCTGAGAGAAGGGACTGCACTCAGGATTGTCCTAAGGACCTCTCATGGGGGTGTGTCTCCCTGTCACATGGGGAAGTGCACATTCCTTCTCTTGCCCCCTTGTGGAAACTGAGAAGATCTCACCTCGGTTCTGCACACCTTTCTGAGGTAAAGTCTCCTCCCTTCAAAGACAGATGTTTGACCCATGGTGTTTTTTTGAAAGATATGGGTTTGTGGTAAAGACTCTAATCAGGGCCAACTGGTCATTGCAAGAACGGAAATAGAAACATCTCCTCAGCAAATGGACTAGGAGTTCTGTGAGGTGTGAATGTTGTGAGGAAATTATTTTAGTCACTGTTTATACCACGTGTCAGATGTTTTCAAGACCATGAAAAGATAACTCCCCGGCCAAGGGCGAGAGGAACAAGGTGGTGTCCTCAGGAATTGGGAGAGAAAGATCATTGAAGGAAGTAATGGTTTTGGAATTCAGACTATCGTCTGTGTGAGTGTGTGCATTAAAGTTTCATGTGCTGTATATTTTAGACATTAGGTTTGTCAACAATTTCTATTATTTTAGATAATAAAATGGTAACTGAGTGATTTTCTGCTTAGAAAGCCATGAACTTGGTGACTGAGTTCTGGCAAGGGGCCCATGGAGTGCTTCATCCTTGTCTTGGGATCACTGTGGAGAGGTCCCTGTACTTTCCACGGGTCTTGGTCCTTCTTGCAGGAGGGAAACCTCTGGTCTTCAGAAGAGGCCGTCGTAGTCTCTTTCTCATGTTCATGAACAGGAGCAAACTCAGCAAGAATCACATGCTGCAAGACTCCGATTCTTATTTAAGATTATTCTGGATATTTGTGTCCTGACTTCAAACATGACATGGAAAGAAGAAGGAAGACACCAGCAATGGAGAGGCAAACAGACTCCCTGCACGTGATATGATTAACAACCAATTAAACCAAAGAAATGTATTAAAAATATGCAAAAATTAACTCTTGATCCTTCTCTCTCAGGCCTAATTTAACCTGATGGTTCCTTGCACTATAGCAATTTTAAAAAAGAGTGAAATATCCAGAAGAAATACTATGGAAAATGTGTGACACCTGACCCAGAATCCTGTGGACAATTGAATGGAAAATATCCTAAGATGCTGACTCCCTGGTGGAGGTGAACAGCAGTAACACACTCTCAGATATTTTGACAATGGGGACTCCTAAATATTGCAAACGGCATCTATCAAAATGCCCCGTCAATAAACTTATTAAAATATATATTTTTTTTTATGAGAAAGATCAGTCCTGATCTAATATTTGTTGCCAATATTCCTCTTTTTCGCTTGAGGAAGGTGGTGCCTGAGCTAATATCTGTGCCCATCTTCCTCTACTTTGTACAAGGGGTGCCACCGCAGCATGGCTTATGAGCGGTATGTCAGTCCATTCCCAGGATCTGAAGCTGCTAACCCCAGGCCACTGAAGTGGAGCATGCCAACTTAACCACTATGCCACCGGGCCAAGCCCTTGAAAAATATTTTTTCATTGTATGGACTTATTACTGAGAAAACTCAGCAGGCTCTTCCTGCAGCATGAGTGTGCACGTAAACAGGACAGGAAGGGCTGTGGCAGCTCTAGCAACGCCACTATGGATGGACTCTGTGGACTCAATATCAACTACTGGTTCTATATTCTGCTCCTTATTTGTAAAATATAGTGAATATCCTTAGAAGGAAATTGTAGAAATCTTAAAGAGTAAAAACAATGGAAAACTTAGTGGTGGCTTCCTGACCTCATGGCCACACTTAAATTTTTCATCAAGAATTCTAGGGTTTTTACTAGAGTCAGGGAGCAGCTATTGGAACAGAACCACAGAAGAAAACCAGACAGTGACCCTCTGTCCCCTGCCGATTGTCTCCACAGGGACTCACACCCTTTGGGCATGTGCAGCCAAGACCAGCCTATCCCAGGCACAGGGCTGTGATTCAGGGATTTATTCTGTTACTCCGAGAGCAGAGGCCCCTTCCCATGCATGGTCCTGTGGCATCTGCTTAGGGGTCAATGTGATCACGGCTCCAGCTCAAGCTGTTTCAAGTAGGAAGATATTGATCTTTACTTAGGAAGAAAGAAAGCTATTGGAAAAAAAAATTTTCAAAAGGTAATTGAAGGTGGAGAGAAAGGCTGAGCTCTGGCATGGTGACCCGCCATCATGGTGTACCCTGGACTCAGGGCGCAAGCAGGATACAGGAAATCAGTGCTAAAACTGGACAGTGAGAATGGGTCGCCCTACCAGGTCTATGTGGAAGGAAATCTCTGGTTCCCACAGGAGTCAATGATACTTTCACTGACATTGGGCGTGTGTGCATTTAGTGACTCACTGTAACAGGATTCCATCTAGAAACTGGGTTGACTTTCTCTGGAAATCAACACCCTTGGCTATTCCTGAAGAATAAGAGATAGACCTAGCAGATATGTCTAACTTGTGGAACAAAGGAGCCATTATGAAAGCGCTCATCCCACAGTGAGAAAGTCCATGTGCAGGACTTCCTTCAGGACAAGTGTTCAGGGATATGAGGGGCGGGGTGATCCTGATTCAGTACAGAGCCCCTCAGATCCCTGCACCACTGGATTTGGAATTAAAGATGAGGGACACTAAATGAAAAACAACCTCTTGCCCACTGCCTTCTTTCTCTCACAGCATTTTCAGATCTTTCTCAGTTGCGATTGGTTGATCAATAGATGTGCAGAGGAATAACTCATCAAGGAGGGCCATCTTGACTATAGCATGCGGGATACAGAGATGACTAGGACAACCTCATTTCTGGAGGCCTGAATCCGGGCTGGTCCTCCCCAATGTGATCGAGGCAGGCATTTAAGGTCAGGATTTCCCTGTGAAGGGCAGGAACTGTACCAAGCAGGGGTCTCCTTGTTGCTCTGTCCCTGTTGTGGAAGAGTCCAAAAGATTTGCGTCTGGGACAACATCACACAGACAAAGAGGATGCTTTCATTGTGCACTGATAATTCATCTCAGAAGGTGTTTGCTTTTGAACTTCATTGTGGAAGGGGAGAGGAAGTGAGAGAGAATAGAATTCTCGGGGCTATGTTGCTTGAGGTCCCCTATGCAGAGAGTTGGGGACGCATCTTTGGAGCAAGGAGGGAGAAAGGCAGGTTTAGGTCTCCCTCTCTCAAACATGGACCACTGTGTATGAGTATGAGTATGAGCCTGTGTATGAGTAGCAGTAGCAATCAGTCTCGCCCTCAGGTTGGAGCTGAGAGATTGTAAGGGAAGACATGTTGCCAGGTATAGAGCCAGAGAAGTGATCAGGGCTCCCTGAAGGCTGAGAACTTAAATGCAGACAAGTCAGCAGTCTGGGGGCAGCCCCTGGTGATGTCGGCACCAGGAGACAAGGTTATAACCCCCATTGTTGCTGCTGCTTCCGTCACAGGAGATGGTGACTGATTTTCCAAGATTGCCAAATGCTGAGGGAGTCTGAGTCAGAGCAGACTGAGCCCAGGACGCTGAAAAGAGGAAAAACACACTTTGGTGAGTTCACTGCTGGGCCCCAGGTGAGCCTAGAAGGAGGGGACAAAGAATGAGACCAGATGTCACCATAGTCCCAACCCTGGAGGCCTCACCTGTGCCCTGAGTGAGGAGGGTGAGGAGGAGCAGAGCCCAGGCCATGGTGGAGACACCCCAAGAACGTTGCCTTCTGAGACTCCAACTCTGGGCCTGGCTCCCCCAGACCTCTCTTATCCTTTCCCCCTGCCTCAGAGGAGGGAGGGGCCTCCATGCAAATCTACTTCCTGCACCAGCCTCTCCTCATCCCCTCTGACCTGGTCCTTAATTGTAGATACTTCTGTATCCCTGGACAGCTTATCGGAACAGATTCACACATTTTGGCATGTATTTCCTAAAGATTAGGAATCTGCATTTTTTTTATACCTGATTTATACAAGAGAGAAAAATCAGCTGATCTCCCTCACGTTGATGACTCCTGGTCCTTCAGAGTCTCTGCTGTGATATGAAGGTGCCTCTGTGACCATCCCAGGCTTGGGGCAGTCCTTTCTGTGTCATCTGCTGGGTGTCCACTCTTTCTGGCCGCTCAACTGTTAGGAAAGTGTCTCTGCTCACTCCCATGGAAACACCTGCTATTTGGTAGTTGGTGGGTGGTGTTGGGGTCTCCCCAGCTGCAGGTTTGTCACGTCCCCACCCCCACTTCTTTGTTCTGAACCATCTGCAGCATTGAATTTCACAAGGTGATCTGTCACTTCCAGGTTGCTCACCTGCATGCAGCACAGAGCATAAGATTCACAGGTATGAGGGAGCTCCATGGGAGGACAAGAAGCACTGGGCAGGAGCCACCATCCTCACCCCGAATCTGTTTCTCACCATTCTGCTGTTTCCACTCTTGATCAAGTGACTTATCCTTTCTCAGCTTTTGATTCTCAAAATGACAAGTGAAAATGATAAAGGCCATTGGCCTTTGTACAGGACCTAAGAGGAGATTAAGGAGAGAGGAGGGTGCAGGTTTGATAATGGCGCATTTCGATGTGCACAGCAGTGATGTTTATTATGGACTTTATATTATCTGAATACTGCATTCCACTTTATGTTTCATTTATTGCTCTGGTCACCAAATGTGTTTTCTGCTTGGTTTCCTCCCCTCATCACGTCCACAGGCCAAAAAAAAAAAATAAATTCTGAGCCTTGGAATACTGAAGAACCATTACGAAAGCAGTTCTTCCTGTTTCTTTCCTTAAATAGCTTTTAAAACTCTTGTTCCTCTTTCTGTTTTTCTATTGTTGATGGTTCAAACAGATTTAATTTTTCAAAATAAAAACAGTTTTATCAGGTTAGAGGTCCATATAAGGTGTAGGAAAGATACACTCCCCTTTTCCCCACAATTCATCTCTAAAACCACAACACAATCCATGGGGCAGACACTTGAGTACCTAAAAAAGTTACTCTTAGGAGGCAGACAGTGGGAAGACAATGGTATTTGCAATCTGATTGACACTGAGTGAGACTCAAGGCAGCCAGAGGGCTGGAAGGGTCACCAGCATGAGGCAGAAAGAGCTGCAGGAGATGTTCCCCTGTTCTGGCCTGAAGATGAGAAAGAGAGCTCCTACTGCTCAGAGCAAATTAAAAATACTCACATTTTCCTTGTCTTTTCTTTTTTCTGTCTGTTCTCCAAGGCCCAGGTTCTAGGCACCTCTCCTGTGGTGACAGCAGTGACAGCGGAGGTCATGGAGACAGTCCTTTCTGATTTTAGGAGGTGTTTTCTCAGCAAGGTGACAATCAAACCATTGTTTTGTTCCTCTTTTCATTCTGTTACTTGGCTTGGACACAGGAAGGGCCTAACAGTGCAGGGTAATAAAAGTGACAATGAGTTTTGACTAGAAAACAAAAAGCCAAGGCCAGGGAGGCAGAAATAGTGAGGAGACTGTGGAGAGGAAGAAGCTTGGAAAGTAATCCAGAAAATTGCGTATGATTCCTAGTCTCGTCTCCAAGCTGCAGATTCATGGATTCTAATATGATAAGACAGATATTAGGAAAAGATTTTAGCGATAGACAACCACCCAGATCTCAGATGAGCCACTGAGTAGCTCACACTTAGGACAGATCCCAAGAGCAGGTCAAAAACTTCATAAGATTTTCTGACATAGAAAGAACATTTCACAAAAAGAATGATAGAGCCAGCAGCCTGGACTCAACTGCGCAGATAGTTGGCTAACAAAAAAATATCAAAATAGGATTTAAACAAGACCCATAGTTAATCACAGAGTATTGGATTTATCCAGGATAGGATCCAAAATCTCTTAAGATGTGAAGAACCAGGAGAAGCTCCATTACAATGGAAATGATAATTAACAGAGGCTGATGCCAATCTGACAGATATGTTGGAGTTGTCCTATAAAGACTTTAAAACAGCTTTTAAAAAATGATACAAGTAATAAGAACAAAGCCTCTGGAAGAAATGAAAAGACAGAAATTCTCAGGCAAAAGGTACAAGTTATAAAGAAGCATAAAGTGGAAGCTGTACAAATAAAAACCACAGTAGACTAGATAACGGCAGATGGGGCATTGCGAATAAAACTAGTGACCTCCATATCACAGCAATGGAACTGTCGAAGGCAAAGACAGAAGGAAAAACGAACGTGGAATATTATCAGCAAATGTGGGGCCACTTCAAATGACCTAATACAATTATACATGAAATTCCCAAAGGAGAGGAGACAAAGTGACAAAAAGAAACCACATGTCCAGACGCTCAACAAACACCAAAACATAAGACACATGAAGAAAACCACCTCAAGGCTCATTACACCAATTCATCTTTGTGTGGACACCTTTCCAGAACCTTCTTTGGCTTCATTGATTATTGATTCATTTCACGCACTCTTCTTTAGGAGTGATGTATTTTACAATAAAAGGAATTTAGAAAAGGGGCTGGCCAGGTGGCGTAATGGTTAAATGCAGACGCTCTGTTTTGGTGGCCCATTGTTCGTGGGTTCGGATCCCAGGTGTGCACCGACGCACCACTTGTCAAACCATGCTGTGGTGATGTCCCATATAAAGTAGAGGAAGACAGGTACAGATGTTAGCCAGGGCCAATCTTCCTCAGCAAAAAGAGGAGGATTGGCAATGGATGTTAGCTCAAGGCTGATCTTCTTCACAAAGGGGAAAAAAAGGGGAATTTAGAAAAATAAACTGAAATGCACCTGTGTACTTTTCTTTCCTTAGCTTCATAGACAAGAGCTCAGAACACATGTAGATGTGGAGAAAGTTTTCATGAGAAACTGCAAGCATAAGGTGAAACACCTGCCCTTGTAGCCTTTGCAGATGGTAGAAACTGTCACCCAGAACCTTTGAACAAAGAAACTGAAAAAGGAAAAGAAAGACCCAGTGGTGGGACAAAGTCTCCTCTTGTTTTGATGAAGCTGAGGCCCAGACCCCCACTCTGCCCTCTCCAGCATTTCCACGATACCTTCAAACAACAGGGAGAAAAGAAGGAGAGATGCTCCTCAACGTGGAATCCTCAGGAGGCTCTAAGAATGAGAGAAGAAGGTAGACTTGATGCCTCCAAAACATTTCCCTGAGAGTGAATGTGATATTGTTATTTTGTCATGTGAAGTGATGGGAACCTAGAATTTTCACAACTAGATCCTGAAAGGATAGCTTGCCCTTGGGTTGTGAGAAAAGAAGAGACAGAAAAATTAATGAGATCCCATCAACTGATTAATGCATAAATAACATGAAGTGTATTCATACAATGCACCATTATTTGGCCATAAGAAGCAATGAAGTACTCATACTATGTGCTTCAATATGGATGAGCCTTCAAAAACGTTATGAGCAAGAGAAGCAAGACACAATAAGCAACGTACAATGGGATTCTATTTATGTGAAATGTCCCCACTAGGCTAATCCATAGAGACAGAAACTAAAATTAATGGTTGTGGGGGATAGAAGGACTAGGAAAATGGGGGGTGATTGATTATGGATGAGGTGTTTCTTTAGGGGGATGAAAACGTTCTGGAATTATAGAGTGGTAATGGTGTGCAAACTTGTGAATATATTAAAAACAATGGAATTATACACCTGAAGTGAGGAATTATATGGAATGTGAATTCTACCTAAAGGAAAAGTATTAAAGCTTAGCTGGTGGATATACTTTACTCTTAAATGATTCAGAAAATAAATAATTTTTGTGATCATATATGTATTTTGCATGTATATTTACATATTGTGTATATACATGTATTTACACACATACATATATACACACAAGAAGAAAGAGAGTTAAGAAATAAATAGATATAATGGAAAACAAATACAGTAAAAGGCTAAAAATTGTTGAATCAGGAAGTGTTCTACAAGAGGTCTTGAAGCAATTTTTAAATTTTTATTTGTTTGTCATGATTTCAAAATAAAATGATGACAAAGAAAAAAAAAATAGAAGAGAGCCTGAGTTAGGGATGAGGGGCTGGAGTGAGCTCAAAGGAGGTTTTGGTCTCACTTCCCCATGAACTTGAACCACTGTGGACAGTGTAACTGCTTGTAGCTGCACTACAGTAATAATCGGCCTCATCTTCAGCCTGGAGCCCAGAGATGGTCAGGGAGGCTGTGCTGCCAGACTTGGAGCCAGAGAAGCGAGAAGGGATTCCTGAGGCCCGCGAACTAGCATCATAAATCAGGAGTTTGGGGGCTGAGCCCGGGTGTTGTTGGTACCAGGAAATATAACTACTGCTGCTTCCAGCACAGGAGATGGTGACCGTCTGTCCCAGAGTCCCGGACACTGAGGGAGGCTGAGTCAGTGTAGACTGGGCCCAGGACCCTGAAAAGAGGAAAAAAACACTCTGGTGAGTTCAGTTTTGGGGCATCAGTTGAGCCTGAGGTGGTGGAGACCAAGGATCAGCCCAGATGCCCCCCTCCCCTCCATGGAGGCCTCACCTGTGCCCTGAGTGAGGAGGGTGAGGAAGAGCAGAGCCCAGGCCATGGTGGAGACTCCCCAAGAGCACTGCCTTCTGAGACCCCAATCCTGAGCCTGGCTCCCCTAAACCTCTCTTATCCCCTCCCTCTGCCTCAGAGTTGGGAGGGGCCTCTATGCAAATCTGCTTTCTGCACCTGCCTCTCCTCACCCTCCTCTGTACTGGCCCTTGATCCTAGATTATTCTGTATCCCTAGGCTACAGAGCTTACCTCTGGGATTAAAACTCTTGACCTGTATTTCCTGAGTCAGGAGGACAGAGCCCAGGACAGAGCCCAGGACATGGAGCTCATCTTGGACGTCGCTGTTATTCCTAAGGCAGGAGTCATGGTGGTTCCCGCTGAGGAATCTTAGGATTTCAACTCATTGTCTGAGGGATGAGGGTGAGAACAGGGTCCACGACAGGCTGAGAGAGATACATTAACTTGGTTTAAGGGATCTAAAGACAAAGATGGATAGTTTTCACTTCCCTTCAGTCTTCTTGGTCCTGCCCAGAAGGGTAGGCCATCATGCATTATTCTGTCCCTTGCTTCTGCACTGCCTAAGATTGGGGCCTGAGTCTGAGCCCTGGGATTCATTTACTTGTCCAACTACAGAAGGACTTATTGGAGTACAATGGATTTGGACTCTTTCCCCATATCCCTTTAGAGGGGCTGAAAGGGAAGCAGCTCTTGGGACGTCATCTGGCCTAGTGAACCACAGCAGTCACCTGCCCCAGATCCAGGCCTTTGCTGCCACCTGGTGACCTCATGTGGTACATCCCAAGCTCCAGGGAAGGCAGCTGAGTGGGAGGTGGAAATCCCTGCTGTGCCCCTTCCCCTGAGTTCACTCATTCCCCACCCAACACAGTACTAGGCTTCCTGATCCCTTCAAATCCATTTTATGCTCCTTTCCTTTTTCTCCTGAACCTCCTACAGAATGGAACCTGTCTCCTGCCACACCAGGTGCCCAGACGCTGCCCTTCAGGGTCACACTACCTGTCCTGGGAAAGTTCCTCACACAGTTAATGCCCTCAGGCAGCTCTGGGGTGAGGGCTGAGGAAACATTGGATGAGAAATAAAATCAACCCCAGCAGGAAGGTTAGATGAGAAAATGGGATGAGGAGAACAACTGGCTCCTCAAAGTGTTATCAGATTTAAAATGCTGTAAGAACCACAAATGATACCAAAGAAGAGGCCAAAGGACCAATTACATAAAATAACTAATAACCAACAAAAATTAAATCAAATATATTAAAAATATACAAAAATCAAATCGCATTTTCTTATATCCCCAGCCAAATTAAAATTTATGTTTCCTTTCACAAACACACCATTTTTTAAGAGAGAAAATATCTGGAAGAAATGCTATGAAAAATATATGACATCTAAGCTAGAAATCCTACAGGAAATTGAATGGCAGTTGTCTGAGCAACTGATTCTCTGGTTGCATTGACAGTAAAACACTGAGGATGTTGTTAAAGTGAGAACACCAAAACATTTCAAATCTCCTCTAAATAATAACTACACTGTCATCATCAAAAAACTTTTTACAACCCATATATACAGTTACAATTAGAGTGATATTTGAGAAAATGCAGGTGGCTAGTCCCCCACCATAGTCACCAAAAAACAAGATGCACAGTGAAGTGGTATTTCCAGAAATGTCATATTTGGAAACATCCTGTTTGTTCAACATCTGGCTACAGGTTTTCCATCTTCTGCTCCCATACAAAATATTGTAATTATCCCATTAAGAGGAAATTATCATACCACCTTCAAAAGCAGAAATGCAGAAAAGGCATTGGAGGCTCCCTGCCCTCATGGAAACATGTAGAATATTCATGGAGAATCTCAGTCCTGTTTCTACAGTCAGGGAGAAAGTCCTGGGTCAGAACAAAGATGAAAACCAGCACAGAAGATCTTCCCCATCCTGTAGGTTGTCTCCATAGGACATCCCCCCCCACAGCATGGACTCTCCCCCCAGCCTTACACTGACCCAGGGCTGCCCCTCAGGACTCCATCTGTGTCTCCAGCAGAGGACATCTCATCACACTCTTGCTCTGACCAGCTGATAAGTGGTCACCCTCTGTCACTCTTCCAGTCTTAAATGAGTAGTGCATGAAGTTACTTTCCATATTCTGGAAAGAAAAGAAGAAAACTGGAAAGGAATTTTGAAAACAAATGGAAAGATGTGAGCCTTATGAGAAAGACTGAACTATTAGACAGGGTGACCATTGCCTGGTTTGACAGGAAAGAGGGCACGTCTGGGACCCAGGATGTCAGTGCTGAAAGCAGGAAAGTGAAGAGTTGGTCTCCCAACCAGGTCTTCTTGAACTTAAGTCCAATTTCATTCAGAAGCCAACAAATTCTTACACAGAGATTTAGTTCTTTGTGTATGTAGTGATTCCTCATAACTGGAATTCCAGCTAGAAGTGGAATCGTTTTACCAGGGATTAAATAGTTGTGAGAATTCCTGAAGAATTGGGGAAAGAACTACAAAATATCTCTTCCCTTATGGAACAAAGGGGCCATTTGGAAAGGGTCCATCCTAATGGTGAGACAGTCCACGTGCAGGGCACCTCCAGGACAGGGGTTCAGGGATCTGACAGGAGGGGCAATTTGGAGAGAGCACAGTGTGTCACTCAAAAGGGTTTTAAATTGTCCTGATGCAGAAGCCACAGCTCACAGAAGATGACGGGACAAGCAACCCGGACACGTGGACAGATCGTCAGCTAAACAAAGAATCAACAGAGGATTTAAACGAGACCCCTTGTTTCATCGTAGAATGACGGCTACATCCAGGATAGAACACAAAATACTCAACATACGAACAACCAGGTAAAGCTCAACTGTAATAAAAGTCAAAATTTAAAAAGGCACCTCCTATCAGGGAGACATGTTGGACTTTCTCACGAAGACTTTAAACCACCTTTTTAAAAATAATGTAGGAAACAAAGCCTTGAAAAAGGAAAGAAAATATTGAAATTCTTAGCCAAGTAACAGAAGATATAATGAAGCACAAAGTGGAGGTACTGCAAATGACAAGTGCATGAGACGGGATTAACGGCAGATTGGGTCCTGGGAATGAAACTAGTGATCTCCAATCACAGCAATGGAACTGTCCAAAGCAAACACAGAGGAAAAAATGAATTCTATAACATGGAATATTATCAGTGAATGTGGGACTACTTCAAGTGACCTAATAACACATATAATTTGAATTTCCAAATGAGAGGAGACAGAGTGACAGGAACAAACCACATCACCAGAAGCTCAGCAAACCCCAAACATAAGCCATATGAAGAAAACCACATCAAGTCTCATTATAAACAATTCTCGTTTGTGTGGACACATTTCCAGACCACTCTTTGGCTTCACCAATTATTGATTTATTAGTAAAACATCAACTACAGAAGTTTGCTCCCTGAGGAATCTGTCACATTGTTTCTAGCTCTCTCTCCTCTCCCAACCCTCACAACACAAAGTCCAGTCACCAGAAGATCCTCACTCTGGCCATTGCGGGTGAAACTGAGTAAATACCCAACTATGTCTACTCTTCCTAAACCCCACTAAACCTGTATTGAAGGTCATAGTCATATGCCAGAGTTTTCTGTAAGAGACCAAGGAACAGAGATATAGACAACAACACAAATTTGGAAGCCCGGGTGCATATTGACGATTGTTAACTGACTTAATCTGACAAAGCCCAGTCCCAAGTCTGCAAAAGTGCAACCGGACATATTATTTTTAAATCTCGATCAGTTGTGAGTATAGAAGTGATGAGTTGAAATAAATTAAAAATTAAAATAAGTGACAGCTGTTCCAGAAGCAGGTGGATCTCCATATCCTCTCTCCTCCTGGTAGTGAGGCTGCTACCAGCCTCACTGTCCATGTTGCTTCCCTGCACAGAGGGTAAAACTCACTTGTCTGGATGAGGGGAGGCCAGGCGGAGTTGAGTCTGAGGGATCATGAGGAAAACCTCACGTGCCTCACGAACACTGTGTCCTCTGCCCACCTCTCTCTAATGGTCCTCCCCATTGGTGCCTTTCCCTGACAGGCAATAGACAGAATGATTCATCTATAAGGAAGCACATCTGCCAGAGGTGGACAGCAATGACAGCACCTTGTAGTGTTCGGGTCTAAGTGGCCTAGATTTTCATTTCTACATCTTGTCTCTGCTAGGCTTGTCTTGACATAAGCCATGTCACAGGGTCCCCATCAGCCAAGAATAATCTGTCTTCGTCCCAATGAAGTGACTTCACACTACCCCTGGAATCCATGCTAAACCAATGCACAGAAAATGTGAGGCATATAATCCCTGACAATACTCCTACTGGAGAACAAGGACACATGCCCAAGCCTAGGGATCCCTTCTCTTCCTCTGAGGCATTGACTGCTGTCTACAGGAGGGGCTCCTGTAGATCCCAGGGGCTTTCCCTCAAGTTTGAGCACATCTTTTAGGGTCACTGCCTCCTGGGGCCTCACCTGACAGACACATTATTCTTTCCTCACTCAGCTGGTTTGTGGCTAGTTCTTACTGATGCAAAACCATGTGTTGTTTAGAGATGCAACCTAGGGAGGTGTGGGAGGAGGAATGTAAAGAAAACAATAGAACGATTAACACCAACATCAGCGCTGTGGCAAATTGGGCAGTGGGAAGAACGGAGAGGATTTGGGTGGGTAGATGTACTATGGGTCGATGTGGTTTTCATTTATTATTCTTCCTGAAATTGTGAATATTCATTTTACAAGGTCTTCTTGAGAAATGATGCATTTCATAATAAAAAAGATTTAAAAATTAAACAGAAATGTACATGAATATTTTTCCTTGTTTAGCTATATACACAGGAACTCAGAACACATGCAGAAGTAGAGAAAGTTTCCATGAGAAAGAGCAAATGTAAGTGGAGAAAAATGTCCCTCTGGTCTTTTATGGATGGTGGAACCAAACTACCATGAATCAATGAACTCCCTCAACAGAAGCATGCAAAAATAACAGGTGGGATACCCATCAAATGGAATATTATTCAGCCATAAAAACTAATGCAGTACAGATTCATGCTACAACGTGGATAAACCTTGAAACATCATGGTAAGTGAAAGGAGCCATAGACAAAGGACCAGATAATGTATGAAATACTTTATGTGAAATGTGCAGAATAATAAACCACAGAAACGAAGTAGAAGATATTTGCCCAGGGGAGGGGCGTGGGGGATCATGAAGTGATGCTGATTTGTACGAAGTTTACATTTTGGGAGATGATGTGTCCTGGACATATATAGTGCTGATACTTGCACACCTTTCTGAATAAACTAAAATTACTGAATTATTCACAATTCACAACGGTGAATTTGATGGCATGTACAATACATCTAAAAGAAACACTCTTAAGAAGTAAAGGATATGAATTATACAACCTATTCCCAAATGATTCTGAAAGTGAAATATTTGTTTTATGTGAGAGTATATATACTTATACACATACATGCTCAGACACAGAATAATAAGGCAAATATGACAAAATGTTAAAAATTCATCAATCTAGGTCATGAATAGATGGGAGATTTTATAATATTTTTCATTATTTCTGAATGGTTGTAATTATTTCAACATAAGAGAAAGAAAAAGTGAATGACAGCATGCATGAGGAGTGAAGACAGTTGAGTTAGCTCAGGGAAGGTTAGCTCAGGGAAGGTTTTGGTATCACTTCCCCATGAACTCAGACCACTCTGGAAACTGCCACTGCTGGTGAATGAACAACAGTAATAATCCGCCTCGTCCTCAGCCTGGAGCCCAGAGATGGTCAGGGAGGCCGTGTTGCCAGACTTGGAGCCGGAGAAGCGAGCAGGGATCCCTGAGGCCTGGGAACTGACAGCATAAATCAGGAGTTTTGGGGCTGTGCCCAGGTGCTATTAGTACCAGGAGACAAGATCATAAGCCCCAAGGTCGCTGCTGCTTCCAGCACAGGAGATGGTGACTGACTGTCCGAGAGTCCCAGATGCTGAAGGAGGCTGAGTTAGGGCAAACCTGGCACAGGACCCTGAAAAGAAGAAAACCACCCTCTGGTGAGTTCACTGCTGAGGCCCAGCTGAGCCTGAGGAGGAGGAGACCAAGGCTCAGCCCAGATGTCCCCATAGTCCCTTCCCAGGAGGCCTCACCTGTGCCCTGAGTGAGGAGGGTGAGGAGGTGAAGAGCCCAGGCCATGGTGATGACACCCAAGAGCACTGCCTTCTGAGAACACAAACCTGGGCCTGGCTTCCCCAGACCTCTCTTATCCCCTCCCTCTGCCTCAGAGGACGGAGGGGCCTCCATGCAAATCTGCTTCCTGACCTGTCTCTCCTCACCACCTCTGATCTGGCCCTGGATTCTAGATAGTTTGGCATCACTGGACGGAAGAGCTAATTTGAAATGATTAAAATTCTCTGACATATATTTTCTGAGTCAGGACAGACTGAGCTCATGACAGAGCCTAGGGAATCAAGCACCCCTGGGGTGTACTTACTTTCCAATCATGGAAGTCATGGTGTGGATGGTGGAGGAATCCCTGGTTGTGCCCTCCTTGCCATGTGGGACAAGGGTTAAGAGAGCTTCCAGGCTGGCTGGGATGAGCAGACATCTAATTACTCCTCTTCCCATGACCAAAGGCAGAGCTGGGATCCCTTCATCTCCCTGCACCCCTTCTTGGTCCCCTTGGTTATCAGGTCCTCATGCATCACTCTATCCCCTGCTCTGCAGTGGTTGGAGGTTGAGGGGTGTTTATTGGCATTTCTAGGAAGGAATTTATTGAGCACAATAGATACTGGACACCCATTCCTTTGTGTGTCACTTAGGAGTGGCTCAGGAAGCAGCCACTGACACTTTACACAGGGCAGGATAGCAGCAAAAATTACCTTTCCTGAATACAGGCCCTTGCTGACCCCTGGTGGCCACAGATGTGGATGCCAAGTGCCCAGGGAAGGCAGCTGAGAGAGAGCTGGAAACCCACGCTCTGCTCCTGCACCTGTCCCCCCTCCTTCCCCTTCCAGCTCAGTACCAGGCACCCTAATCCCGTCTCATCCCCTTCACGATCCTTTCCTTTGACTTCCTCCAGATGAAATATGTCACCTGCAAAAATCGGGTCGCCCAGATGCTCCCTCTCAGTGTCGCCTTATTTATCCCAGGAAGGCCTTGTCCCACAGTTAGTATAAGTGAGGTGGGTGTTGGGTCAAGGCTGAGGAAACCTTAGACATTAAATTAATTCAGTCCAAGTAGATGTGTGGATGAGAAAAATAGGCCCATGAGAAGATGATCCAATTCTCAAAATGGTTAGAAAAAAGAATAATGCAGGAAAGAGAGAGCTCGAGCAGGATGGAGAGTGAACTAATGGAAATCGAGAGAAAGATTCCAGTTTTGGGGGATCTTGGAAATGGGGACTGGGGTCAGGATTGGCCTCAAGGGACAGCTCCAGGGACCTCTCATCAGGCAAATCTGTGTGATACAAGGGACAAGGGGGTGTTCTTTGTCTTGCCCCTTTGTGCACGTTGAGACTACCTCACCTGAGAGCTGTGAGACTTCCTGAGGCAAAGTTTCCTCACCCACAGAGAAATGCTTGGCCTAGTGTGTTTTTCTAGAAGGAGGTGGTTTTTGGCCTAGACTCTCACCAGAGCTGATTGGCCCTTTCCAGAATGGAATTGTACATGTCCCCTCAGGTATTGGACAAGGAGCTCTATGGAATACAAATTTCTGATGAAACTATTTTAGTGCCACTGTTCATACCATGTGACAGACATTTCTAAGAACATATGAAAGGTGTGGCCGTGGCTGAGTGTGGAATGAGCAAAGTCGTGGCCTCTGGGGATTGGAGAAAAACAAAAGTGTGGTTTGGAGAAATGATAGTTTTGTGTTTGAGACTATTGTCTGTGTGTGTTTAAACATTTATATGCTATGTTATTTAGAGATTAGTTTATGTAATGATGTCTATTTTTTGAGATGATAATAAAATGGTAACTGCTTGAGGGCAGTCTCATAAATCAATCACTAGGCGTGTGAGACTAGATTCGTCACCCAGTAGCTTGGATCTTTATCTCTTGAGATCTCTGTGGAGGCTTCCTGTGAACATTCCAGGGGTCCACGTGCTTCCTGCAAAAAGCAAACCACTGGTCTTCATGAAGAGCTGCCTTGCATCTGTGCTATGTTGTGTGAGTACAAGGAACACACTCAGGGCCCCCAGAATACAAGAGTCCCAGTTTTATTAAAATTCTTCTAGATTTTGTGCCCATACAATAAGACGTGACATAGAAATAATAAGCATGATTGCCACAAAAAGGAGGCAAAATTACCAGTTGCGCTTAATATAATTCCCATCCAATAAACCTGAAGTATGTAAATTAAAAAACAAAACACAAAAATCAATTCCTTAATTATCATCTTTTAGGATGAATTAATTCTGGTGATTCATTAAACAACAGCAATTTGTAAAAAGAGATAAAATTTTCAGAAGAGATACAATGGTACATGACCCAAAAATTTAATGGACATGAGTGGTAATCATCCTGAGATGTTGATTCCTCCATTACACTGAATAATAAAAACACTGGCAGATATACTGACCATAGGGACATCTAAAACATTTCAAATTGTCTCTGCCAAAAGTGACTTCTCTCTCATCTTTTTTTTTGTTTTTGGTGATGAAGATTGGCCCTAAGCTAACATCTGTTGCCAATATTCCTCTTTTGTTTGAGGAAGATGGTCCCTGAGCTAACATCTGTGCCAGTCTCTCTCTACTTTGTATGTGGGAAGCCACCACAACATGGCTTAACGAGCAGTGTTCAGGTCCGCACCTGGGATCTGATCCCGCTAAGCCTGGGCCACTGAAGCAGAGCACTATGCCCCTGGGCCAGCCCCTCACCACTTTTTTAGTAAAGAATTTATATACATAGTTTAACTACTTAGGAAGGTGCAGGAGACTGTTCCTACAGCTTGTGACTCCACACACGAGACACAAGTGCTGTGGAAGCTCCAGAAATCTCTCATTCTAACAATCCTGTTCACTCATCATCTAACTTGTGGCTTTTCTTTGTCATTCTCCCCATTATAAATGCAGTATTTTGAGTATATTTTCTCAGAAGAAAATTATACTCCCACTTGAAAAAGAGATGCACTGGTAGAGACAGTGGTGGCTCCCTGTCCTTCTCTGCATGTGTAGATATGCTGTAAGGATCCCATTGATGCCACTACGGTCAGGGAGCGAGTCTTATATCAGACGCCATAGAAGATGACCAGATAGTGGCCCTCTGCCACCTTCTGTTTGTTTCCACAAGGACACACATTTGACAGGCAGGTGCAGCCTCTGACCAGCCTCACAGAGACAAGGGGCCATGACTCAGGACATTCTTCTGTGTCCAGTGGCAGAGTCTCCTTCCCACTGTGGTGAACCAGCTGCTGAGGGGTCCATGGAAGACACTGTTCCAGCCTAGATTATTTAAGCATAAAGGTGCTGACAGTTTACGAAGGAAAGAAAGAAGGTAATTGGTAAAAGATTTGAAAAAGTAATTGATGGTGAGAATGTTATGAGAAGATTGAGCTCTCCAGTAGGTGACTGTGCTGGGGTGCTCTAGATAAATAGAACCAATATAAATATAATATAAGGATTTATATATTTTTAGAAATTTAATATATATTAAATAGAATATGTTATTATAGAATATATAATAACATAATAATTATAATATAATTTAATAATATAAAATATAATTATAATGTTATATAATAAAGTAATAATGTTAATATGCATTAAGAATAATCATTATGTAATATTAATAATATATTATGCAATTATATAATATATTAATTATGCAATTATTATTGTATTAGTAATATATAACATTAATTTGATATAAAATTGTATATAGTATTAATACATTAAATACATACATAGATTAGTGAGAAATTGGCTCTTGCCTGATTATTGATTATTGAGGCAAGAAAGTCCCATGAGCTGTCTTCTTCCAGCTAGAGAACAAGGAAAGCTGGTGTTGTAATTCAGTTGAAGTCCAAAGGCCTGAGATCCAGTGAAGCTGATGTAAGTTTCACCATGAGGGCAGGAGAAGATGAGATGAGATGTCCCAGCTCAGCAGTGAGACAAGAGAAGAGGTGAATTCCTCCTCCCCTCACCTTTTGTTCTACTCAGGCCCTCAGTGGATTGGATGATGTCGAATCTACTTTAGATTGGAGGGCAATCTACCTTGCTGACTCCACTGATTCAAATGCTAATCTCATCCAGGAGCACCCTCACAGACACACCCAGAAATAACATTTAATCTGGCCGCCTGTGGCCCATTCAAGTTGACCATAAAATTAACCATCACAGTGACCATCCATCCTGACTGGCCCAGGAATAAAGTCCTTGTCAGGTCATGGAAATTTCAGTGCTAAAACTAGGAAAGTTCTGCCAAAATGGGAAGTGTTAGTCATGGCTCAGGTCTTCTGGTGCCCAAGCCTAGGTCTATTCAGATGTTCCAACAATTGTTGGCCAAATATATATATATATATATATAATCAGTGATTCATTGTAACTGGAACTCCAGCTAGCAATTGGGTTGGCTCATCATGCAACACAGATATATTGGAGATTCCAGAGGAAAGGGGAGAATACTCACCAGATTTCTCTTCCCTTGTGGGAAAAAATGTGATTTGAGGAAGAAGTCATCCTCATGGGGGGACAATGCACATGCAGGATGGCTCTCAGAGAAGAGCTCATTGATGTGAAGGAAGGGGAGACTCCACATACCACAGAGTCACAACTCGACTTCCTTCCTGCTCAACTTTCTTGAATATGGGGTCAAAATGAGATGTCCTGAAGGAAAAAGAGCATTTAACCCTTTGTCCTTAGTCTTTCAGCAACGTCTTCAACTTTTCTCAGTTGCTCTTCTTTCAGTAACGGAGGTGCAGAAGGTGAACCCCACCAAGGAGGGCCATCCTGACTGGAGCATGGGGGGCATTTCACCAAATAAGATGTCATTTCTGGAGACTGAATCCAGGACGGTTTGCAGCTGTATAGGAGACAAGGCATTTAAAGTGGGGGTTTCCCTGAGAACTGCCAAAAATGCCCAAAACACGTCTCTCCTTGTCTTTCTGTTACTGCAGTTGAAGAGGTGGGAAGAATTGCATAATCATCTCTCTCCACTCGAGAAATAATTTTAATTAATCATTTAAATACCTACACAATTGAATTTAATAATCAATAGTCTTGGTATATCTTTGACAGAGTTTGGAAAAGAGCCATAGTTGATATAGAAAATAAAACAAGAATACCAAAAAGTTGAATTGTTTTAAAAGCAGAATACTTCCCAATTAACTAAGGTAGAATTGTTTTAAGAGCAGAGTATCTCCCAATTAACTAAGATAAATCACACACAGAAATCGTCTAGTCAAAAGAAAACTAATTTCTTGTATGCACATTATCCATCAATTCTAATTTTAGCATTTGTTCAAAATTTAACATTTTGAAGTGCAAATAAAGAAACCTCCCAATCATTACAAAAAAGTACAATTTTTCCCCACTTGATATGCAGGTTCTCTTGCAGGGTGGGGGTGTTCTTGACACGGGGGAAGAAAGATGTTCCATAAGTCGTTTCCTTATACCCAAGAGAAAAGGAAAGTTCTGCATTTACAAAGAACAATTATTTGTGACATAAGCACATTGCCACTAACAGGCTTCTGTTCTTTTACTGGAAACTTGTTTAGGGGGTTTTTATAGTTTACAGTCTCAAGCCCTCTTCTTTATTCCATTATTAAGTCCAAAGGTTTACAATTTTCATTGTTTATATAAACATCCAATTTATTTACATCTTACTTTTCATGTTTTTTAAAAAATCCCCCCAAACTTCAATGATCTGGTTTGGTTTTGGTCTCAGTTACAATTCTACTTTTATGACTCTTTTCTCAGAGTCGGTTCTGACCTGTGCTGAATTACTCCAGATTTTGGTACAAAGTTGTCTTGCCCATTTTCCGAGCTCCCTACATCTAACTTTCCACCCAGGGGGAACCTATTTCTTCTTCTTCTTCTTCTTCTTTTTTTTTGAGGAAGCTTGGCCCTGAGCTAACATCTGTGGCCAGTCTTCCTCTTTTTATTTGTTCCTTTCCAAAGCCCCAGTACATAGTTTTATATCCTGGTTGTAGGTCCTTCAAGCTCTTCTATGTGGGACACCACCTCAGCAGGGCTTGATGTGTGGTGAGTAGGTCCACACCCAGGATCCAAACCAGCAAACCCCAGGCCACTGAAGCAGAATGTGCAAACTCAACCACTATACCACAGGGCCAGCCCCTAGTGGGAGCCTATTTCTGATACTGAAATACTCCCAAAACTCAGAGCAAATGGGTAGAGATAAAAGTTATGAGACTGTGGCATAAGGGCTATCTTGGACAGACCCAAGATCCAACCAAATAAATGGTAAATGTATGTTCTTATCCAGAGAAAGACCAGACTACTGTATGAGATAAAATGTGGTCTTCCTAGCAAAGAGGTCTGCACCTGGAACATATGCTGGTAGAACTTTCAGACTTCAAATAATGCCATAAAACAGGGATCATTGAACCACATCTTATGGACCAAACCTGGCCTTGTACCTGTTTTTGTTTGGCCCTAAAGCTGAGAATGTATTATACTTTTAAATAGTTACATTTTAAATGGTTTTATAAGTGCCTACATAATATTCTCAAATTTTTGATTTGTGACTCTTGATTCACAAGAGTCCTTTGGCCTTTTAATAAAAAGTACCTGTGACTAGCCTCGTGATCTAGTGATTAAGTTCAGCATGCTCTGCTTTGGCAGCCCAGGTTCCGTTCCCAGGCATGGACCTACACTATTCATCAGGCCATGCTGTGGCAGTGTCCCATATACAAAATAGATGAAGATTGGCACAGATGTTACCTCAGGCTGAATCTTCCTCAACCAAAAAGAAGATTGGCAACAGATGTTAGCTCAAGGTGAAACTACCTCAGCAAAAAAAAGAAAAAGAAAGAAAAGGTAGCAATTCCTAAAATATAAAGAGCACTGAGACATTTAAGAAGATGTTCAACCTCAAGAGTAATGAGAGAAAATACAAAATAAAAGTATACCAAGATAACGTTTTTCATCTAACAGATTGACAAACATCGAATATTTGTTGCTGGCGTTCTGAATCGATTCATCCTCCATGGAAGGAATATGATAACAATCGATGGACATTACAACCACACAGCCTTTGACCCAGCAAGTCTACTTCTAGAAATGCATCCTATGGTCATATTCACACATGAATCCAAAGGAGTATATAAGTTTATCATTGTAGTATTATTTGTAAGATCAAAGTCTTGGTGATAATTATTAGTGTCCAGTGGTTGAAATGCTACCACGGAATGCTCTGCAGCCTTATAAAGAATGGGGCACTGATATATGCCTGAGCTCTTTCTGGAAGGATGTACAAGGCATGCTGCATGTGATGGTCTTTGATACAGAGGACCATGGCAGGGGACTTACTCTTCCCTTTACCCCATATAAAGTCTCATGTGGGTCCCTTGGAAGCAGAGCCTGAGAGAGGACAGGGGCCCATGTGATTAAGAGGAGTGTTCTTGAGAGAAAACAGGAAGGGAGAGAGGGAGCAGGGTGGGGAAGGTACAAGGGTGAAGTCTGGCCCCTGCCTGATGCAATGGAAGCTCTGGATCATAAGTTGTACCATAGGATGTATCTCACTTTAAGGAGAGGGAGCAGGGCTTGTGGACCCCTGGAGCAGTCGGTCATTGGCTCCAGAAGATGGTGGGTAGCTTCCAGGCACCTCTTCTCAAGGCAGCTTCTACCTTCAGAGGCCCGTGGGAGAAGGCTGCCTGTGTGAGCAATTAGCTAGAACACCCTCCATAGCTGGGAGATAAACACACCAACTGAGCCATTGCACCAACAGCATCTGATACTGGTTACATTTGAACATTTTCTGCCAATGTGCATGTAGTATCTAATGCTTAAATCAAATTAATTAAATTTGTTCTAAAGAATTCCACAACTTCCCCAAACAAAAGGCCTGTGACCCGAAAGAATGAAAATCAGACCATCTTCACATCTCTTCCCTATTGCACTGAATGCTAGTGAAACAATGAGGCAGCGTCCACAGTGCTCTGGAGGAGAGAAGTGTGTCCCAAGAACATTATACCCAGGACAATCATCACCTGAGTGAGAAGAACTGGCTTTCGGGGTGTTTAGGCCCTTGCCCAGGATGGAGAGATTTTCTCTCTACTCACAATGCTGCTACTCCTGGCGGAGAACATTGAAGTTTCTGATAGATCTCTTCTAGTGAGCTAGAAGCTGTCACTCTGAAGCAGGTGCCTGGTAGCAGACTATGCAGATATACTCAGCCCCATTCTTGGGCGGTGCCCCAGCGAAGGGGAGGGCAGCTCTACCCCGAAGGATGGGGCCGGAAAAGCGGTTGGAGACAGATGTTGGGCATTTGGTGTCCAATATATGAGCTGCAGAGGATCTTGGCCATGTTTCTTCAGGAACCATCCTGGCACATTCCCAGTTGTGACAGGTCCCACACTCACAGAACAGGAGAAGGTGACTGTCAGCCCAGACATCACCGTGAGGAAGGGATCCTGGGTCACCACAGACTGTGACCCGACAGGAGAGAACAGAAGGAGATGCCCATGAGCACTGCAGTTAGGGCAACTCCTCCACGGAGCCCGTTGTTCATGCGCACTCCCCAAAGGTTAGGGACTCTGCTCAGATCTGCGCAGACGCCCGTGGAGAGGACAGTGGCCCAGGACATGTTGGCGATGCTCCTGTGGACACTGCTTCCTGCCCCCACAGCTGCGGCTGGCCTCCTCCAATTTTAACTCTCCTTCTTCTCCATCTACGTTTTGTTTTTTTTTTTAATTTTACTGAGGTCACATTGGTTTATAACATTATGTAAATTTCAGGTGTATATCATTATATTTCAGCTTCTGTATAGACTGCATCCTGTTCACCACCAAAAATCTAGTTTCCATCCCTTACCATACATATACATCCCTTTACCCTTTTCACTTTCCGCCCAATCCCCCTCCCCTCTGTTAAGCAGCAATCTGTTCTCTGTACCTGTTATTTTTATTTGTTTATCTTTCACACTTTAATGAAATCATATGGTATTTGTCTTTCTCTGTTAAACTTATTTCACTTAGCATAATACCCTCAAGGTCCATCCATGGTGTCACCAATGGCATAATTTCCTCTTTTTTAGGGCTGAGTAGTATTCCATTGTATATATATATACCACATCTTCTTTATCCATTCATCTTTTAATGGACACTTAGGTTGCTTATAAGTCTTGGATATTGTGAATAATGCTGCAATGAACATACAGGTGAATAATATATTTTCAAATTAGTGTTTTCAGGTTTTGGGGAAAAAGCCCAGAGGTAGAAATTTGGATCATATGGTATTTCTATTTTTAATATTTTGAGAAATCTCCATACTGATTTCTATAGTGGTTGCACCAGTTTGCATTTTCCACCAGCAGTATCTAAGGGTTTCCTTTCACCACATCCTCTCCAACACTTGTTCTTTCTTGTCTTTTTAAAAATAGCCATTCTGACAGGTATGAGATGAAATCTCATGGTAGTTTTGATTGGCATTTCCCTAATAATTAGTGAAGTTGAACATATTTTATGCACTTGTTGGCCATCTGTATATCTTCTTTGGAAAAATATCTGTTCAGATTTTCTGCCCATTTTTTGATTTGGTTGTTTGTTTTTCTGTTGTTGAGTTGTATGTGTTTTTTTATACATTTTGGAAATTAATCCCCTATCGGTTTTATGATTTGCAAATATTTTCTCCCAGTTAGTGGGTTGTCTTCTCCTTTTGTTGATGGTTTCCTCTGCCATGCAGAAGCTTTTTAGTTTGATGTAATCCCATTTGTTTATTTTTTCTTTTGTTTCATTTGCCTGAGGAGGACACAGTATTTGAAAAGATATTGGTAAGACCGTTGTCAAAGAACATAGTGCCTATATGTTTTTCTAGGAGTCTCATGAGTTCAGGTCTTATGTTTAAGTCTTTAATCCATTGTCAAATAATTTTTGTGTATGGTGTGACATAATGATCCACTTTCTTTCTTTTGCATATGGCTGTCCACTTTTCTCAACGTCATTTTATGGAGAGATTTTCCTTTTTCCATTGTATGTTCTTGGCTCCTTTGTCAAAAATTAGCTGTCTACAGGTGCATGGATTTATTTCTGAGATCTCAATTCTGTTCCATTGATCTGTGTGTCTGCTTTTTTGCCAGTACCCTGCTGTTTTGATTACTATGGCTTTGTAGTATATTTTGAAATCAGGGAGTGTGATACCTCCAGCTTTGTTCTTTTTTCTCAGGATTCTTTAGGCTATTTGGGGTCTTTTGTTGTTCCATGTATATTTTAGGATTCTTTGTTCTATTTCTGTGAAAACTGCCTTTGGGATTCTGATTGACATTGCATTGAATCTGTAGATTGCTTTAAGTAATATGCACATTTTAACTATGTTTCTTCTTCCTTTTTGTGAACATGGAATATCTTTCCATTTCTTGATGTCTCCTTCAATTTATTTAAATAATATCTTATACTTTTCAGTCTATAGATCTTTCACTTCCTTGGTTAAATTTATTCCTAGGTATTTTATTATTTTTGTTGTGATTGTAAATGGGATTGTATTCTTGATTTCTCTTGCTGATAGTTCTTATTGGCATATAGAATTGCAACTGGTTATTGTATGTTGATTTTGGACCCTGCAACTTTACCATATTTGTTAATTATATCTAATAGTTCTTTGGTGAATTCTTTAGATTTTTCTATATATATAACCATATCATCCATAAAGAGTGGCAGTTTTACTTTTCATCCTGGATACTTTATTTCTTTTTCTTGTCTAGTTGTTCTGGCTAAAACCTCCAGTAATATGTTGAATAAGAGTGGCAAGAGGGGGCCTCAGCCTTGTCTTTTTCCTGTCTCAGAGGAACAGCTTTCAGTTTTTTACCCTAGAGTGTGATGTTGGCTGTTGGTTTGTCATATATGGTCTTGATTATGTTGAGGTACTTTCTTTATATACCCATTTTACTCAGAGTTTTTATCATAAATGGATGTTGGGTCTTCTCAAATGCTGTCTCTATATCTATTGAGATGATAATTCGATTTTTACTCTTTATTTTGTTCATGTGGTGTATCACATTGATTGATTTGTGAATGTTGAACCATCCCTTCAACCTGGGAATAAATTCCATTTAATCGTGGTGTATGATTATTTTAATATATTGTTTTCTTTGATTTGCTAATACTTTGTTTAGAATTTTTGCATCTACATTGATCAGCAATATTGGCCTGTACTTTTTCTTTGTTGTGTTGTCCTTGTTTGGTTTTTGGATCAGGGTAATGTTGGCCTTGTAAAAGGAGTTAGAAGTTATCTCCTCCTCTTCAATTTTTTGGAAGATTTTGAGAAGAATAGGTATTAAATCTTCTTTGAATGTGTGGTAGAAGCCATCCAGTCCTGGACTTTTATTTTTGGGGAGGTTTTTGATTACTCTTTCCATCTCTCTACTTGTGACTGGTCTATTCAGAGTCTCTGTTTTTTTTTTTTTTAATAATTTTATTTATTTATTTATTTATTTCCCCAAAGCCCCAGTAGATAGTTGTATGTCATAGCTGCACATCCCTCTAGCTGCTGTATGTGGGAAGCGGCCTCAGCATGGCCGGAGAAGTGGTGCATCGGTGCACGCCCGGGATCCGAACCCGGGCTGCCAGCAGCAGAGTGCGTGCACTTAACCGCTAAACCACGGGGCCGGCCCTCTACTTCTTTTTGATTCAGTTTTGGGAGGTTGTATGAGTCTAAGAATTTATCCACTTCTAGGTTATCCAATTTGTTGCTGTATAGCTTTGCATAGTATTCTTCTTTAATCCTTTGTATTTTTGTGGTGTCCATTGTAATTTCTCCTCTTGCATTTCAGATTTCATTTATTTGAGGCTTCTTTTTTTTAAGTGAGTCTAGCTATGGATTTGTCAATTTTGTTTATCTTTTCAAAGAACCACCTTCTAGTTTCATTAATCCTTTCTGTTGTCTTTTTAGTCTCTATTTCATTTATTTCTGCTCTGATTTTTATTATTTCCTTCTTTCTAGTGATTTTAGGCTTTGTTTGTTCCTTTTGTAGTTCTTTTGGGTATAGCGTGAGTTTGCTTATTGGAGATTTATATTGTTTCTTAAGGTAAGCCCTATTGCTCTAATCTTCCCTTTTAGTACCACTTTTAATGCATCCATAAGTTTTGGTAAGTTGTGTTTTCATTGTCATTTATCTCCAGGCATTTTTTATTTCTTCATTGATCCAATAGTTGTTCAATTGTGTGTTCATTAGTCTCCACATGTTTGTGACTTTTCCAGCTTTTTTATTGTAGTTGATTTCTAGTTTCATACCATTGTGGTTGGAAAAGATGCTTGATATGATTTGAATCTTGTTAAATTTATTGAGGCTTGCTTTGTTTCCCTATGTATGGTATATCTTTGAGAATGTTCCATGTGCACTTGAGAAGAATGTGTTTTCTCCTGTTTTTGGATAGAATTTTCTACATATATCTCTTATGTCCATTGGTCTAGTGTTTCATTTAAAGCCAATGTTTCCTTGTTGACTTTCTATCTGGATAATCTTTCCACTGACGTAAGTGGGGTGTTAAATTCCCCTATTATTATTATGCTACTGTCAAGTTCTCCTTTTAGGTCTGTTAATAGCTGC
Source organism: Dicerorhinus sumatrensis harrissoni (assembly GCA_014189135.1). Taxonomy (NCBI): domain Eukaryota; kingdom Metazoa; phylum Chordata; class Mammalia; order Perissodactyla; family Rhinocerotidae; genus Dicerorhinus; species Dicerorhinus sumatrensis. The sequence goes on from JABWHU010001757.1 coordinate 6,080,661, forward strand.
TTTATATACTTTGGTGCTCCTATGTTATGCACCATATGTGTGTGTGTGCGTGTGTGTGTGTGTGTGTGTGTGTGTCTTATGTCTTCTTGGTGGAATGTCGCTTTTATCATTAAATGAAGTCCATCTTTGTCTCTTGTTATCTTTTTTGGCTTGGAGTCTATTTTGTCTAATGTAAGTATGGCTACACTTGATTTCTTTTGGTTGCCATTTGCTTGTAGTATCATCTTCCAACCCTTCACTCTGAGTCTTTGTTTGTCTTTAGAGCAGAGATGGGTCTACTGGAGGCAGCATATTTTGGGATCTTGTTTATTAATCCATCCAGTCACTCTATATCTTTTGATTGGTAAATTCAATCCATTTACATTTAGGGTGATTATTGATATGTGAGAACATAGTACTGCCATTTGATCTTTTATTTTCTGATTGTTCTATATTTCCATTGTTTCTTTTTCCTTGTATTTGTGTCTGCCATTTCAGTTCGGTGGTTTTCTGTGACCTTTTTTCTCCGTTTTCTCTTTATTTATGATTTGTGACTCTGCTCTGAGTTTTTATTTTCTGGTTACCATAAGGTTTGTATAAAAATCTCAGAGATGAGATAGTCCTTTTCTGATAGCATCTTATCTTCATTAGCCTATGAAGGTTCTGTCCTTTTCCTCTTCCCCTTCTATGTTTTTGTTGTGGTAAATTACCCATTTGTGTTGTGAGTTTATTATCAAATTGAAGCGGGAATAGCTATTTTTGATGCTTTCTTTCCCTCTAGCCTTTATATTATATTTAAATATTCATTTATTCTGTTATAGAGTTACAATTTTCTGATTCTGTCTGTCTATTCATCACCTTGCTCAAAGCTTTCTAAACCCCTGCCTTTTTGTTTCAGGTAGGAGGGCTCTTTTCAACATTTCCTGTAAAGTAGGTCTAGTAACTATGAACTGTCAGTTTGTGTTTGTCTGGGAAAGCCTTTACTTCTCCTTCATATCAGAAGTATAATTTTTCTGGATAGAGTGTTCTTGGCTGATAGCTTATATTTTCCAATATTTTGAGTGTATCATTGCACTCTCATCCAGCCTATAGAGTTTCTGCTGAGAAATCCGCTGATAGCCTGATGGGGGTTCCTTTGTAGGTTATTATTTTATTTTCTCTGACCACCCTTAATAATCGTTCTTTCACATTGACTTTTTAAAGTTTTAGTATAATATACTTTGGAGAAGGTATTTGTGTTTTGAGAAAATTAAGAGTTCTATTATCTTCGTGTACTTATACATTGAGTTCCTCCCTCAGGTTTGGGAAATTCTCACCTATTATTTCTTTGAATAAGCTCTCTGCTCCTTTCTCCCTCTCTTCTCCTGGGGTCCCCATTATCCTTATATTGCTTTTCCTAGTTGAGTATTCCTATTTCATGTAGAATTTCTTCATTTTTTCAAAATCTTAGTTCTCCTCTTCCACCTGAATCATTTCTAGTTTTCTATCTTGGAGCTCACTAATTCTGTCTTCCATATAGTCTGCTCTATTTCCAATGCTTTCCACTTCTTTTTTCATCTTATTAATTGTGTTCTTCATTTCCAGAATTTCTGATTTATTTGTTTTGAGATTTTCAATCTCTTTGGTGAAGTACTCCTTCTGTTAATCAATTTTATTCCTGAGCTCATTGACCTGTCTTTCTGAGTTTTCTTGTAACTCATTGAGTTTCTTCATGACAGGTATTTTGAATTCTTTGTCAGTTAGAGCACATTCTTCTGTGACTTAAAGTTTGGTTTCCAGAAAGTAGTCATTTTCTTTCTGTTCCACTGTGTTACTGTAGTTCTTTGCGGTGCTCGATGAGTTGATCCTCTGCCAGTGCATTTGCTGTAGTAACCACCTTTCTTACTTGGGTAAGGCTTTGCTTACTTTTATTCTGAGCTGCTTCTGATTGTAACTGACAGCCTGCACATTTGACCATCCACTGCATCTGCCAGAGACATCGTCAGTGCCCTCCTTGTGCTGCTAGTGCCTCTGAGGTTGCTGGTTCCTTGCTGCTTATGTTGTTGCTGCAATTTCAGGTGTGACAACTGCGGTCACCAGGCAAAAAGCACTTCTGCTGCTTCTGGGGTCGCCTTGGGCGTATGTTCCCCACTGGCTTTCAGCAAGATACCCATGGGTTCAGGTGCGGCCTTGCACACCACCTGTGCTGCTGCTCCAATGCTATGGGGGTGCTGAAAAACACTGCTGCCAGTGGCATTGGCTTCAGGGGTGTCACTGTCACTGCCAGGTGCCTTGGGTCTCGTATGCAGCCCCTTCAGCTGGTAAAACTGGTGTCAGTGGTGCTGCCACTATTGGATGGGTCATGGGTTCTGCTGTGGCTCCTGAAGCTTCCCATCACTGTTGCCATCTGCCACTGCTGGGGGAGGGACAGGAGCTAATTGTGAGTGCCATTGCTTCTCCTGCAGACTGTGGTTGCTGACACACATTAGTTGTGCTTTTCAAAACCTCAGGTCAGGGCACCACCCTTCCTGCCAGTGGTATCTGCATTTTGGATGCTGTCCCCACTGATGAAAAGACCGGTGTCACTGTCAGGGGAGAGAGAAGGGGCTGGGTTGCTGACACCTGCTGTGTGTTGTGAAGCTTCAGGTCTTGTGTGCCACGTGCCACCCCTGGGAGTGCAGGGGATAAGCCACAAGTGCTCTGTCTGTTCCTACAGCCTCTGGTACTGGTGCATTCCAGTACACTCCTTGAGACCTCAGATCAGGACACAACCATCACCAGCAGGAGCATCGGGCATTCAGGATCACTGCTGACAGGTGATCCAAATCTTGGTGATCCAGCATTTTGGATCACCACTGACTGGGGAGGTTTCTCTCCTAGTTCCACTGATTCCTAAAGGTACAGTCCACCTACATTCAAATGTATAGATGCTTGAATCTCTCAGGCATTCTTATGTGCTGTGCAGGGAGTAGTTTGTTGGTCACTGGGTGTCGCACTGGTTATAACTTAGAAAGGAAGACAAACAGAACAACTCAATCCATGATGCTGATGTCACCTTCTCCTCCTTCTCCATCTCCTGAGTGAAGGGCAACATTCATGCAACCCCCCACCCTGCTTCATGCTTGTATCCAGGGCTGAGTCTCAGCTGGGTAAACACTCTGCCAGATGCATGGGTGGAAGAGGGGGTGATGAGGGCTTTGTTCCTGTTTTCCTTCTTTCTGCCACCTGCCTTCCCTGAGTGTCAGGGGCATCACAGCTGCTGAGGCATGCTTGCTGAGCACTTATAGAAAATGCAAATGGTGGCAGGTGAAAAGATTTGTAGCTGGGCCCACTTCTCTACAAACAGACATATGGTCCCACAGCACTACCTGATTCTTGCGTATCCAAAACCTCATATCCTCAAAGAAATTTTAGGCCTAATAGATTCAACTTTGGTCCTCCATCTGATTCCGTTTAAAGCAATCCTCAGTCCTTTCTTAAAAGCCTCCAAGGAAAACTGCTCCATTTCAAGTCCAAATTGCCCTCTCTGGCTCTACCTGAGCTTTGAAATGCTCGAATCCAGTCAGCAGCTCTGTGTCGAACACCATCGATACATGGTGGCATTCTGGGGCATTCTGACAGAAGGAGGATACATGTGGTCATTTGGAAACTCCCATTTTTGATCCACCCAGAAGCCTGGTCATTTATGGACACAAGGAATCAGGGAAGCTGGGACTCATTGCTCTGTGTTGGGTGTCTATTTCCTAATCCTTGTTCCAATCCTCATGGGAGTGACTGAAGGAGGTAGGATGGAGTGGTGGATGAATAAAAAGGAAATGGTCATGACAATTACCATCCTCACTTCTGTAACTGGTCACATGGGCATAGCTGGTATTTTTAACTATCTTCTTCCACTACCCATTCTGTATTCCCTTTGTCTTCAGCAAGCACCTCACCTGGTCATAGTTCTTAACCTGGCAAAGTGACCCAAACCTTCATTCCTGAAAGATCTGGGCTATCTGCAAGGTCAGCCTTGGTTTGTGCAAGTCCATGTTGCTGAGTCCATGCACCAATGCCATCCCTGCCACCATTGTCACTTTGTTCAGGAGACCGTGGGATGAAGACATGGGTGGCTGGGGAAAGAGGCTGACTGGTATTCACAGAATGAGTTATCCTATCCACTTGATTATTAAAATCCTCTTCTGCTGAGATCACCTATTGGTGAGCATTCACTTTGGATACAGATAGCTTCACTTTTTTGCTCATTCAGATAAGTCTACCCACATACCTCTTCTCCATAGTTATTTTTCACCATTTTCAAATCATGTTCCTCTCAAGTCCCTGACCATCCACCAAACCATTGCCCTCAGCCCCAAAATCGATATTGAATTGCACACCTGGTCATTTCCCTTTCCAAAGTGCACAACAAGGAGCACTGCCAGAAGTTCAGCACACTGGGAGGATTTCCTTTCACCACCATCCTTCAAAGATGTCCAAGAGAGGAGCTGTAGTGCTGCAGCTGTCCACTTTAGGGTGGTTCTTGCATATCACGCAGAATCTTCTGCAAACCAAGCCTGAGTCTTTGCTTCCTCTGTCCACTCATCATAGGCAACCCCCCATGAGGCCGTAGGCACAGGCTGGGAGAGAGAAGGCAATGGAGCAGGAATGGGGACCATGGGCATTTGAGCTACTTCTTCATGTAAATTGTGTCTTCAGGGACTGCTTGGGCCTGACCACATGCACAGCACTTCCATTTAATGATAGAGTATTGCTGTGCATGCCCAGCTCTATGGTTTCATGGGTCAGATAACACCCAGTTCATGATGGGAAGCTCAGGTCACACAGTAAGTACTTTCTGGAACTGGGGAAATAGCCACAGTATGGATTCAGGGACACACTGGACACACTGTGAGACAGACCTGAGATAAAACCCCATTGATCACCTGATCTCCATAAGCCCCACTCTGACTGGAGGGCTGCAGTGATGTTCTGGGTCTGCTGGAATCAATATCAGTTTAGAGCCAGTGTCCAGTAGTCCCTGAAAAAGTCTAATTATTTCCTTTTCCCCAGTGCATAATCACCCCGGTAAAAGGCCATTGGTGCCATTGGGGAAGGCGGCAAGAAAGACCAACCGTATAGATTTTTTTTTTTTTTGGTGAAGAAGATTCTCCCTGAGCTAACATCTGTTGCCAATCCTCCTCTTTTTGCTTAAGGAAGATTGTCCCTGAGCTAACATCTGTGCCAATCTACCTCTAATATTTGTATGTGGGTCATGGCCACAGCATGGCTTGATGAGCAGTGTATGTCAGCACCAGGGATCCAAATCCACGCACCCCAGGCCACTGAAGCAGAGCATTAGAACTTAACCACGGTGCCAGGGGGCCATGCCCAGTATAAAATTTTGATAGTGTACTGAGGTCACTCTTAAAGGGAACTCAGGCTCCCTTTCACTCAAGGGGTTTTGGGTCTGTAAACTGGCTCAAGTCTGGGAACTGATTAAGAGGCCATGACTCTGTTTTTATGATTTGCATTAGACTTTTGGTCACTTGACCTAAAAGTTTGTTCTTTATAGAGATCATGTAAGAATTTAGTAGGCTTCCTACCTATTCACTTCTAGGAACACTGTGATTAAATAGCCAATGACATAGGTCTGTGCAAGTCAGACTCTTCTGATTGTTGCTTTGACTCTGCTGTCCATTATGGTGACAACACTCACCTTGCCTGTGGCCCTGAGTGCCACCACATGGCCCCGCCACTCCGGGATCCAATCACTCCAATTGCATTTAGATTTTCCAGTTGCGTAGCTACAGTTTCCACTGTAAGTTCTAGCTTAGAGAAGGGTGATCACTGAGATCTTCAAGGATGTTGAGGTTCTCCTCAAAAATGTATTTCTCACAATTACGGTGGGAGATATGTCTTATGGATCTTCCCAGTGTGGGTGAGTAAGACTCAAATGACAAATCCATTGTCACATTCCCATCTTTCTACCTTTTCAATCCCTTCCTCAACATTAAACCAATGATACCAAACCAGGTTCATTTTGCCCATTGCAAAGAAAAGCAATCACCAAAATGATGAGTTTGCGGCAGAGAAAGGGTTTTAATCACAAGGCAGCCAAGCAAGGAGGTGGGATAACGAGTCTCAAATATGCCTTCTCAAACATGGGGACTTAAAGATAGTTATGGGGTATGGGGTGCAAGGAGTCTGAAATGTGGGGATAGATGATTGGAGTCAAGGTGGAATGCGGTATTTTGAAGATCTGCACCGGCTTGGTCAAACTTCATGCCTCTTCACAGGATGCATGGCGGCACAGGCATGGTCTGAGGGTGGACTTTTTAGCTCCCTGATGTCATGACTTCACTTACCAGGCAGCAGCGCAGACCCAGTTCATGGGTTAGTGGTCTCAACCAGCCTGAACCAGATGGTGGTAGACTCCCAATTTTGGAAAAACAACTCAAGCATCTGTTACCATGATGACCCATGCACAAGGGAGGTGCTGTCTATGGGAACCTACTGGGAGTCAGATAATATATTACCTAAGCAGCACAGCTAGCAATGGGTGGGCAAACAACTAAGAGCTACAAATAAAAATTTTGGTAAAACTTTAGTTACTAGCTACCTAACAGTTAATAGCTACCCGTTCACCAGTTTCACCAAGGCATGTCTGGCTTTCCTAATTCACTCACTCTGCACCACTTTTTGGTTTATATTTCAGCCAACCAACCAAACTAACTATTAGAGTTCTTTCTAACTTCCTGAGCTACAACATTAAATGCAGAATCTCTAGTTAGTGAACCCATAGCAATAAATTCAGCCTGATCCAATGTGATGTTCCTCCCACCATTATCCCACATCCTTAGTATCCATTCTCACATATGTTCTTGGGATTTCTGTCTATGAAAAGTAGAAGAATCAAGTCATTTTTTTGAACTGTAGGGCAGCTCCTCTTGGACCACACTCTGCACCTCACCTTTAGGAACCTGCTGGGATTTGAGTCTAATTATAGGTCTAGATCAAAAAAGGGTGGTGTGGATGGGCCCTGAGGAGAATCAGCATTGCATCCCATGGCAACTGCCTCAGGGACGCCATTCCCTTCTCCTCAGGCAATGCAGGAGTAATCCCCTCTGACAGGGGTGGGGAGACCTCTTCCACTGGGGATGGGAGACCTCTTCCACTGGCAAAGAAGACTCATCAGAATTGGGGAGCTCAATATCCCCAGCTTCATGAAGGTCTTCCCACACATCTGAAAGCTCTCAGATCATTTATGTGGCCCTTGAGCTAGAAATTTGAATGCTTAAACTTATCTTTTTTCTCTGTTTTGTCCAGCAACATTAGGAACAAGCAACCAATGTCGTCATATTCCTTAGTTTTCCAAAAATGTTGAAAGGTATCACATACTTATCTCCTTCCTTCTTATGAGTGCTTGATTAGAAGTATCCAATGCAGATATTTTGCTTATCTCTATAAACAGCTCATGACATGGACTATCAGGGCTCTTTTTTCTAATGGAAATCGAATCATTAGCATCCTTAAATCTAATCAGATTAGACAGAAAATTCCAGAAACCTCAGAATCAATTTAGAAAACTCATCACTAAAATTCTATTCCTCTAGAATAACTCCAGGTACCAAAACCTGTGTTAGTCAGGATTCTCCAGAGAAACAGAATTATGTATGATTTATTATAGGAATTGGTTCACACAATTATAGAGGCTGAGAAGTCACACAATCGGCTTATCTGCAAGCTGGAGAACCAGGAAAGCCAGTCGTATAATTCAATCTGAGTCCAAAGACTTGAGAATTGGGGGCCGAAGGTGTAAGTCCTGGTCTGAGTCCAAAAGCTGAAGAACCAACAATGCCAATGTCCAAGGGTAGGAGAAAGTGGATGTCTCAGATCAAGAAGAGAAAGCAAATTCCCCCTTCCTCCACCTCTTTTTTCTATTCAGGCCCTCAACCTCATGGATGATGCCCACAGGAACAACAAGGGTCATCTTCTTTACTCAGTCTACAATTCAAATACAAATCTCTTCCAAAGACATCCTCACAACCACACCCAGAAGTAACACTTTATTGGCAAAATTGAGCTTCTCTTATCCCAGTCAGGTTGACACATAAATTTAATCATTGCACTGTTGTTGAAAAGCTGGATAGAGTGGCACATTCAGGAACCACATCATACAGGCAAAGAAGAAGATGTCACCGTCCCAAGACAATAAACCTAACAGCATATATCCAATTGAAAGTCATTGTGGGAGGAGAGAAGAGCTGAGAAAGAAGTGAGTTGTCAAGACCATGCTGCAGGAAGGCCCTCTGCTCAAGGTTGGGGAAGCATCTTCAGAGCAAGCAGGGAGCCTGTGAGCACAGGGCAGATTTTGGTCTCACTTCCTCATGAACTTGGAACACTGTGGAAAGTGTTACTGCCCGGATTCGAGCAACAGTAATAATCAGCCTTGTCCTCAGCCTGGAGCCGAGAGATGGTCAGGGAGGCTGTGTTGCCAGACTCGGAGCCAGAGAAGCCAGCAGGGATCCCTGAGGCCCGACTATTCGCATTATAAATCAGGAGATTGGGGGCTGTGCCTGGGAGCTGTTGGTACCAGGAGACATAGTTATACCTCCCACTGTCACTGCTGCTTCCAGTACAGGAGATGGTGACCGACTGCCCAAGAGTCCCAGATGCTAAGGAAGGCTGAGTCAGGGCAGACTGGGCCCAGGACCCTGAAAAAAGGAAAAACACACTCTGGTGAGTTCAGTGCTGGGGCCCAGTTGAGCCTGAGGAGGTGGAGACAAATGATCAGCACAGATGGCTCAGTTGTCCCTTCCCTGGAGGCCTCACCTGTGCCCTGAGTGAGGAGGGTGAGGAGGAGCAGAGCCCACGCCATGGTGTAGTCGCCACAAGAGCACTGCCTTCTGAGACCCCAACCCTATGCTGGGCTCCCCCAGACCTCTCTTATCCCCTCCCCCTGCCTCAGAGGAGGCAGGAGCCTTCATTCAAATCTGCTTCTTGCACCCTCCTGTCCTCACCCCCCTCTGATCTGGCCCTTGATTCTAGATGCTTCTCCATCTCAGGAAGGCAGAGTTTAACTGAGAGATTAAAACTCTTTGACATGTATTTTCACCATTGCAGCAAAATTAACCCATTCAGTGCTCAGGAAAAAGAGCCAGTCTTCGAATGCCCTTGTCCTTCCTATTGTGGGGATAATGGTGTAGATGGCTGAGTAATCCCAGGATTTCCCTGTGCTGTGTGGGAGGAGAGTGTGGACAGGGTCTCTAATGTCCAGAAAAGATCCAGTTGCTTCCCTATCCAGTGACCATAGGCAGAGCCTGGATCTCTCATTCCTCCTCAACTTTTTCTTCGCCCTCCTCCGTTGTAATGGGTCCTCATGCATCCCTTTGTTCCCAGCCTCTGCAGTGGCCTGAGGCTTGGGGACATTTATTGGCATATCTGGAAAAAGATGGATAGGGGCACAAGAGGTATTGGATACCCCTCACCTCTGTGTCCCACTCAGGAGAGTCTCAGGCTCAGCACCTATTAGGACTTCATACAGGGCAGGTAAACCACCACAAGAACCTTCCCCAAATCCAGGCCCTCGCTGCCCCCTGGTGGCCACAGATGGTGAAACCCTAACACCACTGATGACAGGGAACTGGCACCTGCACCCCTAGACTC
>JABWHU010001757.1:6091490-6102265 GCA_014189135.1 Dicerorhinus sumatrensis harrissoni
GCATTGGAGAGACCTTGTTCTCTCAACGTCTAGCTACTGGCTCTACTGTAATGATCCCTACTATAAAATAGTAACTGACTTCTCAAAAGGAAACTGAGGACCACCTCAGAGGAGAAACACTGGAAGAGGCGTGGGGGCCCCCGCAGTGCTGTGCTCCTCTAAAGAACTTGTAAATGACCAGTCCTGCTGCCACAGTTACGGAGCAGGACTTGTATCACTTGCCTCAGAGGATGACCAGAGCAGTGGCCACTCTGCTTCCTACTGGTTTTCTACACAAGGATGTTGTCACACACACACACACACACACATACACTCACACACCCTATAGGCTGGCACAGCCTCTGACCAGCATTACACACACAGGGCTGTGACTCAGGACCTTATTCTGTGTCTAATGCAGAGCCCCCTTCCCACTGTGCTATGTCCCAGCTGCTGAGGGGTCCACGGGTGTCACTGGTCCCCTGGATGATTAAAGCACAAGGTACTGACCGTTTACCAGGGAAAGGAAGAAGGTAACCAGTAAAAGATTTTAAAAAATAACTTAGAGAACATTCTGAGAAGGTACGATCTCCCAGGTGAGGTGACCGTCCACCTTGATTTGACCATGAGTGGAATTGCCAATCTGTGGCAATTTCGGGCATGAAGCTTGGAGAAGATGCTAGAGCTAAAGCTGGCAAAATGAGAAGAGTTGGTCACTCTACCAGGTCATCTGGGCCGAGGCCCAGCTTCATTCAACTGCCCAAGAATACCGTGACCATATAGTTACGTGTACATGTAGTTAGTGATTCCTTGTAACTGGTAGTCCATTGAGAAACTGGTTGGATCCCCATGGAAATAAGGTACTTTTAGGGATTCCTAAGGACCGGGCCCATGCCCACCAGATATCTTCTGTGGAACAAAGGAACCATGTAGGAAAGAGCTCATCCTAATGAGGAGACATTGGACGTGGAGTGTGCTTCCAGAAGAAGGAATCAGGGATCTGAGGGGAAGTGTGATTCTGAGAGAGCACAGAGTCTGTCACTCACATTCTCACTTCAAAACTCCCTGGGTTATAGGTTAAAAATGAGGGACATTAAAAAAAAAAAAATCTTGTTTTAACCCATCTTTCCCTTTGTCCTGATTTGTGCAACAATGTCCTCATATCTTTTCCTCATTTGCTGTTGCTTCAGGATCAGACACGTGGAAGAATAATGCAGCAAGCAGGTCCATCCAGAACACAGCATTGTGCACACGGAACTGAGTAAGACAACATCATTTCTGGAGAACTGAATCCAGGCCAGTCTGCATAGATGCGGGACATCAAGACTTAGAGTAGTTATTTCCCTGAGAACTCTGGGAAATCCACCCAAAAACAGGAGTCTTCTTGTAACTGTTGCTACAATTAGTTGCCTTCTAGAACCACCAAACTGAGGCAAAGAGGAAGCTGCCATCATCCCCAGACAATAAACCAGGTACAGCATTTCCTTTAGAAATTCATGGTGGAAAAAAAGAACATCTGAGAGGGAAGTGAGTTCTCAAGGCCATGCTGCAGGAAGCCCGCTCTGCCCAGGGTTGGGGAAGCATCTTCTGAGCAAGGAGGGAGCCTGTGAGCACGGGGCAGGTTTTGGTCTCACTCCCCCATGAACTTGGACCACAGTGATAAGTGTTACCACTCCTCAATGAGCCAGAGTAATAATCAGCCTCCTCTGCAGGCTCGAACCCAGAAATGGTCAGAGAGGCTGTGTTGCCAGACTTGGAGCCAGAGAAGCGAACAGGGATCCCTGAGGCCTGAGTATTCACATTATAAATCAGGAGTTTGGGGGCTGTGCCCAGGTGCTGTTGGTACCAGGAGACATCATTATAACCTCCAATGTCACTGCTGCTTCCAGTGCAGGAGATGGTGACCAACTGTCCCAGAGACCTGGATGCTGAGGAAGGCTGAGATAGGGCAGACTGGACCCAGGAGCCTGAAAATAGGAAAAACACACTCTGGTGAGTTCGGTGCTGTGGCCCCAGCTGAGCCTGAGGAGGAGGAAACAAAGGATCAGCCCAGATGATCCCATGGTCCCTTTCCTGGAGGCCTCACCTGTGCCCTGAGTGAGGAGGGTGAGGAGGAACAGAGCCCAGGCCATGGTGGAGATGCCCAAAGTGCACTGCCTTCTGAGACCCCAAGCCTGGGCTTGGCTCCCCCAGACCTCTCTTATCCTCTCCCTCTGCCTCAGAGTGGGAGGGGCCTCCATGCAAATCTGCTTTCTGCACCTGCCTCTCCTCACCCTCCTCTGACATGACCCTTGATTCTAGGTGCTTCTCCATCTAGATGACAGAGCTTAGCTGAAGGGCTTAAAACTCTTTGACATGTATTTTCACTGTCCCAACAGAATGAACCCATGCAGTGCTCAGGAATTAGATCCAGTCTTCGATGTCCCTGTCCTTCCTATTGTGGGGACAATGGTGTAGATGACTGAGTAATCCCAGGATTTCCCTGTGCTGTGTGGGAGGAGAGTGTGGACAGGGCTCCTAATGGCCAGGAGAGATCCAATTACTTACCTACCCAGTGACCACAGACAGAGCTGCGACCTCTCATTCTCCCTCAACCCTTTCTTGGTCCTCCTCAGTTGGAATGGTCCTCATGCATTCCTCGTCCCCAGTCTTTGCAGTGGCCTGAGGCCCGGAGACATTTACTGGCACATCTGGAAAAACACAAATAGGGGCACAGACGTATTGGATACCCCTCACCTCTGTGTCCCACTCAGGAGGATCTCAGGGTCAGTAACTATTAGGACTTCATACAGGGCAGGGTAAACCGCAGCAAGTACCCTCCCCAAATCCAGGCCCTCGCTGCCCCCTGGTGGCCACAAATGGTGGAACTCTAACACCACTGATGACAGGGANTTTAACCCATCTTTCCCTTTGTCCTGATTTGTGCAACAATGTCCTCATATCTTTTCCTCATTTGCTGTTGCTTCAGGATCAGACACGTGGAAGAATAATGCAGCAAGCAGGTCCATCCAGAACACAGCATTGTGCACACGGAACTGAGTAAGACAACATCATTTCTGGAGAACTGAATCCAGGCCAGTCTGCATAGATGCGGGACATCAAGACTTAGAGTAGTTATTTCCCTGAGAACTCTGGGAAATCCACCCAAAAACAGGAGTCTTCTTGTAACTGTTGCTACAATTAGTTGCCTTCTAGAACCACCAAACTGAGGCAAAGAGGAAGCTGCCATCATCCCCAGACAATAAACCAGGTACAGCATTTCCTTTAGAAATTCATGGTGGAAAAAAAGAACATCTGAGAGGGAAGTGAGTTCTCAAGGCCATGCTGCAGGAAGCCCGCTCTGCCCAGGGTTGGGGAAGCATCTTCTGAGCAAGGAGGGAGCCTGTGAGCACGGGGCAGGTTTTGGTCTCACTCCCCCATGAACTTGGACCACAGTGATAAGTGTTACCACTCCTCAATGAGCCAGAGTAATAATCAGCCTCCTCTGCAGGCTCGAACCCAGAAATGGTCAGAGAGGCTGTGTTGCCAGACTTGGAGCCAGAGAAGCGAACAGGGATCCCTGAGGCCTGAGTATTCACATTATAAATCAGGAGTTTGGGGGCTGTGCCCAGGTGCTGTTGGTACCAGGAGACATCATTATAACCTCCAATGTCACTGCTGCTTCCAGTGCAGGAGATGGTGACCAACTGTCCCAGAGACCTGGATGCTGAGGAAGGCTGAGATAGGGCAGACTGGACCCAGGAGCCTGAAAATAGGAAAAACACACTCTGGTGAGTTCGGTGCTGTGGCCCCAGCTGAGCCTGAGGAGGAGGAAACAAAGGATCAGCCCAGATGATCCCATGGTCCCTTTCCTGGAGGCCTCACCTGTGCCCTGAGTGAGGAGGGTGAGGAGGAACAGAGCCCAGGCCATGGTGGAGATGCCCAAAGTGCACTGCCTTCTGAGACCCCAAGCCTGGGCTTGGCTCCCCCAGACCTCTCTTATCCTCTCCCTCTGCCTCAGAGTGGGAGGGGCCTCCATGCAAATCTGCTTTCTGCACCTGCCTCTCCTCACCCTCCTCTGACATGACCCTTGATTCTAGGTGCTTCTCCATCTAGATGACAGAGCTTAGCTGAAGGGCTTAAAACTCTTTGACATGTATTTTCACTGTCCCAACAGAATGAACCCATGCAGTGCTCAGGAATTAGATCCAGTCTTCGATGTCCCTGTCCTTCCTATTGTGGGGACAATGGTGTAGATGACTGAGTAATCCCAGGATTTCCCTGTGCTGTGTGGGAGGAGAGTGTGGACAGGGCTCCTAATGGCCAGGAGAGATCCAATTACTTACCTACCCAGTGACCACAGACAGAGCTGCGACCTCTCATTCTCCCTCAACCCTTTCTTGGTCCTCCTCAGTTGGAATGGTCCTCATGCATTCCTCGTCCCCAGTCTTTGCAGTGGCCTGAGGCCCGGAGACATTTACTGGCACATCTGGAAAAACACAAATAGGGGCACAGACGTATTGGATACCCCTCACCTCTGTGTCCCACTCAGGAGGATCTCAGGGTCAGTAACTATTAGGACTTCATACAGGGCAGGGTAAACCGCAGCAAGTACCCTCCCCAAATCCAGGCCCTCGCTGCCCCCTGGTGGCCACAAATGGTGGAACTCTAACACCACTGATGACAGGGAACTGACAGCTGCACCCCTGGACTCCCCTTCTTCTTGATCCTCCCGGCTCAGTACCAGGCTCCTCTGTCTTAAATCCATCTAGCCTCATTTCTCTTTGTCTCCAGCTTCCTCCAGAATGGACTGTGTCACCTGCCAGACCAGGTAGCCCAGACCCTCCCACTCAGGACCACTGTGTTTGTCCCAGGATGGCCTTGAACAAGGTTAGTGCTCCTGGCACAGCTGTCAGCTCAGGGCTGAGGAAATGTTAAAAGTTAAATAAAACCAAGTAGGAAGGCTGGATGGGGGAAATGGGGTGAATAAAAGACCAATTGGCTTCTCACAATGTTGAAAGAGAAAATATCCATGAAGGCGAGAGAGCTCAGTAGTATTGACAACCACCAAGTGAAAAGCAGGAGTGGAATTCCCATGTTTGAGAACCTGGGAGAAGGTGACAGACTAGGATTGACTTTGGGGCCCCATTTCCAGGGAACTTTTCTCAGAGTGTGTCTGTCTGTCACACAGGACATCTAACGTTCTTCACCATGTCCCCTGTGTAGCACACTGTGATGACATCATCTCGGAGCTGTGTGTCTTCTTGAGCCAAAATCTCCACCATCTGCAGAGAGATGTTTGTCGTGGTGTGTTTTCTACAGTCCTGCAGATGCAAATGCTCTGAGGAGACTATTTTAGTGTCGTTGTTCATACACGACACAGACATTTCCAAGAGCAAAGTGAGGTGACTCCCGGGCCAAGAGTGGACAGAGCCTCCTGGCAGCCTCGGCATTGGGGGATAGGAAATGGGTGGTGCAAGTAAGTTCAAATTTTGTATTTGAGATGATTGTTCCAGTGTGTGTGATTTAACATTAAGATGCTGCCTTCAGCACACAGTTTAGATACAAGTGGCTTAGTGTGAGATCATAGTAAAATCGTAGTAGGTCAATGACCTGCTCAGAAGTCCATCAGCATGGCTCCTGGAGCCAGTAGACTGGACCCTTGTCTCGGGAAAACCAAGAGGCTCCCTGGGCACATTCCAGGTCTCCATGTACTTCCTGCAGGAAGAAATCCTCTGATCGTCACGAGATTTCTCCTTGTCCCCTGTTCTATGTCTGTTACCACCGGGAGCAAACACAGAATACTGCATACTGCAGGGGTCTTCATTCTCGTTGAAAACTCTTCCGTTTACAGGTGCTCATTCAATAAGATATTACACAGATATAATAAGCAGGACCACCAGGAAAGGAGCCAAAATGACCATTTGCATATAATATGATTAATAACCAATAAAGCCAAAGCAAATAAATTAAAAATACAGAAAAATTAATTCCTAAATCCACATATTTCAGACCTAAATTAATATGATGATTCCTTAAGAAATAGTACATAAGAAAAGAAAGATAATATGTCCAGAAGAAGAGCAGTAGAAAATGAGTGGCAGCTGGTGCAGAGATTCTATGGACGCATGAAAGGTGACAGCCCTGAGGTGCTGAGGCCCCGACCACACTGAACAGAAAACCATCAGCAAACATTTTTAACATAGTGACACCTAAAACATTTCAAATTTCTTGTATCAAAAGTGACCAAACTCTCATCTTTATATATATTTATATATATATTTATATATATGTATGTATGTAGAAGCATACTTTTGCATTATTTGAGAAAATGCAGGAGGCTGTTCCTACAGTTGGAGACTCCACGTACACAGGAACAAAGTGCCCTTGTAGCTCCAGAAACTTCACATTGGAGAGACCTTGTTCTCTCAATGTCTAGCTACTGGCTCTACTGTAATGATCCCTATTATAAAATAGTAACTATTTCTCAAAAGGAAACTGGGGACCACCCCAGAGGAGAAACACTGGAAGAGGCATGGGGGCTCCCGCAGTGCTGTGCTCCTCTAAAGAACTTGTAAACGACCAGTCCTGCTGCCACAGTCACGGAGCAGGACTTATATCAGATGTCTCGGAGGATGGCCAGAGCAGTGACCACTATGCTTCCTACTGGTTTTCTACACAAGGACATTGTCACACACTCACACACATGCACACACACACACACACACACTCACACACACACATCCAATTGGCTGGCACAACCTCTGACCAGCATTACACACACAGGGCTGTGACTCAGGACCTTATTGTGTGTCCATTGCAGAGCCCCCTTCCCACTGTGCTGTGACCCAGCTGCTGAGCGGTCCACGGGTGTCACTGGTCCAGCCTGGATGATTAAAGCCTGAAGGTACTGACTGCTTACCAGGGAAAGAAAGAAGGTAACTGGTAAAATATTTTAAAAAACAACTTAGAGAACATTCTGAGAAGGACTGAGCTCCCAGGTGAGGTGACCGTCCACCATACTTTGACCAGAAGTGAGGTTGTTGCCAGGATGTGGCACTTTCAGGGCTAAAGCTGGGAATATTCTGGTGAAGTGAGAAGAGTTGGTCTCTGCACCAGGTCTCAGGGGCCTAAGCCCAGGTTCAGTCGATGTCAAGGAACTCTTGGCCAGATAGTTTTGTGTACATGTACTTAGTCATTCATTCAACTGGGAGTCCAGCTAGAAATTGGTCAGCTCATCATGGAAATCAGATATTTTGGGAGATCCCTGAAAAAAGGAGGCCATGCCCACCAGATACCTCCTCCTTGTGGGACAAAGGAGCCATTTGGAAAGAGCCCATTCTAAAGGAGAGACGGTCCACATGGAATGCTGCTTCTAGGACAGGGGTTCAGGGATTTGAGGAGAGGGGAGATTATGAGGGAGCACAGAGTCTGTTACTCAGATTGTCTCCTCACATCTCCCTTGGTTATGCGTCGAAAAAGAGAGCACTAAAAAAATCACAAGAAAAGAAATCTTTCCCCTTTGTCTTCATTCCCACAACGATGTCTTCAGATCTCTTCCTCAGTTGCTGTTGGTTCAAGAACAGATATACAGAAGAATAACATAACAAGTAGAACCCTCCTGAATAGAGCAGGATAGACACTGAGTTGAATAAGACAAGGTCATTTCTGGAGAACTGAATCCAGGCTGGTGGGCACAGGTGTGAGAGACCAAGGCATTTACAATGAAGATTATCCCTGAGAACTGTGGGGAATCCACCCAAAGAGCAGGGGTCTCCTTGTGGCTGTTCCTACAATTAAGGATTTGAAATGAGTCACCTTCTAGAGCCAGGACACACAGGCAAAGAGGAAGCTGTCATTGTCCTCAGACAATAAACCAGAGACAGCATTTCTTTAGAACTTCATGGGGAGAAAGGAGAACACCTGAGAGAGAATGGAGTCCTCAGGCCACGTTGAAGAAGACCCCTCTGCACAGGGCTGGGGAAACATCTTCAGAGCAGAGCTTGTGAGCACAGGGAAGGTTTTGGTCTCACTTGCCATGAACTTGGACCTCCATGCTAAGTTCCACTGCTCATAAATCAGCAACAGTAGTAAAGAGCCTCATCCTCAGCCTGGAGTCCAGAGATGATCAGGGAGGCTGTGTTGCCAGACTTAGAGCCAGAGAAGCGAGCAGGGATCCCTGAGGCCTGAGTATCAATGTCATAAATCAGGAGTTTGGGAGCTGGGCCCAAGTGCTGTGTGTACCAGGATAGAAGGTTTTAATGCCCAATTTAGCTGCTGCTTCCAGAACAGGAGATGCAGACTGACTGTCCCAGAGCCCTGGACACTGAGGGAGGCTTAGTCAGGACAGACTGGACCCAGGACCCTGAAAAGAGGAAAAACACACTCTGGAGAGTTCACTGCTGGGGCCCCAGGTGAGCCTGAGGGGTTGAGGACAAAGCATCAGCCCAGATGTTAACAAGGTCCCTTCCCTGGAGGCCTCACCTGTGGCCTGAGTGAGGAGAGTGAGGAGGAGCAGATCCCAGGCCATGGTGGAGACACCCAAAAGTGCTGCCTTCTGAGACCCCAACCTTGGGCCTGGCACCTCCCAGACGTCTCTTACCCCCTCCCCCTGTCTCACAGGATGGAGGGGCCTCAATGCAAATCTGCCTTCTGCACCTGCCTCCCCTCACCCTACTCTGACTATGCTCTTGGTTCTGGATACTTGTTCTTCCCTGAACAGCAGAGCTTAGCTTTGTGGTTAAAACATTTTGAAATGCATTTTCTGAGTCAGGACAGACAGAGCCCAGGACAGAGCAGAGGAAATGGAGCTCATCCAACAGGAGTCCTGATGGTTCCTGCCTGAGAAGTCTCAGGATTTCAACTCCTTGTTCTGAGGGCTGAGGGTGAGGACAGGGTCCAAGGCAGGCTGAGGGACATCCAATCACTTGGTTTCTGGGGACTAAAAGCAAAGCTGGGTGCTTCCTACTTTCTTTCCAACTTCCCCCGTCCTCCTCAGAAGGATGTCATCACGTACTGTTCTGTATCCTCCCTGTGCAGTGATCTGAGGCTCCGGCCTGGGATTCAGTGATTGGTCTTTATAAAAAAGAAATTCTTGGGACTCAACAGATTTGGGACCTATCTCTGATTCACTTTAGTGGGGCTTGGGGGAAAGCAGCTCCAAGGAATTCATCAGATCAAGGTTAACCACAGAAATGACCTTCCCCATTTCCACGTCCTCACTGCTCCCTGGTGGCCACAGATGAAGTGACATGAGTACCAAGGAAGGCAGCTGGAAATCTCTGCTGTGCCCCTTCTCCAGTCCTCCCTCCTTCCCCTCCCAGCTCAGGAACAGGCTCCCTGGCCCCTTCTAAGCCATTTCATGCTCCTTTCCATTTTCCCTGAACCTCCTCCACAATGGAACTTGTCTTCTGCCACACCAGGTGCCCAGATGCTGCCCTTCAGGATCACGCTACTTGTCCCGGGAAGGTGCTTCACGGGATTAGTGTCCTCAGGCAGCGCTGGGGTGAGGGCTGAGGAAACACTGGATGAGAAATAAAATCAACCCCAACAGGAAGGTTGGATGAGAAAATGGGATGAGGAGAGGGCATATTAGCTCCTCAAAATGTTATAAGATTTAAAATGCAACAAGAACCACAAATACCACCAAGGGGGGACAAAAGGACCACTTATACAAAATAATTAATAATCAATAACACCAAACTAAATAATTAAAAATATACAAAAATCAAATCCTATTTTCTTATATCGCCAGCCAATTTAAAGTTTAGGTTTCCTTGCACAAACACACCTTTTTTAAGAGATAAAGAGACTAGAAGAAATGCTATGAAAAATGTGTGACATCTAACCCAGAAATCCACTAGACAATGGAATGGCCATTATCTGAGGTACTTATTCCTTGATTGTATTGACAGTAAAGTACTGAAGGATGTTGTTAAAATGAGGACACCAAAACATTTCAGATCTCCCCTAACTATAGCGAACACACTGTCATCTTTAAACATTTTTACAAAATATATATACAGTTATAATTTTAATGATATTTGAGAAAATGCAGGTAGATATTCCCCACCACACTCACCAAGAAACAGGATGCTATGAGCAATGGTATTTCCAGAAGTGTCATATTTGAATGATTCTGTTTGTTTAACATCTGGCTACTGGTTTTCCGTCTACTGCTCCCATCACAAAATATTGTAATTACCCTCTTAAGAGGAAATTATCAAACCACCTTCAAAAGCAGAAACACAGAAAAGGCCTTGGAGGCACCCTGCCCTCATGCACACATGTAGAATATTCATGAAGAATCTCAGTCCTGTTTCTACAATCTGAGAGAGTCCTGGGTCAGGACAAAGAGGTAAAGCAGCACAGAAGCTCCTGCCCCTCCTGTAGGTTGTCTCCACAGGACACACCCCCCACAGCATGGACCCTCCCCCAGCCTTACACTGACCCAGGGCTGCCACTCAGGGCTCTACCTGTGTCTCCAGCAGAAGACGCCTCATCCAACCTGTGCTCTGACCAGCCACTTATAGGTCACCCTGTCTTCCAGTCTTAAATGATTAGTGCATGAATGTACTTTCCATTTTCTGGGAAAATAAGAAGGTGATTGGGAGAGAATTTTGAAAAAAACTGAAGCATGTGAACATTATGAGAAAGACTGAACTATTAGACAGGGTGACCATTGCCTGGTTTGACAGGAAAGAGGGCACGTCTGGGACACGGGACATCAGCGCTGAAAGCAGGAAAGGGAAGAGTTGGTCACCATACCAGGTCTTCTTGAACCTATGCCCAGTTTCATTCAGGAGCCCAACAAATTC
>JABWHU010001757.1:6104145-6125893 GCA_014189135.1 Dicerorhinus sumatrensis harrissoni
CACAGGCTGGCGTCTCCGTGTCCCTCTGTTCCTACCATTGAGGAGTGAAGCCTCGTCACACAAAGAGGAGAATGTCATTGTCCTGAGACCATTCAGCAGAAATATGTCTTTTTTTTTTGTCTTCATTGTGGGAAAAGATGGGAGCTGAATGAATGAGAACTGAATTCTAAAGGCGTGTACCTCATGAACATTGCATCCTCTGCCCACCTCTATCTACCGGTCATCTCCATTGATGCCTTTCCCTGATAGGCAACAGATGGAAAAATTCGTCTAGAAAGCTGACATTTCCCAGGTGCTGACAGCAATGATACCGTCCTGTAATGGTTGGGTCTGAGTGGCCTGGATTCTCATTTGTACTCTCCTGTCTGTGCTAGGCTTATCTTAACATGAGCCATTCTCCAGTGTCCCCATCAGCCAAGAATCATCTCTTTCTCTTCCTCCCAGTGAAGTGATCTTAGACTATTCCCGGGGTCCATGAAAAGCTAAGTAGCAGAAAATGTGAGGCAGCTAATCCCCTGACAATATCCCTACTGGAGACCCAGGACCTTCCCGTATGCATAAGGCCACAGGCCCAGCTCTAGGGGACCATTCTCTTTCCTCTGGGGCCTTGTCTGCCATCTTCAGGAGGGGCTCCAGTAGATCCCCGGAGAACTCTACCCAACACTGAAACAGAACCTCTGTTCAGGTCAGTGTTTCCTGGGGCCTCACCTGATAGACATATTATTCTTTCCTTACTCAGCTGGTTTGTTGCTAATTCCCACTATTTCAAACTACGTGTTGTTTGGGGATGCAACCTAGGAATGTGTGGGGAAGGAATGTAAAGAAAAGCAATAGAATCATTAACACCAACGTCAGCACAGTGGCTATTGGGGAGTGGGATGGATAGAGAGGCTTTGGGTGGGTAGATGTAGCCGTGGATAGATGTGGTTTCCATGTGTTATTCTTCCCTAAATTGTGAATATTCATTTCACACCCTCTTCTTTAGGAATAATGCATTTCAAGATAAAGGAATTTAGAAAAATAAACTGTAATGTACCTGAATACTTCTTCTTTCCTTAGCGTCACAGACAAGAACTCAGAACACATGTAGAGGGGCCGACATGGTGGCATAGTGCTTAAGTTCACGTGTTCCCCTTCAGCGGCCCAGTGTTCGCCTGTTCAGATCCTGGGCACAGACCTCCTCACCACTCATCAAGCCATGCTGAGGCAACATCCCACATAAAAGAACTAGAAAGACCTATAACTACGATATACAAATATGTACTGGGGCTTTGGGGAGGGAAAAAAAAAGAACACATGTAGATGTGGGGAAAGTTGTCATGAGAAACTGCAAGTATAAGGGGAAACACCTGCCCTTTTAGCCTTGGAGATGGTAGAAACTGTCACCTAGAGACTTTGAACAAAGAAATTGGAAAAAGAAAAGAAAGAGCTAATAGTAGGACAAAGTCCTCTCTTGTTTTGATGAAGCTGTGGCCCAGACCCCCACCCTGCCCTCTCCAGCATTTCCAGGACACATTCAAACAACAGATAGTAAAGGAGAGATGCCCCTCAATGTGGAATCCTCAGGAGGCTCTAAGAACGAGAGAAGGATGCAGCCTTGATGACTCCTAAAGATTATCCTGAGAGTGAGTATGATATTTTTATTTTGTCATGTGAAGTGATGGGAAACTAGAAACTTCATGCTTCACATTCCTGTGCCCTTGGGTTGTGACAGAAGAAGAAACAGAAAAATTAATGAGATTCCATCAATTGATTAATGGATAAGCAAATGAGTTATGTCCATACAATGCAATATTATTCGGCCATAAGAAGGGAAGAAGTCCTGACACCATGGGCTTCAATATGGATGAGCCTGGAAAATAACATGATAAACAAGAGAAGCTAGATACAAAGAGCCACAGACTGTATGATTCCATTTATGTGAAATGTCCAGAATAGGCAAATCCATAGAGACAGGAGGTAAATTAATGGTTGCGAAGGGTTGAGGGACGAGGGAAATGGGGAGTGATTGCTAATAGATGAGGAGTTTCTTAAGAGGGATGAAAATGTCCTGGAATTATAGAATGTTAACAGATGCAAAATTTGTGAATATATTAAAAACCACTGAATTATACACCTTAAAATGAGGAATTTTACAGAATATGAATTCTATCTTAAAAAAATTATTAAGGCCTAGCTGCTGCTGGATAAAACTTACCTTCAGATCCAGAAAATGAAAAAGTTTTCTGTGTATGTGTGTGTGTTGTCTATGTATATTTATGTATGTGTATGTACATATACTTACACAAATGCACCTACAGATACATATACATATATATATGCAGGGAGAGATGAGAAATAAAGAGATGTAAATGAAAAACAAATAAGGTAAAATGTTGAAAACTAGTGAATCAGGAAAAGGTTATGCAGGAGTTCTTTATGTTATCCTTACATTTTTCTTTAAGTTTGTAATTATTTCAAAATAAAATATAACAAAGAAAAACTAAATGAAAGCCTGAGTTTAGGAGTGAAGGAACTGAGTGAGCTCAGAGGAGGTTTTGGTCTCACTTTCCCATGAACTTGGACCACCGTGATAATTGTAACTGCTGACATATAAGCTACAGTAATAATCAGCCTTGTCCTCAGGCTGGAGCCCAGAGATGGTCACGGAGTCCCTGTTGCCAGACTTGGAGCCAGAGAAGCGATCAGGGATCCCTGAGGGCCGGGAACTGATGCCATAAATCAGGAGATTGGGGGCTGTGCCCAGTCGCTGTTGGTACCAGGAGACACAGTCATAACCCCCAATGTCACTGCTGCTTCCAGAGCAGGAGATGGTGACCGACCGCCCCAGAGACCCAGACACTGAGGGAGGCTAAGTCAGGGCAGACTGGGCCCAGGACCCTGAAAAGAGGAAAATCACACTCTGGTGAGTTCAGTGCTGGGGTCTCAGGTAAGCTTGAGGAAAAAGAGAAAATCAATCAGCCCAGATGTCCCCATTGTCCCTTCCCTGAAAGCCTCACCTGTGCCCTCAGTGAGGAGGGTGGGGAGGAGCAGAGCCCAGGCCACGGTGGAGACGCCCCAACACTGCTGCCTTCTGCGACCCCAACCCTGGGCCTGACTCCCCCAGACCTCTCTTATCCCCTCCCCCTGCCTCAGAGGAGGGAGGGGCCTCCATGCAAATCCGCCTCCTGCACCTGCCTCTCTTCATCCCCCTCTGACCAGGTCCTTGATTCTAGATGCTTCTGCAGCCCGGGACAGCAGAGCCTACTTATGAATTAAATCTCTCTAACGTGTTCTGAGTCAGGACAGCCTGAGCCCATGACAGTATGCAGAACTGGATCCAGCCCAGGCATATTCCCACCTCTCCTGTTGTGGAGTCATGGTGCTTCCTGGGTGAGAAATCCCAGGACTCCCCTCTGGGCTGTGTGGGGCAAAGGCGAGGACAGGGCCCCAGGCTGGCTGACAGAGATCCAATTACTCCAGTTCCAATGTATCAAAGGCTGAGCTGTGGACCCCGTATCCCCATCAACCCTTCTTCCCTTCAGTTAGGAGGGGTCTTCAGGCATCACTCTATCCCCTGTCTCTGCAGTGGTTTGTGACTGAGGCCTGAGACGGAGCGCTGGCTTGTTTATTATCACTTTTAGAAGATGATTTATTGGCGGCACCACTGCTTGGGACATAAGAGGGGCTCAGAGGGAATCAGCTCTTGAGACATCATCCAGGACAGCAGAAGCCACAGCAAAGACCTTCCCGAGCCCAGACCCTCGCTGCCCCCTGGTGGCCTCAGAAGGTGCAGCCCAAGCACCAAGGAAGACAGCTGAGTGGGAGCTGGAAACCCCTCATCTGCTCCCCTCCCCTCCTCCCTCCTTCCCCATCCAGCTCAGTACCTGGCCCCTGATCCCTTCTATTTCCCTCTAAGCTCTTTTCACTTTGTCCATTAACTTCCTACAGAATGGAATGTGTCACCTGTCACACCAGGTGGCCCATGGGTCACCTCAGAACTATCTAGCATGTCCCAGCACAGCCTCACAGGGTTATTGCTTGTGAGGCAGCTCTGCGCTCAGGGCTGAGGAAACATTAGAAGTGAAATAAAACCAACCCCAGAAAGAAGGGCGGATGAGAAAAACGAGACAAGGTGAAGATAGATTGGCTTCTCAATGTGTGGAAAGAAAAAAAAATACTACCTGAGGAAAAGTCTGTAGGATGGAGAGGAACCTAATGGAAAGCAGAAGGTGGATTCCAGTGTTTGAGGATGTGGGAGGGCACTGGGGTCAGACTTGGCCTGAGGGCCCATCTCCAGGGACCTCTCCTCAGGGCAGGTTTTGGTGTCATGGGGAACAGGGCACTTTTCTGCCTATTGTGCTCTTTTTGGGTATTGAGACAACCTCACTTCAGTAGTGTGCACCTTCCTGAGGTAAAGTCTCTTCCATCCACAGAGCGTGGTTGACCTAGTGTGTTTTTGTAGAAAGGAATGGGTTTGGGGTAAAGTCTCTAAGCAGGACTGGCTGTAAAACTTATGGGAATTCTCAAATATCCACTTTTCATGTAGAAAAATACCCAAACTCTTTACATGGTATTGCAGTCATCATGTGATCTGTGTACCGCCCCCAACTCTCCCTCATCTCCCTCCTCTCAGGCCCCAGTTGATGATTCCTCAGCCACACTGGATTTCCTTTTGGCCCTGCAATTGGCTATATTCCCGCTACTCCAGTGTCTTTGCACAGGCTGCTCCTCTGTCTGAAATTCTCACACCCTCATACTTCACATATCTGGAACTTTCTGAGAACACAGAAATATGCCCCAACCACTCCCTCAGTAATGCCTGTTTGTTGAATGAATCGAGGAGAGAGCTCAGGTGGGGAAGCTGAGCTGCAGCATTTCCCCAAAGGTCTCCAGGCCCCATTCAGCAGGTTAGAAACAAAATGCTCCCAGCTGGGTTGAAGGAGAGGAACCCAAATAGAAATAGGTTTTGATGCAGGTTCCTCATATATCCCCCAACAAATGTCACACTCACGGCTCCGCTTACACTCCCTTGCTCTCTCTCTGCAGTGGCCCATGGCTTAGAGGAGGGAAAGGGCACAGGATCTGATCTTTCCCCTGTTATCCCTTCCTGGAAAACACGATTCTGGCTGCAGAGAAGGCTGAGGACTTACTCCCCCCGGTTCTGAATGCTGAGAGTGGGGAGAAGAGTCCAACCCAGCTGAGAAAATGTCCACTAGCTCCCTTCCCAGGGATGAAGCAGGGGTGGAACCTGGCACTCCCTCTCCACCTCTCCTTAAGGTGGATGCTCACACCCTCTGTCCCCATCCTCTGCAGCGGCCTGAGATTTGGTCTGAGATTGAGGCCTGGGGGATTTACTGTCCTGTGCAGAGAAGGGACTGAGTGGGGACAAGGGACTTGTGAGTGTGTCCTCTTTAGACTGACTGGAGAGAAAGAAGCTCCTAGAACATCCTACAGCCTGGAAAATCCTCAGCAGTACCTTGTGAAGCCATTGCAGTCCCCAAACCCAGACCCTCACTGCCCCCTGCAGGCTCAGATGGGAGAGCCTGACAGGAGGCAGAGATCCAGGAATCGCCGCTCTGCTTCCCCTGCACCCTTCCTCCTTCTCCTTCCCGGATCTGAACTTGTTCCTTCCCCTGCCCCCATACTTACTTCCAATCAACTCTGTGCTGCCTGGCTCAGTTCCTGCAGCTCCATCTCAAGTAGAATGTGTCACCTGTCACAGCTGTTGGCCAAAATGCTCCCCCTGAGGACCCTCAGCATAACCCAGGGACCCTTGTCTAGTGGATCGCTGTTTGGGAGGCAGGTCTCAGTTCAGGGCTAGGGAAACATTGGGTATAAATTGAATACAGCCCTGGTGTAAGAAATGCAGGAGAGAAATGGAACAAGGGGAAAGCATTTTGGAGTCTCAATATGTCTGACCTAAAGCTTCAGGAGGGGAGAGACAGAGAATAAGGAGATTCTAAGAACCCTCAAACATTTTGTCCTAGTGCCTGGGGAGAAGGTGCACAGGTCTGGAACCAGCCTTGACCCGACGGCCCAAGTCCAAGTACCTCCCTTCAGAGTGGAGTCCTGTCTGGGCACAGCAGGACTCTGGCTTCTCCTTTATCATCTCCGATGCCCCTCTTGGGAAAGTCAGAACTGAGAGCACTTTGCGTCCCTGGAGTGAAGCCTGTGAATAGATGTTGATTTATCCAGTTTGTCCATAAAGACTTGGAACGGGGTAGAGGGGGCTGAAAGGTGGCCACAAAGACATCAGGTCTAATCAGTTACGGGTCCTGTAATGTTACCAAATTTGGAAAAACTTATTATGCCCAAGTGACAAAATTAAGGATCTCGAGAGAAGAAGGTTATCCTGGAATATCTGGGTGGGCTCTGAATGCCATCACAAGTGTCCTTATAAGAGAGAAAGAGAGAGCGTTCACATACACACAGGAGAATGCAATGTGACCACGAGACAGAGATTGGTGATGCGGCCATAAGCCAAAGAATGCCGGTGGCTCCCAGAAGTTGGAAGAGGCAGGAACATATTTCCCCTAGAGTCTCTGCTGGGAGCCCAGCCTCCGCGGACACCTTGATGTTGACCCAAAGAACTCCTGGGCTCCAGACTGTGAGAGAATCATATCTCATGTTTATCTCCACCCAATTTGTGGAAATGTGTCACAGCAGCCACAGGAAACCGACACAGGAGGTAAACACTCTCTCTGAGATGACTAGATATTGCAGTTTGGGCTCCTAGGAAACCTGTTAGAGGGATTTGGCTCTCAGCCTCTTGGCCCTCCTTCCTTCCTTCCCTCTGACCACATAGACTGAGTGGTATCAATTTGGGGGCCCATCTGTCTTGCTGTGAAGGATGCTGTACTCAACTGACTGTCACCAGGACCCCGAGGGTCAGGTGCCCTGGCTGCCACTTCCCCTTTGCCACTCACCTGGCTTCTGTGGTTAAGCCTCACCTATGTGCGTCTATCACTTCGTGGTCCTGCCATCTCTGTTGCTATCCAGGAGCCTCATCCTGTCTCACTTTCCCCACGTGGCCCCGGCTAGAGGAGAGAGGTCCACTGAGCTTCTCAAGCATGCTGGTGCTTCTCTGCCAACACATTCCCTATTGCTGAGTAAACGCTGTGTCCTCCAGGGTCTCCTGAGGACCATCTGCCCTGGGGAGGTGTCCATCCTTACCTGGTAGAGCCACTCCTGCTAAGCACTTTCTGTGCCTCTTCACTCCTTTCCCCACCAGCTCCATGGCAAGTCTGGCAATTCCACCTTGCTGGTGTGGACCATCATTTTCTCTTTCCTTCTAAGAGTCCTCCTAGCAGTGGGGCTGCAGATGGTCTTGATGTCCATGCCACAGGTTTAAATCCTGAGTCTCTGGAGAGAGCTTCCAGCAGATGAGCTCCCCCATCATTCTTAGCTCTGCCCCTGGATCCTGCACCCTCAGAATCCACTGTGTGCACA
Organism: Dicerorhinus sumatrensis harrissoni; assembly: GCA_014189135.1. Classification (NCBI taxonomy): domain Eukaryota; kingdom Metazoa; phylum Chordata; class Mammalia; order Perissodactyla; family Rhinocerotidae; genus Dicerorhinus; species Dicerorhinus sumatrensis. The sequence continues at coordinate 6,111,577 of JABWHU010001757.1, forward strand.
CTGTCGTGGGTCCCCACCACTTTATTGGCTGCTTCTGCAGCTCCTTTCCCCTGTGAGCAGGCCCAGCACATTCCTAATGTGTTTCCTGGGACTCATTCCTAGTTAATGGTTCATTGGTCTTAACCAGAAGAGGGGGCGGACACAAGGACTGCTGGTGACAGTGAATATTATCTCACAGGGCAGAGGCCTCTGCACCATCTTCAAGCAAAGGGAGAGAAGACATGGGCCAGAATGTGTAAGAGAAGGACACTTCTGCAGGCAGGGTATTCAGGTGAATTTTAGATTCAACATCAGGGACACTTGATTCCACATGGCCCCACCCATGACTCAGGACCCTGTGGTTTCCCAGGCAGGGTGCTGACCAGGCAGAACAGAGCTGCCCAGTCAAGTGTTCATTGTTCGCAGAGCTCTGCTGCTCCTAGAAGCAAGTCTTGGGCCTCAGCTCCCGGTGTGTCTCTCTGAGCAGATGAGAGGGTTCTTACCAATAAAGAGACCTTCTGGTTTTCACCCTTAGCTTGTCCTCGCTGATGTTCACTCCAGCATTTTATCTTTTACAAACCAATTGCAGAAGTAACAGGGATGCAAATCCATGGTCCACAAGAGTCCTCTTTTCTTCGTATATCTCAACTGCCTGACGCACGGCCCTGCTTTGCATTTCCCCCTTCAGGTAAATCATCTCTGTTCACCTCTGATAAAATTTAAAGTCTTACATTTCTCCTCCACGGCAGGGACTAACCATGCTTCTACCAGCTATTCCAGGGTCACCATTGTTCCAGAGTCCATTTCTCTTAGTCTCACTCTGGCCTAGGGTACCGGGGTTGTCCTGGAATTAGCACTGAAAGACCATGTCCTGAGAAACCCATCAGTCTTAGGTAGAATGGGATGGTTGTCACCCTCCTGATATCATCTGTCACAGGCTGGGTCTCCCTGGAAACAGACACTACGGTGGAGGTGAGCACATAGAGGTTTGTTGGGGAACACTGTTGGCATCAACCCCTGTGCAAGGGATGGGAAGGAGCAGGATCAGGGAAGGAGAGCCTGTGGTGTGACACTTCAGGCTCACCAAGTTAGGGTGGGATGGACATACATTACAAATTAAGATGCTGTGATATTGGGTAGATTTTCTCAAAAAGGTATGCTACCCAGATATCTTAGACTCTTTTTGTTGGTATAACAAATTACCACAAACTCGGGTTCTTATAAAAACAGAAACATATTCTCTTACAACTCTGAGCGCCTCAAGTCTGAAATGAAGCTTTGAAATCCAGGTCTCAGCAGGGCTGGTTCCTTCTGGAAATTCCAGGGAGAATCTGTTCCTTGCCTCCTCCAGCTGCTAGAGGCTGCTGGCATTCCTTGGCTCAGAGCCTCATCACTCCAGTATTTGCTCTGTGGTCATACCTCCTTCCCTTCAGTACTCAAATCTCCCTCTGCCCCCTAAATGTGATGACACCGAATAATCCAACCCAAAATCCTTAATCACATCTCCCATATAAAGGTTTCATGGATTAGGATCTGCTTATCTTTGGGGACATTACACAAGGTACTGTGTGGGAAGAGGGAGAATCCCCCTCTGCCCTTTCCCTTAAGATTTTATGGCTGGCCAAATAATCAACAAGACAGGTTAGCAGGAGAAAATAATACCAAGCTTAATAACATGTATACATGGGAGAAACTCAGAAATGAGCAACTCGTCCCTCTGTCTAAGCTGCCTGCTTAAGTATTGTAGCTAAAGGCGAGGAAGGTGTTGGGGGTGGGTAGTGGTCTGGAACTTCAGAGGGCAAGAAGACAATTCTTTTCAGGGTCATCTATAGATAATGTGGTCAGGGAGAGATAGAGTTTTTTGATAAAAGGGGCTTGGTGCTCCTCAAATTGTAACATCTATTTTACATTATCATTACAGCCATCATGATAGAAGATCTGTTCCAGGAAGGAGCCACCATATCAAATTCTTTGGGCAGTTAGTGGGGGAGGTCAAATGTCCCTCAGAGAAAACAATCAAGGTAAAGAGATATATTTCAGGATGGCCAAATCTTGATCTCCCACAGTACCAAACCAGCCTTCTAGTCCTACTGAGGCACAGGCATAGGAAATGCTCTGAGGAGAAATTCCCAGGATGCTTCACAGCAGTACTGTGACATGTCCCAGAAAAATGAAACATGCACAACCAATTTTAAAAGCCATTATAAAATGACTATTCTCTCCTCCTTTTTAAAAAATAGTTTCAATATTTGTGGAAACCTAGTAGGCACTTCCTACTGCTGTTTCTGAAAAGAAAAACACAAAACAGGTCGGTAATTTTGTTACCGGATACATACTCCGGTTCTTTACCCGCCACACAAGATGGGCCAAATAAAACTAGAAGTCCAGGCTTATGGCAAGGAAAGAGTTTTTATTTCGGGTGACGTCAGCCGGGAGACGAGAACTCTCAAATTTGTTCCGTCACCCCGAATGTTGGGAGGCAAGGGGTTTTAAATGTTGTGCTTGTAGGGAGGGGGAGCCTGTGGCCTTGCTGGTCAGCACTTTCCCACCAGCCTGTGTTTGGCCTTGTGAGGCTGCCAGCAGGGAGGAGTATGGTGAGATAAGGGAATCGCAGGTGGGCATCCTTCAACCGTCTCCATCTCCATGGTGGATGGTGGATTCCAGTGTCAGTAAGCCAAGGAGTTGAGGTCTGAGAAGCCTTAGCTTCTTGACATCAGTTTCCCTATAACAAACCTCAAGAACTGGTAATTAGCCAAAACATGAGTGTGAGCCCAGCTTGAGGCCACCTGGGCTTTTAACAATTTGTAAAACAACCGATATCTACATGTGAGTGTAACTTAGAGAAACAGGGAAAGAGGATGAATGCTTTTGGTTTTAACCCCATATATGCTGGGTTTAATATAGGAGAACTGGGCCTGTCCCATGGCTTAGCAGTTAAGTGCGCGCACTCAGCTCCTGGCAGCCCAGGTTGGGATCCCGGGCACGCACCGACGCACCGCTTCTCCGGCCATGCTGAGGCCGCATCCCACATACAGCAACTAGAAGGATGTGCAGCTCTGACATACAACTATCTACTGGGGCTCTGGGGGAAAAAATTTAAAAATATAAAATAAATAATAAATCTTAAAAAATATATATATATATAGGAGAACTGATATCAGGACCGGTATCAATTTCAGGACCAAGACACAGATGAGTTGCAGGAGGAGTAAAAGAGGGTCACCCATGAATCAATAATGGGTGTCTCACCTGTGCAGTGAGTGAGGCGCCTGAGGAGCAGCAGGGCCCAGCCATGCAGGAGACAGCCCGGCGAGATCCCCCTCCTGAGCCCACAACCGGGCAGGGCAGACTCAGGGGTCTTTATTCCACTAGGCTGCCCTGTGTTACAGGGTCCACGGGGGTGGGGGCTTTATGCAAATCTGTTCACTAATCTTCATCCATCTTCATTCCTTCCTCTGGCTCCAAATCCTTCAAGATGGGACCCTTCAGGATGTCCTGCCATGTGGAGCCTGGCAACGACGGTGTGATTGAGAGATATGTTTCCCTGAAATAACTATGAGTGGGGTCCCCAGGAAGACACAGCCACTGAGCAGAGGTCACTCAAGCCAGTGAACACCAGACTTTCCCTCACCCCCTTGGAGTCCTGGACAAAGTCCAAATGGAGGCATTTCAATAGCTATTCAAGGATAAGAAGATAAATAACTCATACACGTTCATGATTTTATGTGAATAGGATGATATTGTATGCACTATCTGTCCTTGATTTTTTTCAATCAACACTATTGACATCTCAAATTTAACGTGGCTAAAAAGACTTCTTAAATGTTTTTATACCTGCTCCTCTCTCCTCCCCTGGGGACCAAGTATCTTATCACAAATCAACCTGGCTGATGCTTCTGCTACTTTTCTAGTTTCCTGGGGGTTCCAGGGACTTCTTTCAACCTGGCTGAAACCCTCAGTCAGCCCTTGCCTGTACTGACTGACCACATGGGGGACCTGACCAAATGAATCCTCCCTTGAGCCCATCTGACAACTGGGCCCTTGGCCACATTGCAGAACCTCCCAGACCCAGTCCCTCAGCTTTCAGATGTGAACAATAACACTGACCTGGCAGAGCTGTGGTGAGGGTTAGAGATGGTAATATATATGAGGGCCTATGTTTCTCAAACTTGGTAGATGCTCAATAAATGGGGAGAATTATGATTTTCAAGATTATCATTTCTTCATATACTTTAAAAAACTTGTACCTGATTACAAAGAAAACTGACAATTGGTTTAATTGTCCTTCAAAATCCAGGGTTTATGCTCCTGCTTCTTGGGTGTACCGCCATGGGTAGTGATGGAGAAGGGAGCACCTAAAATCCACAGAACAAAACCCTGTCTCCTTCCAGGGTACAGTCAGGGGGCCCCAGGAGTGACAACTCCGTGTGTGTGTGTGTGTGTGTGTGTGTGTGTGTGTGTGTGTGTGTGTGTTTGACAGACAGAGTGAGAGATAGAGACAGAGACAGAGAGAGATAAAGAGTGAGCTGAGATTGAGATTGACGATTTCATGGAATTGACAGCGAAGTGTTGGGTTTCCCTTGGATCCAGGCCCTAAGCTTAGACCAGAATAGAAAGAGGAGGTGTGTAGAAAAGAGTTACCTGGAGGGTCTGAGACTGCTGTCCTTGGAAAGACCTGTGCACAAGTGTGACCCTTGGTTTGTATTTAGGAACCTAGATTCCAGAGGGTTCCCACTGTTCTCTGACAAGAATGACCCACTGTGCTACACTGTTTGTGCAAATGATATGGTTTATGCTGAACATCTTTCCTTCTGGAAGTCTGGAATTTCAGTAAATCCCAGGCAGAGGATGCCAGGTGACCAGGCTTTGATGAAAACCTTGAGCACCGAGTGTCTAATGAGCCTCCCTGGTGGACAGTAGTTCACACATGTTGTGACAAAGCGATGCCAGGGAATTAAGCACATCCCATAAGACTCCACTGGGACAGGACGCCTGGAAGCTTCTCCTGGTTTCTCTGGGCACAGCCTCATGGACCTATTCTCTCTGATGTTTTCACATTGGCTCTTTTCACTGTAATAAATACGGTGTGAGGACAACTCCACGCTGAGTCCTGGAGGATAAAAGGGCAGAGACACTTCTGACTTGAGTCTGTTTCTTTGTGTTCTGAGATTTTTTCCATGAGATTCAGAGACTCAAAATAGCATCTATCCTGGAAAGGAGTCATTTGCCCCATCCTATATTATCAAGTATACCTTCCAAATTGTGTCAAATCTTGTCCACATAGTTTCACATCATATTTAAGAGGCAGACTAAGACATCCGTAATTTTGTGTTCACCAACGTGCTCTGAAAAATCATCCCTTGTGAAAACACGCCAATTCCTGCATTGCACAGACTAAGCAGCTGCTGTAAGTCTAATGAAGAATCAGAAATCTAGAAAAGGATTTGGTAAAGATTCTCTACACTATACCTGACCTGTGACCAACTACAGATAGAAAGACCAAGATTTTTTAAAAGTTTACATGCTGTAACTAAAGTAAATATTTACTCAGTTTTAGACCAGAATGAGATTTGGAAGACATGGTTCAAACTGAGCTGCAGTTTAAAAAATCAGAGTTCCCGAGGTGTGTTTGAAAGGAAAAATTTGAAGACCCACCTACTTCCAACTTCTTAGGTTCTCACAGATGAGTCCAAAACATAATGGGATATGTGGATGCCATTGGGTTGGTGGAATGGAGGCAGTGCATGCCTGAATGAAACTCATCTAACACATGTATTTTCTCTATAAGGCACATCACAGCCCTCTTGAACTTAGGAACATGAGGGAGTACTTCACATTATGCTTAGGAGAAGTTTTGCACAGTGAAATCATCAACAAAAAGAACAAAATATTGGAGCATTTCCCTGAGAACTGTGGGAACTACATACAACAGGCATCTCCTTTTCAGGAAGTTCTTGTCATAAAGAGTTAGGGCAAGTCTAACTTGTCCTAACTGTCAGGGATCTCATGACACAGACAAAGAAAAATCTCTTACTGTCCACAAACAAAAATCCGAAAAATTCTTTTTAGATTTCATTGTAGCGGGGAGAGGAGCTGAGAGAGAACTGAATTCTTAAACCATGCTGCATGAAGATCCCTCTGGCCAAGGCTGGGGAAGCATCTCCAGAGCAAGGTGGGAGCCTGTGAGCACAGGACAGGTTTTCGTCTCACTTCCCCATGAACTTGGAGCTCTGTGGAAAGTGTCACTGCCTGCATATGAGCCACAGTAATAATCAGCCTCATCCTCAGCCTGGAGCCCAGAGATGGTCAGGGAGGCTGTGTTCCCAGACATGGAGCCAGAGAAACGATCAGGGATCCCTGAGGGCTGCCTACTGGTATAGTAAATCAGGAGTGTGGGGGCTGTGCCCGGGAGCTGTTGGTACCAGGACAAACTAATATAACCCCCAATGGTGAGGCTGCTTCCAGCACAGAAGATGGTGACCGACTGTCCCAGATCCCTGGACACTGAGAGAGGCTGAGTCAGGGCAGACTGGGCCCAGGACCCTGAAAGAGGAAAAGCACACTCTGGTGAGTTCAGTTTTGGGGTCCCATCTGAGCCTGAGGAAGAGAAGACAAAGGATCAGCCCAGATGCCTCCATAGTCCCTTCCCTGGAGGCCTCACCTGTGCTCTGAGGGAGGAGGGTGAGGAGAAGCAGAGGCCAGGCCATGGTAGAGATGCCCCAAGAGTGCTTCCTTCTGTGACCCCAACCCTGGGCCTTGTTCTCCCAGACCTCTCTTATCCCCTCCCCCTGCCTCAGAGGAAGGAGGGGCTTCCATGCAAACCTACTTCCTGCACCTGCCTCTCCTCATCCCACTCCAAATGGGCCCTTGATTCTAGATGCTTCTACATCACTGGGCCATAGAGTTTAGCTGAAGGGAATAAAACTCTTTCTCATGTATATTCTGAGGTGCGGGAACTTGAATGTTTATACCTGATTTGCAGAAGAGAACAATGTGCTGAAGTCCCTCATGTTAATCAGCTCCTGGACCTTCAATGTCTCTGCTGTGATGTGACTGTGTCTCTGTGACACTCTCAGGGTGAGGACACATTCTGCAGCGCCCTCTACTGGGTGCCTACTCTTCTAGATCTCCTTATTGCTAGGAAATGGTTGCTCACCCAGTGGAAACACCTGCTGTTGGTTGGTGTTTGGTGGTGGGGTCACCCCAGTGGCAGCATTTTCACCACCACCTACCTTTTGTGCTGAACCATCTGCAGGATGGAATCCCACAAGTTGATAAGGCCCTCCCAGGCCCTTCACCCACATGCCACATGGGTGTCGATTGCACACATGTGAGGGATCATTGTGGGGGCACAAGGAGCACAGTCCTGACCCCAAATCTGATTCTCCCCACTTTGCCCTTTCCACTCTTGAGCAGGTGACATCCTTTCTCAGCTTCTGATTCTCAACATGAAAAATGAAGACTCTGAAGTCCACTGGAGATTGAATTTGACCTCTGGAGAGAATAAAGAGAGAAGGAGTGTGTAGGTTTGCTAATGGGACATTTCTATGTACACAAATATGACACTTATTATGAACTTTATGATCCAGAGACTTCATTCCATTTTATCTTTGATTTATTGGTCTGGTCACAAAGATGTGAATCTTTTTTGCTTGTTTTCCTCCACCTCACCATGTTCAGAGGCCAAGACAAAAATAACCTCCCAAGCCCTGGAACACTCGAAGCACCATTGTGAAACTATTTCTTCTTTTTCTAGTTTTTTTTTAAAGCTTTTAAAACCCTTGTTCATGCTTCCCTTTTTCCGCTGCTAATGGTTCAGACTGATTTAATTTTCCAAATTAAAAAGTTTTAGTGTGTTCTGGTTCCATATAAGATGCAGTAAGTGTACATTATCTTTTTCTCTCAATAAATGCAGCTATAAAACCTCAAAAGAATTCATGTAGCAGCCACCGGCATGTCTAGAAAAATTAATCGTACAAAGCACCCTGGGGAAGACATTAGTATTTGAAATCTCGCTGAATTGTTGGTAAGTTTCCTATTTTCCCTCAGTGTTCCATGGCCTGGACTCAAGGCAGCAGGAGGCTGGAAGGGGCACCAGCATGAGACAGACATAGCTGCTGGAGAAGCTCCCTTGTTCTAGGCTGAAAATGAGAAAGAGAGCTCCTAATGCTCAGAGCAAATTAAAGATACTCACACTTTCCTTTTCTATTGTTTTTTCTCTCTCTTTCCCCATGTCCCAGTCTCCAGGAAAGTCTCGTGTGGTGGCGGCAGTGACAGTGGAGGCAGAAGGACTTCCCTTTCTCATTTTATAAGCTATTTTCCCATCAGTGAGACATTCAAGCCCATTGCTTCTGTTCCTCCCTGTCCCTCTGCAACTTGATATGGACACAGGCTCTGTCACAGCAAGAGCGCAGAGGTTCAGGATAACTAAAGTCACAATTTTCCTGTCCAGAAGACCAAAACAATAAAGCCAGGGTATGTGGAACACTAAGAAGATTGTGGAGAGGATGAAGCTTGGAAAGTAATCCTGAAATTGTTTATGAGTGATGGGTTCCCTGCTGAGCTGCACTTTCACGGATTCTGATACTAAATAGTATAGGAAAGATTTGGGAGAAAAGAGGTAAATGGTAGAAAATCACCCAGATCCCAGAAGAACCCCTGTGCAGCTCACATTTAGGACATGTCCAAATATCAGGGAAAAGGTTTGTAAATTGAACTGACACAGAAACCACAGTTCACAGAAGATGGATGGACAAGTAGTCTGGATCCAATGAGCAGATAGTCTGCTAAACAAAATATCAATGTAGGATCTAAACATGACCCTTTGTTTCATGAGAGAATGTTGGATATATCCAGGATAGAATCCAAAATCACTCAGCATGTGAACAACCAGGAAAAGTTCTACTGCAGTGAAAATCAAAATAAGTAGAGGCAACTCCAACATGACAGATGTATTGAAATATCTCATTAAGACTTTAAACCACCTTTTTAACAATGATATAAGAAATAAGGACAAAGCCTCAAAAAAGAATGGAAAGATTGAAATTCTCAGCCAAGAAACAGAATATATAATGAAGCACAAGTAGAAGTACTAAATGAGAACTGCATAAGATGGGATTAAGGGCAGATTCAGCAGTGGGAATGAAATTTGTGACCTCCAAGTCATACCAATGGAACTGTCCAAGGTAAACACAGAGGGAAAAATGAATTTTATATTGTGGAATATTATCAGCAAATGTGGGACTACTTCAAGTGACCTAATGCACACAGAATTGGAGTTCTCAAAGAAGGGGAGACAAAGTGACAGAAAGAAACCACATCTCCAGAAGCTTAATAAACTCCAAGCATAAGAGATGTGAAGAAAACCAACTGAAGGCTCATTATAACCAGTTCTTTGTGTTGACGCTTTTTCAGATCCCTCTTTGGCTTCACTGATTATTGATTTCTTAGTAAAATGTCAGCTACAGAAGTTTGCTCCCTGAGGAATCTATCACATTGTTTCTTTCTCTCTCTCCCACTACTCAACCCTCACAACACAAACTCCAGTCACAAGAGGATTCTCAAGCTGGTCATTGTGGGTGAAACTGAGTGAACACCCAGCTATGTCTGTTCTTCCTAAACACCACTAAACCTGTACTGAAGGTTATAGTCATAAGCCAGAGATTTCTGTAAGAGACCAAGGAACAGGGATATAGACAACAACACAAATTTGGAAGCCAGGATGCATGTTGACCAGTGTTAACTGACTTAGACCTGACATAGCCCAGTCCCATGTCTGCAAAAGTTACAACCTGAAGTACCATTTTTAAATCTCAATCAGTTGTGAGTATGGAAGTAATGAGTTCACATAAATAAAAAATTAAAATAATCAGAAGCTGTTCCAGAAGCTGGTGGATCTCCAGAACCTCTCTCCTCCTGGGAGTGAGTCTGCGCAGAGGGTAAAATTCACTTCTATGGATGAGGAGAAGCCAGGCGAAGTTGACTTTATGTAGATCATGAAGACAATCCTGTGTGCTTCATGAACATTATATCTCCTGCCCACCTCTTTCTAATGGTCATCTCCATTGATTCCTTTCGCTGGTAGGCAATAGATGGAAAGTTTCATCTAAGAGGAAGCTGACATCTCCCAGGTGCTGACAGCAATGATACCATCCTGTAATGCTTGGGTCTGAATGGCCTGGATTCACATTTGTACTCTCCTGTCTGTGCTAGGCTTGTCTTGACATGAGCCATTCTCCAGTGTCCCCATCAGCCAAGAATCATCACTTTCTCTTCCTCCCGGTGAAGTGATCTCAGACCACTCCAGGACTCCAAGCCAAGCTAAGTAGCAGAAAATGTGAGGCTGCTAATCCCCAGACAATATTCCTCCTGGATACCCAGGACCTGCCCACATCCAGCAAGGCCACAGGCCCAAGTCTGGGATCCCTTCTCTTCCTCTGGAGCCTTGTCTGCTGTCTTCAGGAGGGGCTCCAGTAGATCCCAGGGGAGCTCCACCCAAGACCAAGCCTGAGCCCTGGTTAGCGTCAATGTCTGCTGGGTCCTCGCCTGATAGACACACTGTCCTTTCCTCACTCAGATGATTTGTTTCTAGTTCTCACTGTTTCAAAGTATTTTGTTTGGGGATAAAACCTAGGAAGATGTGGGGAAGGAATGTAAAGAAAAGCCATGGAATGATAAACACCAACCTCTGCGTAGTGGCATTTGGGGAGTGGGATGGATAGATAGGCTTTGGATGGATAGATGTAGCTATGCATAGATATGGTTTCCATGTACTATTCTGCCATAAATTTTGAATGTTCATTTGATTCACTCTTCTTTAGAAATGATGCATGTCAAATAAAAAAAAAGAGTTTAGACAAATAAACTGAAATGTACCTGAAGATTTTCCTATCATTAGCTACATACAGAGGAACCCAGAACAAATGTAGAAGCGGAAAAAGTTTCCAGGAGAAAGAGCAAATAGAGCAAATATAAGTGAGAAACCTGCCCTTGCGGTCTTTTGGAGATGGTTGTAACAAATAATCATGTATCAATGAAGTCCATAAACAGATGCATGCAAAAATAACATGTCGCATATCCATAAAAGAGAATATAATTCAGTTATAAAATCAAATAAGTACAGATTCATGCTGCAACATGAATGAACCTTGAAACATCAGGCTAAGTGAAAGGAGCCAGACACAAAGGACCACATATTGTATGAAATCCTTTATGTGAAATGTGCAGAATAATAAACCACAGAGACAAGAAGTAGAAAATGGTTGCCTTGGTCAGGGAGAGTAGGCAAATGTGGAGTGATGCAGACTTGTACAAAGTTTATTTTTGGGGTGATGATGAGTCCTGGATATAGATAGTTGCCATATTTGCACACCCTTGTAAATAAAATAAACTATTGAATTATTCACAATTCACAACAGTGAATTTGATGGCATATGTAACATATCTTTTTTTTTTTATTTTTTTTTTTGTGAGGAGATCAGCCCTGTGCTAACATCTGCCAATCCTCCTCTTTTTTTACTGAGGAAGACTGGCCCTGAGCTAACATCCGTGCCCGTCTTCCTCCACTCTACATGGGACGCCGCCACAGCATGGCTTGACAAGCGGTGTGTTGGTGCATGCCTGGGATCTGAACCGGCGAACCCCGGGCCGCCGCAGCGGAACGCGTGCACTCAACCGCTTGCGCCACCAGGGCGGCCCCTGTAACATATCTTTATAAAAGAGTAATAAGGGGCCAGCCCAGTGGCGCAAGTGGTTAAGTGTGTGTGTTCTGCTGCGGTGGCCCGGGGTTCGCCGGTTCGTATCCCAGGCATGCACCGACGCACTGTTTGGCAAGCCATGCTGTGACGGCGTCCCATATAAAGTGGAGGAAGATGGGCATGGATGTCAGCCCAGGGCCAGTCTTCCTCAGCAAAAAGAGGAGGATTGGCAGTTGGTAGCTCAGGGCTGATCTTCCTCACAAAAAAAAAAAGAGTATTAAGAAGAAAGGATATGAATTATACAACCTATCCTCAAATGGTTCTGACAATTAATCATTTGTGTTGTGTGAGAATGTATATACTTATACACACACAACCACACAGACACAGAAGAATAAAATAAATATATTACAATGTTAAAAAATTCATCAATCTAGGTAATGTATAGATTTTATGATATTTTGCAGTATTTTTTAATGTTTCTAATTATTTCAAAATAAAAGAAAGAAAAAATGAATGCCAGCCTGAGTTTAGGTGTGAGGACATTTTATTGACTCAGGGAAGGTTTTGGTCTCACCTCCCCACGAACTTGGACCATTGTGGAATGTGCTACTGCCTGCGTATGAGCCACTGTAATATTCAGCCTTGTCTTCAGACTGGAGGCCAGGGATGGTCAGGGAGTCCATGCTGCCAGACTGGGAGCCACAGAAGCGATCAAAGACCCCTGAGGCCTGAGAACAGACTCTATAAATCAGGATTTTGGTGCCTGTGCTTGGGAGCTCTTGGTAGCAGGACATAAGGTTATTACTCTCAATGTCAGTGCTGCCTCCAGCACAGGAGATGGTGACTGACTGTCCCAGAGCCCTGAATGTTAAGGGAGGCTGAGTCAGGGCAGACTGGGCCCAGGACCCTGAAAAGAGGAAAAACACACTCTGGTGAGTTCTGTGCTGGGGCCCCAGGTGAGTCTGAGGAGGTGACAAATGATGAGCACAGATGTCTTTGTGGTCCTTTCCCTGGAGGCCTCACCTGTGCCCTGAGTGAGGAGGGTGAGGAGGAGCAGAGCCCAGGCCATGGCAGAGATGCCCCAAGAGTGCTGCCTTCTGAGATCCCAACCCTGGCCCTTGCTTGCCCAGACCTCTCTTATCCCTTCCCTCTGCCTCAGAGGAGAGAGGGGCCTCCATGCAAATCCTGTTTTCTGAACCTGCCTCTCCTCACCCCCTCTGACCTAGTCTGTGATTCTAGATACTTCTGCATCACTGGACAGCAGAGTTAATCTGAGAGGATTAAAATTCCTTAACATATGTTTTCTTTTTTATTTATTTGGAGGGGGAGGCAATCAGCCCTATGCTAACAACTGCCAATCCTCCTCTTTTTTTTTTTTTGCTGAGGAAGACTGGCCCTGGGCTAACATCCATGCCCGTCTTCCTCCACTTTATATGGGGGGCCGCCACAGTGTGGCTTGCCAAACAGTGCGTCGGTGCGTGCCCGGGGTAGGAACCGGCGAACCCTGGGCCACCAGAGCAGAGCGGGGTGCACTTAACCACTTGTGCCACCGGGCTGGCCCTAACATATGTTTTCTGAGTTAGGACAGACTGATCCCATGACAGAGCCTAAGATATCAAGTTAGTATTGGGGTGTCCTTCCCTTCCTATTGTGGAAGTCTTGGTGTGGACGGTAGATGAATCCCAAAATGTCCCCTCCTTGCCATGTAGCACAAGAGTGAGTAGAGCATCCCTGGCTGCTGGGATGAGAGAAAGTCCAATTACCCTCTTCTCATGGACGAAAGGCAGAGCTGGGATCCCTTCATCTCCTTCCACCCCTTCTTGGTCCCCTCAGTTATCAGGTACCAGAGCATCACTCTGTCCCCTGCTCTGCAGTGGTTTGAGGTTGGGAGGTGATTATTGGCATTTCCAGAAAGGGATTTATTGGGCACAATAGATATTGGACACTCATTCCCTCATGTCTCACTTAGGAAGCAGCTCTTGGAACTTGAAAGAAAACAGGATAGCAGCAAAAATTACATTTCCTGAATATAGGCCCTTACTGACCCCTGGTGGCCACAGATGGTGGATGTCAAGCACCAGGGAAGGCGGCTGAGAGAGAGCTGGAAACCCACGCTCTGCTCCTGCACCTGTCCCCCCTCCTTCCCCTTCCAGCTCAGTATCAAGACCCCAGATCCCATCTCATCCAATTCACGATCCTGTCATTTAACTTTCTCCAGAATGAAATTGGTCACCTGCAATGTCATGTAGCCCAGATGCTCCCCCCAGGGTCACCTTGCTTATGCCAGGAAAGCCTTGTCCCATGGTTAGCAACTGAGGTGGATGTCAGCTCAGGGCTGAGGAAACATTAGACATTAAATTAATTCAATCCTAGTAGGTGCATAGATGAGAAAAATGGGCCCGTGAGAAGATGATCAAATTCTCAAAACAGTTTGAAAAAAAAGAATAATGCGGGGCCGCCCCGTGGCATAGCGGTTAAGTGCGTGCACTCCGCTGCTGGCGGCCCGGGTTCGGATCCCGGGCGCGCACCAATGCACCGATTGTCAGGCCTTGTTGTGGCGGCGTCCCATATAAAGTGGAGGAAGATGGGCACAGATGTTAGCCCAGGGCGTCTTCCTCAGCAAAAAGAAGAGGATTGGC
>JABWHU010001757.1:6138126-6157200 GCA_014189135.1 Dicerorhinus sumatrensis harrissoni
AAAAAAAAAAGAAAAAGAAAAAAGGAAACCCCGAAGTTAGAAAAAGACAAAAATATCAGTCAGTTGTGTGATAACATCAAATGTCCTATTATACATAGAACTGGAGTCATGAAAGGAGAGGAAACAGAGGAAGAAATAATGGTAAAAACACTTTCCAGTCTAAAGAAAACTGTAACTCACTGAGCCAAAAGTTCCATGAATTTAAAGTACAAGAAACATGGAAAAAACCACACCAAGTTTCATTGTAAACAATATTCTTTTTTCAGCAGAAGCCATTCTAGAACTCTCTTTCTCCTCGGTGACTATTCAGCTGTTAGTAAAATGTCAACAATAGAGGATGGTTCCTTGAATGTTCTATCAACAAATTTCCTTCTCTCACTTACTCTCCCAACCTCAGGAGCCAAACTCCAATCCCAAGGTTAATGCTCACTCAGCCCATGTGACTGCTGGGTCCTGGTTCTGACATCCCAGGAGACATATTTCTTCAGAGCTTGGGGGACTGCAGAGATAATGCACCTGGGCAGTAACAGTTTAGGCCACTGGATTGAAAGTGAGTGAACACAGAACTGAGTGTGTCCTCCCTGAAACTCCACTAAAACTGTCCTGAGGGATTACAGTGTGTGCTCATAAACCAGGATGTCAGGAACAGGAGCATAAAGGACACACACTCAGGAGCCAGGAAGCAGATGGACACGTGTTACCTGACTTAGACCTGAGGGAGACCAGTCCCAAATCTGCAGGCAGAGCCCACCTGAGATCCCTGTGGAATTCTCACTTGACTGTGAGTGTGGCTGAGATAGGCGAGGGGAACACTAGAGTTAGAACAGGTGAGTGGAGCTGTTGGAGAAGCAGGTAGCTCCCTAGACCCTCTGTCCTTCCCAGTAGTGAGGCAGGTAGACCACTGCCAAATAGACCCTCCTCCACTTAAGTTTTCCTCCTGGAAGATAAAGCCCACATCTCTGGATGAGGGCAGGTTAGGCAGAGTGGACTCTGTGGGTATCATGAGGAGAACACTCTGTGCCTCATGAATGCTGGGTTTTGGGACCACCTCCTCCACTCATTGTCACTAATTCAGACATTTCTTGCCAGGCAAGAAAGCCCAGCTTACTTCTGAGGTGCTGACACTGCCAGGTTGCTGGCAGCAATGAGAACACCTCTAGCCCCAAGGATGTGAAGTTTGTTTGCCTCTGACTCAGAATCTTACCTGCATGTCTTGATCATGATCATGCACTGGAGTCCCCATCAACCAAGAATAATAATTACACCTCTCCTCCTCCCAGAGAGTGATCTTAGATTACACCTGGAAGAACACGCTGCTCTGAGAAGCAGAGAATGTGGGGTACATAATCCCCTGACAGGGTTCTTTCTGGATGCCCAGTACCAGGCTCACACCCCATCAGTGATGGTGCCTAACTGTTTAGATCATTGTCTTTCCCCTGTGGGCCCAACTTCTGCTCTCTCAGAAGGAGCTCTGGTAATTTCCAAGGGAAGCTCAGCCAGACACTGATCCTGAGTCTCTGATATGCCTAATGTCTCCTGTGGGCCACATCTGTGCAAACAGTGTCCTTTCCCTCCTTGGCTTGTTCATGTTTGCTAACCACTGTGTCAGGAATATAATCTACATTATACAGGGATGCAGATATAGTTGGAAAGAATGAACACAAAGCAATGGAATGATGACCTCAAATTCAGATACTGGCAACTTGGAGATCAGCATCGATGGATATGCTTTGGGTAGGTGGTTTTGGTTTCCATATATTCTTCTTCCTTAAATAGTGAATACTCATTTCATGCACTCCTCTTAAGGTAGGAAACACTTCATAATAAATGGTATTTAGAAAAATAAAGTAAAAAGTATCTGAATTCTTTTACTTTCCTTGACTACCTAGACAATGACTCAGAAAAATGTAAAAGTGGAGAAATTTCCAGGAGAAGTCACCAAAAAAAAGGTGAAAGAACTGGCTTTGTGGGTTTTTTGAATGTTGGTTGAAATAAAGTCAGCCAGAACCCTTGAACAAAGAATCTGGAAAAGAAAAAGACAGAGCCAATGGCTTAACAGAGCACCATATCATACTGTTCTGATGAAAGTGAGGCCCAGATCCAGGACCCCCTCCCTGCCCTGTCCAGCACGTCCGGGGCACGTCCAGACAGCAGGTGGAAAGGAAAGAAAGATGAGCCTCAACGAGGAATCCTCGGGAGACTCTAAGAGTGAGAGAAGAATGTTACTTGGCTACTTCCTAAAGATTTCCCTGAGATTAAGTATGATATTTTTATCTTTTCATGAGGAGTGACGTCAACGTAGGATTTTCATGCCCTGGATCCCAAAAGGATCCTTCTGCCTTGGGTTGTGACAGAAGAAGAGACAGCAAAAACAAATGAGTCCATTAACTGCTGGATAGATGAACAACAGTGGTGTATCCGTACAATTGAATATTATCCAGTGATAGAAACAAATGAAGTACAGATACATGTTCCCACATGGAGGATCCTTGAAAATATGGTTATAGGTGAAAGAAGCCAGACACAAAGGGCCACATCTTCTAGGATTCTATGTATGTGACATGGACAGAAGAGGCACACCCACAGACTGATGTATGGTTGGCAGGGGTTGAGGAAGTGGGAAATGGGAGTGATTGCTAATGGGTGAGGCATTTCTTGTAAGGGTGATTTAAAATGTTATGGATTTAGGGGCCGGCCCCGTGGCTTAGCGGTTAAGTGTGCGCACTCCACTACTGGCAGCCTGGGTTCGGAACCCGGGAGCATACCAACGCACCACTTGTCCGGCCATGCTGAGGTGGCGTCCCACATACAGCAACTAGAGGAGTGTGCAACTATGACGTACAGCTATCTACTGGGGCTTTGGGGAGAAAAGCAGAAAGACAAAGGAGGAGGATTGGCAATAGATGTTAGCTCAGAGCCGGTCTTCCTCAGCAAAAAGAGGAGGATTAGCATGGATGTTAGCTCAGGGCTGATCTTCCTCACAAAATAAATAAATAAAATAATTAATACTTCTTAAAAAAAGTTATGGATTTAGAGAGTGTTAAAGGTTGCACACACTTGAACAAATATTAAAAATCACTGAGTTATACAACATAAAATAATGAATGTAGTGGAATGTGATTTATACCTCCAGAAAGTATTAGGGCCTAGGGCCTTGATGGATACAACCCACTGTCAAATGGTTCAGAAAATGAATAAGTTTAGTGTGTGTTTGTGTGAGTATGAGTATGTATCTGTGAGCTTGTGTGTGTGAGTGTGTGTATATTATGTATATACTACACATAGAGACAGAGAGAGTAGTTGTTATAATGAAAAGCAATTACAGCAAAATGGAAAAAATTGCTGAATCAGGGAAAAGGATATGCAGGAGTCTTTTATATTAGGTTTTCAAATTATCTTTGTTTGTAATAATTTCAAAATAAAAAATAAAAGAAATACTGAGTTAGGGGTGAAGGGATTCAAGGGAGTTCAGAAGTTTTGATCTCACTTCCCCATGAACTTGGACCGCTTTGGAAAGTGTCAACAATGGAATATGAGCCACGGTAATAATCAGCTTCGTCCTCAGCCCTGAGCCCAGAGATGGTCAGGGAGTCTCTTTTGACAGACTCAGAGCCAAAGAAGCGATCAGGGATCCCTGAGGCCCAAGTATTGACCTTATGAATCAGGAGTTTGGAGGCTTGTGCCTGGGTGTTGTTGGGACCAGGAGAAATGGTCACAACCTCAAATGTCATTACTGCCTCCAGCACGGGAGAAGGTGACCATCTCTGAGGGAGATGAGTCAGGGAAGACTGGGCCCAAGACACTGAAAAGAGGAAAATCATGCTCTGGTGAGTTCAGTCCTGGGATCAAGCTGAGCCTGAGGAGGAGAAGACTAAGGATCAGCCCAGATTTCCCCTGGTCCCTTCCTTGGAGGCCTCACCTGTGCCCTGAGTGAGGAGGATGAGGAGGAGCAGAGCCCAGGCCATGGTGGAGTTGCCCCAAGAGCACTGCCTTCTGAGACCCCAACCCGATGCTGGGCTCCCCCAGACCTCTTTTATCCCCTCCCCCTGCCTCAGAAGAGGGAGGAGACTCCATCAAATCTACTTCTTACACCTGCCTCTCCTCCTTCTGACCTGGTCCTTGGTTCTGGATACTTCTGAATCCCTGGACAGCTTATCTAAAGATATTCAAACATTTTGACATGTATTTTCTAAATGTGGGAACTTGAATTTTTTATACCTTATTTACACAGGAGAGAAAGGTCAGCTGATGTCCTTCATGTTAATGAGTTCCCAGTCCTTCAGAGTCTCTGCTGTGATATGATTGTGTTTCTGTGACCATCCCTGGCCTGGGACACTCCTTGTGTGCCTTCTGCTGGCTGACTCCTCTACAGGGACTTTTTACTGTTAGGAAAATGTCACTGCCCACCCCCAGGGAAACACCTGCTATATGGTAGTTGATGGGTGGTGGTGGGTCTCCCCAGCTGCAGTCATTTCACTTCCCTACCCCTACTTCTTTGTTCTGAAGCCTCTGCAGCATCGAGTTTTGCAAAGTGGTCGGTAGCTTCCAGGCCACTCACCTCCATGCAGCACAGAGCTTCAGGTACAGAGGTGTGAGGGAGCCCCGTGGGGGGACAAGGAGCACTGGGCGGAGCCACAATCCTCACCCCGAATGTGTTTCTCACTGTTCTGCCATTTCCACTCTTGATTAGATGACATCCTTTCTCAGCTTCTGATTCACAATATGAGAAATGAAAACCATAAAGGCCACTGGCCTTTAAACATAAACCAAGAAGAGATTAATGAGAGACGAGAGTGCAGGTTTGATAATGGGGCACTTCTATACACACAACAGTGACATTTATTATGGACTTTATATTATCGAAAGATTGCATTCCATTTTATCTTTGGTTTATTGGTCTGGTCACCAAGATGTGTTTTCTGCTTGTTTTCCTCCACCTTGCCATGTCCACAGGCCAAGATAAAATGACCTCCCAAACCCTGGAACACGGAAAAACCGTTGTGAAAAATTTCTTCCTGTTTCTTTCCTTAAATACCTTTTAAAACTCTTGTTCCTCTTTCTGTTTTTCTATTACCAATGGTTCAAACTGATTTAATATTTTTCAAATTAAAATCGTTTCATCAGGTACAAGGTCCATTTAAGGTGTAGAAAGTGGGGCTGGCCCCGTGGCTTAGCAGTTAAGTGCGCGCGCTTCGCTGCTGGTGGCCCGGGTTCGGATCCGGCGCACACCGACGCACTGCTTCTCCGGCCATGCTGAGGCCACGTCCCACATACAGCAACTAGAAGGATGTGCAGCTATAACATACAACTATCTACTGGGGCTTTGGGGGAAAAAATAAATAAATAAATAAAATCTGTTAAAAAAAAAAAGGTGTAGAAAGGGTACACTACCTTTTTCCCCACCCAATGCAGCTATAAAACCTGGGCAGAATTCATGGCGAGATATCTGAGTACCTAGAAAAGTTAATCGTACAGGCAGACAGTGGGAAGACACTGGTATTTGCAATATCATGGATACTGGGTAAGTTTCCCGTTTTTCCTTCAGGGTCCCATGGCCTGGACTCAAGGCAGCAGAAGGCTGGAAGGGGCACCCGCATGAGGCAGAAAGAGCTGCCCAGGAGAATTTCCCTTGTTCTGGCCTAAAGACGAGAAAGAGAGCTCCTAATGCTCGGAGCAAACTAAAGACACTCACAGTTTCTTTTTCTTTTGTTTTTTCTCTCCCTGTTCCCCATGCCCCAGGTTCCAGGCAAGTCTCCTGTGGTGGCAGCAGTGGTGGTGGAGACCGAGAAGACAGTCTTTACTCCTTAGGAGCTTTTTCCCCAACAAGGTGACAATCGAACCACTACATTTGTTTCTCTTTGTCATTCCACTACTTGGCATGGACACAAGCCCTGTCACAGGAGGTGCCTAACAGTGCAGAGTAACTAAAGTAACAATTTGTTTTGAACAAAAATCAAAAAGTAAAGGCCAGGAAGGTAGAAATACTGTGGAGATTGTGGAGCGGAAGAAGCTTGGAAAGTAATCCAGAAAGTTGTTTATGATTCCTAAGCTCCCTTCTGATGTGCACTTGCATGGATTCTAATATGATAAGAAAGATATTTGGAAAAGATTTTAAGGATAGACAACCACCCAGATCCAAGATGAGCCACTGTGCAACTCACACTCAGGACAGACCCCAATAGCAGGTCAAAATTTTATAAATTTGTCTGACATAGAAACCACAGTTCACAAAAAGAATGATACAACAAGCAGCCTGGGCTCAACTGGGCAGAGAGTCGGCTAACACAAAAATATCAAGATAGGATTTAAACAAGACGCATAGTTTCTTCACAGAATATTGGATTTATCCAGGAGAAGATCCAAAGTCACTTAAGATACGAAGAACCAGGAAAAGGTCAACTACAATGGAAATGATCATTAACAGAATTTAACTCCAATCTGAGAGATATGTTGGAGTTATCTCATAAAGACTTCAAACCAGCTTTTCAATAATGATACCAGAAATGAGAACAAAGCTTCTGGAAGGAATGGAAGATAGAAATTTTCAGGCAAGAGGTATAAGATACAATGTAGCACAAAGTGGAAGAACTACAAATGAAAACCGACTACACAGGATTAACAGCAGATTGCACATTGGCAATAAATTTGTGACGTTCAAGTCGTAGCAACAGAACATCCAAGGTAAACAAAGAGGGAAAATGAATTTTACAACATGGAATATTATCAGCAAATGTGGGGCCACTTCAAGTGAGCTAATACACGTGTAATTGGAGTTCCCAAAGGAGAGGAGACAGAGAGACAGAAAAAAACCACATCTCCAGCAGCTCAACAAAACCTAAACATAAGAAATGTGAAAAAAACCACCTCAAGGGTCATTATAAACAATTCTTGTTTGTGTGGACACCTTTCCAGATGCCTCTTTGGCTTCATTGACCACTGATTTGTTAGTAAAATGTCAACTAAAGTTTATTCCTTGAGGAATCTGTCACATCATTTTTCTCTCTCTCTACCACTCCCCAACCCTCACAACACAAACTCCAGTCACAAGAGGATCCTGACTCTGGCCATTGTGGGTGAAATTGAATGAACACCCAAATGTGTCTGTTCTTCCTACACATCACTTAACCTATATTGAACGTTATAGTTATATCCCAGAGTTTTCAGTAAGAGACAAAGGAACAGGGACATAGACAACAACACAAATTTGGAAGCCAGGATGCATGTCGACAAGTGTTAACTGACAGACCTGACAAAGCCCAGTCCCACGTCTGCAAAAGTTTTAACCTCAAATACCATTTTTAATTCTCAATCAGTTGTGAATGTGGAAGTAATGAGTTAATATAAATAAAAAATTAAAATAAGTGGCAGCTGTTACAGAAGCAGGTGGATCTTCCTAGTAGTGAGGCTGGTAGATGACTGCCCACTACCCCTCCCTGCACAGAGGGTAAAACTTACATCTCTGGATGAGGGGAAGCCAGACAGAATGGAGTCTGTGGGCATCACGAGAACCCCATGTTCCACACAAGCACTGTAGCCTCTACCCACCTCTCTCTAATGGTCATCTGCATTGATGCCTTTCCCTGGTAGGCAATAGATGGAAAGACTCATCTAGGAGGAAGTTGACATCCCCCAGGTGCTGGCAGCAATGACACCATCCTGTAATGTTCAGGTCTCAGTGGCCTGGACTCTCATTTGTACTTTCCTGCCTGCACTAGGGCTGCCTTGACATGAGCCATTCTCCAGGGTCCCCATCAGCCAAGAATCACCTCCTTCTCTTCCTCCCAGCGAAGTGATCTCAGACTACCCCTGGAGTCCATGCTGAGCTCAGTAGAAGAAAATGTGGGGCAGCTAGTCCCCTGACAATTTTCCTGCTAGAGACCCAGGACCTGCCCACATCCAGTAGGAACACATGCCGAAGTCTGGCGGACCCTTCTCTTCCTCTGGGGCCTTGTCTGCTGTCTCCAAGAGGGGCTCCAGTAGATCCCAGAGAAGCTCCGCCCAAGACTGAGCCAGAGCCCCTGTTAGGGTCAGTGTCTCCTGGGGCCTCACCTGATAGACCCATTATCCTTTCCTCACTCAGCTGGTTTGTTGCTAGTTCTCACTATTTCAAACTATGTTGTTTGGGGATGCAAACTAGGAAGGTGTGGGGAAGGAATGTAAAGAAAAGCAATAGAGGGGCCGGCCCAGTGGCGCAAGCGGTTAAGTGCACGTGCTCTGCTGCCACGACCTGAGGTTCGCCAGTTCGGATCCCGGTCGCTCACCGATGCACTGCTTGTTAAGCCATGCTGTGGCGGTATCCCATATAAAGTGGAGGAAGGTGTGCACGGATGTTAGCCCAGGGCCAGTCTTCCTCAGCCAAAAAAGAGGAGGATTGGCAGATGTTAGCACAGGGCTGATCTCTTCACAAAAAAATAAATAAATAAATAAAAATGTTAAAAAAAAGAAAAGAAAAGCAATAGAATGATTAACACCAATGTCAACACAGGGACTAATTGAAGAGTGGAATGGATGGAGAGGCTTTGGGTGGGTAGATGTAGCCACGGGTTGATGTGGTTTTCATTTATTATTCTCCCTTAGATTGTAAATATTCATTTCACACCCTCTCCTTTAGCAATGATGCATGTCATAATAAAAGGAATTTAGAAAAATAAACTGATATGAAACTGAATGTTTTTCCTTTCCTTATCTTCATAGACAAGAACTTAGAACAAAAGTAGATGTGGAGAAAGTTTTCATGAGAAACTGCAAATATAAGGTGAAACATCTGCATTTTTAGATTTTGGAGATGATAGATCATCCACCCAGAAACTTTGAACAAAGAAACTGGAAAAGGAAAAGAAAGAGCCAGTAGTGGGACAAAGTCTCCTCTTGTCTTGATGAAGCTGAGGCCCAGACCCCCCGCCCTGCCCTGCCATCTCCAGCATTTCCAGGACTTGTTCAAACAATAGCTGGAAAAGAAGGAGAGGTGGCCTCAATGTGGAATCCTTAGGAGGGTCGAAGAGTGAGAGAAGGGAGCCTTGGCTGCCTCCTAAACATTTCCCTGAGAGTGAATGTGATATTTTTCTTTTGTCATGTGATGTGATGGGAACCTAGAATTTTCATGCCCTAGATCCCAAAAGGATCACTCACCCTTGGGTTGTGACAGAGAAGACAGAAAGATTAATGAGATTCCATCAAGCAATTAATGGATAAATACATGAGGTATGTGCATACAAAGCAATAATTATTTGGCCATAAGAAGGGATGAAGTACTGATACCATATGCTTCAATATGGGTGAGCCTTGAAAACACTATGACAAGCAAAGGAAGCCAGACACAAAGAGCCACTTAGTGTACGATTCCCTCTATGTGAAATGTCCAGCATTGGCAAATCCATAGACATAGGTGTAAATTAAGGGTTGTGAGGTGTTGAGAGACAAGGGAAATGGGGGTGATTGCCAAATGATGAGGAGTTTCTTTAGGGGGATGAAAATATTCTGGAATTATAGAGTGTTAATGGATGCACGAACTGTGAATGTATTAAAAACCACTGAATTATACACCTCTAAAATGAAGAATTTTACAAAATGTGAATTCTATCTAAAAAACAAGTATTAAGGCTTAGGTGCTAGTGGATACTACTTACTCTCGCAGGATCCAGAAAATGAATAAGTTTTGTGTGTGTGTGTATTATGTATGTATATTTATGTATGTGTATGTACATATATACATACACATACATGTACCTATATATGCAGAGAGAGAAATAGAGATATAATGAAAAACAAATATGGAAGAATGTTAAAAATTAGTGAATCAGGGAAAGGGTTATTCAGGAGTTCTTTGTGGTTTCTTTAAATTTTTATTTAAGTTTGTAATTATTTCAAAATAAAATAGTAACAAAGAAAAAATGAAAGCCTGAGTTTAGGAGTGAAGGGACTCCAGTGAGTTCAGAGGAGGTTTTGGTCTCACTTCCCCATGGACTTGAACCACTGTGGAAAGTGTAACTGCCCACATATGAGCTACAATAATAATCAGCCTCGTCGTCAGCCTGGAGCCCAGAGATGAGCAGGGAGGCCATGTTGCCAGACTTGGAGCCAGAGAAGCAAGCAAGGATCCCTGAGGCCCAAGAACTGACATCATAAATCAGGAGTTTGGGGGCTGTCCCTGGGTGCTGTTGGTACCAGGAGATATAGTTATAACCCCCAATGTCGCTGCTGCTTCCAGCACAGGAGATGGTGACAGACTGACCCAAAGCACCGGATGCAGAGGGAGGCTGAGTCAGGGCAGACTGGGCCCAGGACCCTGAAAAGAGGAAAAACACACTCTGGTGAGTTCAATGCTGGGCCCCAGGTGAGCCTAAGGAGGAGGAGACAACGGATGAGCCCAGATGTCCCCATGGTCCCTTCCCTGGAGCCCTCACCTGTGCTCTGAGTGAGGAGGGTGAGGAGGAGAGAGCCCAGGCCATGGTGGAGACACCCCAAGATCACTGCCTTCTGAGACCTCAACCCTGGGTCTGGCTTGCCCAGACCTCTCTTATCCCCTCCCCCTGCCTCAGAGGAGGGAGGGGCCTCCATGCAAATCTGCTTCCAGCACCTGCCTCTCCTCATCCCCTCTGACCTGGCTCTTGATTCTAGATACTTCTGCATCAGAACGTACTCATGAATTAAAACTTTCTAACATGTTCTGAGGTACGGACAGCCTGAGCCCATGACACTATGCAAAAATGGATCCAGCCCAGGGGTATCGCCACCTTTCCTGTTGTGGAGTCATGGTGCTCCTGGGTGAGAAATCCCAGGACCGTCCTCTGTGCTGTGTGGGGCAAAAGTGAGGACAGGGTCCCAGACTGGCTGATAGAGGTCCCATTGCTCCATTATTCTGGTAGCAAAGGCAGAGCTGGGGACCCCTTATCCTCCTCAATCCTTATTCCTGTCAGTTAGGAGGGGTTTTCAAGCATCACTCTACTCTCTGTCTCTGCAGTAGTTTGAGACTGAGGCCAGAGGCTGAGCCCTGGCTGGTTTTTTAGCACTTTTAGAAGATGATTTATTGGGGGCACCATTGCTTTGGGACACAAGAGGGGCTCAGAGGGAAGCAGCTCTTGAGACATCATCCAGGACAGCACAAGGCACAGTGAAGCCCTTCCCCAAATTCAGGAGCTCACTGCCCCCTGGTGGCCTCAGATGGTACAACCCCAGGGAAGACAGCTGAGGGAGAGCTGGAAATCCCTCTTCTGCTCCCCTCCCCTCCTCCCTCCTTCCCCATCCAGCTCAGTACCTGGACCCCAGACCCCTTCTATTCCCTCTAAGGCCAGTTCCCATTGTCCATTAACTTCCTTCAGGATGGAATGTGTCACCTCCCATGCTGGGTGGCCCAGACGCTTACCTCAGGACTGTCTAGCACGTCCCAGCACAGCCTCACATGGGATTATTGATTGTGAGGCAGCTCTGGGCTTAGGACTGAAGAAACATTATGTGAAATAAACCAACCCCAGTAGAAGGCTGGATGAGAAAAATGAGACCAGGTGAAGATAGATTGGCTTCTCAACGTGTGGAAAGAGAAAATACTGCTTGAGGAAGAGAAAGCTGTGTAGGATTGAGAAGGACCAAATGGAAAGTAGGAGGTAGATTCCAGTGTTTGAGGATGTGGGAGGGCACTGGGGTCAGACTTGGCCTGAGGGCCCATCTCCAGGGACCTCTCCTCAGAGCAGGTTTTGGTGTTATGGGGAACAGGGGACTTTTCTGCCTATTCTGCTCTCTGTGGGCACTGAGACAACCTCACCTTATTGCTGTGTGCCTTCCTGAAGTAAAGTCTCTTCCATCCACAGAGGGTTGCTTGATCTAGTGCATTTTTCTAGAAAGGAATGGGTTTGGGGTAAAGTTTCCAAGCAGGACTGACCCTGAAACTCATGTAAAAATTATGGAAAATCCTCAAATAAATTCCCTTTTCATTTAGAAAAATACCCAACCTCTTTACCCAGGCTCTCAGTCATCATATAATGTGTGCTTTCCACAACTGCTCCTCATCTCCCTCCTCTCAGGCCCCAGTTGATGATTCCTCAGCCCAACTGGATTTCCTTCTGGTCCTTCAATTGGCCATATTCCCACTACCTCAGTGTCTTTGCACAGGCTGCTCCTCTGTCTGAAATTCTCACATCTTCATACTTCACATGCCTGGATCTTTCTGAGGACACAGGAATGTACCCCACCCCCTACTCAACCATGCCTGTTTGTTGAATGAAACAAGGAAAGGGCTTGGGTGGGGAAGCTGAGCTGCTGCATTTGCCCAGAGTCTCCAGACCACATTCAGGCAGGTTAGAAAATGTTCCCAGCCAGGTTTGAGAGAGGAGCCCAAATAGAAATAGGTTTTGATGCAGGTTCCTCATATGTGCCCCCAGCAAATGTCATACTCGGGGCTCTGCTTGCACTCTCCTACTCTCTCTCTGCAGCGGCCCATGGCTTAGAGGGAAGGGACACAGGCTCTGATCTTTCCCATGTTATCGCTGCCTGGAAAACATGATTCTGACTACAGAGAAGGGTGAGGACTTACTGCCCCTTGCTCTGAATGCTGAGGTTGGGGAGAGGATTCCAATCTATCCGAGAAAATGTGCGGTAGCTCCTTTCCCAGGGACAAAGCAGGATGGGGACCTGGCAGTCCCTCTCCACCTCTCCTTGGGGTGGATGCTCACACCCTCTGTCCTCAGCCGCTGCAGTGGCCTGAGATTTGGTCTGAGACTGAGGCCTGGGGAGTTTACTGTCCTGTGCAGAGAAGGGACTGAGTGGGGACAGGGACATGTGAGTGTGTCCTCTTTGGAGTGACTGGGGAGAAAGAAGCTCCTGCAGCCAAGAAAATCCTCAGCAGTGCCTTGGGGCCGTTGCAGTCCCCAAACCCAGACCCTCACTGCCCCCTGGTGGCTCAGATGGTGAGCCCAGCCCCAAGGATAACCAGAGATTCCGGAATCACTGCTCTGCTTCCCTTCCTCCTTTCCTCCTTCTCCTTCTCTAATAGAATTTGCTCCACCCCCACCTACGCCCCTCTTCCTGTGTTCCATCTGATCCACTCCGTGCTCCCCGGCTCAGTTCCAGCAGCTCCATCTAGAATGCAGTCTGTCACCTGCCACACCTTTTAACCCAGATGTTCCCCCCTCGGCACCACTGGCTTAACCCAGGGACCCTTGTCAATGGATCACTGCTTGGGACGTACACCTCCATTCGGGGTAAGGGGAATGTTGGATATAAATTGAAGCGAATCCTGAAACGCAGGAGAGAAAAGAGATAAGGAGAAAACATTTCGAAGTCTCAAAATGTCTAGCATAAAACCAAGTAGCAGAGACTGAGGAGGTTCCAGGGACCCTCAAAAGGATTTTATCTTCTCAGCAGCCAAGGGGATGTAGGACAGGGCTCCAACTGAGGGTCCAGCTCCAAGGACCTCCCATGAGGGAGGAGTCTTGTCTGGACACACTTGGTCTCTGGTTCCTCCCTTTGCGTCACCATCATACTTTGCGTCCATCTTGGGAAAGTCAGAACTGAGAACAGTTCACCTATCTTGAACGAAGTCTACCACCCATGAAGAGATATGTGATTTCTTAAATATTTTTCTACAGAGTTGTGTGTGAGGAGTAGAGAGCTGAATTGTGGCCCCAGAGATATCAGGTGTAGTCATTTACAGGTCCTATAATTGTCACCGTTTTGGGGGAAAGGTCCAGTGCCAATATGATTAAGGATCTTGGGATAGCAAGATTGTCCTGGATTATTCGGGTGGGTCATAAGTTACATCACATGTGTCCCTGTGAGAGACAGACGCAGAAAGATTACACAGACACACACAGATGTACCCCACTGGCCCTGGCCTAGAGGAAAGCCGCCCACTGAACTTCTCAATGATGCTGGTGCTTCTCTGCCAGCACACTCCTTATTACTGAGTAAACACTGTGTCCTCTAGGGTCTCCTGAGGACCATCAACCCAAGGGACAGGTCCAGCACTTTTGGAGCCATCACTTTCTCAGTTCTTCTAAGGGTCATCCTGGCAGTCCGCTTGCAGACTGTCTCAGCGTCCTTGCCCGTTGAGAGTGCTTCCAGCAGAACTCCCCTTATCCAATCTTAGATTCTGCCCCTCGATCCTGCACCCTCAGAATCCATCCGTGAACACTCTCCTGGGTCCCATTGCACATTGTTGGCTGGTTCCGCAGCTCTTATCCTCCCTAGAAGGCCCAGCACATTCCTGCCCAGGTTTTGTAGTGAGTTAATCCTCCTTATTGGCCCACAGGCTTTCATAGGAGGAAGGGACAGATTCCTCAGGTGCTGGTGGTGGTGAATATTATCCCATAGGGCAGAAGCTTCTGCACAATCTTCAAACAAAGAGAGAGTAGTCATGGGCCCTAATGAGTGAGAGACGGCCACTTCTGCAAGCTTGGATATTCAGAGAATTATTGATTCAAGATTTTGGTGTGCTTGGATCCACAGGGCCCCTTCCTGGGACTCAGGACCCTGTTGTTATCCATTCAGGGCACTGACCAGGCAGAGCAAAGCTGCCCAGGGGAGTGTTCACTGTTCTCCATGCTCTGCTGCTCTTAAGATTAAGTTCTGGGAATCAGCTTTCCCTGACCTCTGTCTGAGCAGAAGAGAGGTTTTCAGCCAACAAGGAGGCCTTCTGGCTTTCACACTTAGCTTTTCCTCGCTGATTTTCACTCCAGCCTTTTAACTTTTGCAAATCATCTATTGCACTTAGGAACAATGCTACCACACTCTTCCAAAAGCAGAAGTAGTATGATTGTCTCCACATTCCTTAGAAGTACTCTTTTCTTCAAATTTTTCAAATGCCTGACACAGGGTCCCACTTTTGCATTTCCTCCTACAGGTAAATCACCCCTGTTCACCCCTGGTAAAAGTTTAAACAATTGCATCGGTCCTCTGTAGCAGAAGTTCTCTGAGATCCTACCCCCCTTATTGGGGTCTTCATTGCTCCAGAATCCGATCATCTCTGTACCTCCTTTCTCAGGCACTCCCTGTCCTGGGTAACCCAGGACTGCCCCATTTTAGCACTGAAAGATCCCTGTTCTGAGAAACCCATCAGTCTTAGGTAAATTGGGCTAGTTAGTCACGCTCCTGACACCGTCTGTCACAGGCCAGATCTCCCTGGAAACAGATGCTAAGGTGGAGGTGAGCACATAGAGGTTTATTGGGGAATGCTGTTGGCATCAACCCCTGTGCAAGGGATGGGAGGGAGCAGGATCAGGGAATGAGACCCCACACTGTGACACTCCAGGCTCTCCAAGTCAAAGGGGACATGCAGGAGACTGAGGAAGGATAATACCTAGGAAGGGTGAAGGGAGAGAGAGTAGGAATAGGCAGGCGGAGCCTTCAGACAGCAATGCTGATATGAGCCCTGAGAAGGGAGAAGGGCCAGAAAGGAGGGCTAGAGAGCAGGGAACTCAGAATCAGGAGCAGCAGTGAGAAAATCTCAGCCTGCCCCACGGGGAGCTCCAGAGCAAAGGTTAGCATCAAGGAGTCCCAGCTCAGCGGATGGGTGAGCCCTTGCACCAGGACATGCTCAGTCACTGCCAGGCGGGTGCCTGGGAAACACACACCCTCAGCTAGAAAGCTAGGCAGATCCTGAAAGCATGGCACCTGGAGACTGTCAGCTGCATCCCTGTGTCGGGTTTCCTCAAGCAGGCAGATCTGAGTGGGTCATCCTTTAGCTGCCCTAGTTGGGCTGTGGTGCAGTCTCAGCCAACTCCAGGGGGCTGTGGAGCTGAGACAGCCCTTCACAGTGCTTCCACATTGCAGCAAGATAGCCTCACCTGTATATTGGTGCATCCACCAGTCATTGCACCCAGGCTGCCCCGGGAAGGGGTGTGACCTTGCAGGGGAAGATCCCTCCTGAAAGGTCAGTTTGGGGAAACACTGGCAAGGGAGGACTGTCTGCACATCCAGCTGTAGGAGTGACATGTGCTTCGTGGGATCTGGGCCACTCATCACAGCGTCCCCTTCCTTGGCCCTTCAGCAAATGGAAATTTTCACTTCTCTCAGTCAATGAGCTCTTTAAAGGCTGGGAACGAGAAGTCCCATGGAGTGGGAAACATATAAAGCATTTCCACTACAATGTACGACACATTTAAAAACTTTAACCATGTGAACCCCTGGTCAATTAGAAAAAAGGCCTTCAAAGATCGTATGCCTGCTGTTTTAGGCATAATTTGAAATCAGCACATCATCAAAGGAATAACAACAATAAAATACCTGTGCATAAATAACCGGGTCAGTGACTCACCAGACTGGAGGTGTGTGCCGGATGTGTGCTGGACCCCAAGGCCAGTCCCGATCGCTTGGGGTCCACAAGGGAGAGATCCCATGGAAAGCACTAGAAGGTGCTGGGTGCTTCCCTCAAGAAGTAAACAGAAGGTTTCTCTTTTGTGATCTCCTGTTACTGGGGGATTTTCAGGCACTCCAAGAGACAGGAATCACCATCCATTTTATTTGTTCTAGAATAATGTACCTACACAATCAGACATGAAACAAGACATAAGAAGCATAATTGCTGCAAATTAAGAAACAAAATGATAATCTGTGCAAGACATAACTTATAACCTATAAAACCAAAGTGAATATACTAAAGAGTACTCAAAAATAATGCCCTGTATGCCCGAGGTTTATCCGGGAGAGGGCATTAGCACAAAGGCAACCTTGCACAGTCAAATTAAAAGGGTACAGCATTTGAAGGTGTCAAATGTATGACACCCAGCTATATTAGGTTCCTACTGTTGCTATAACTTACCACAAACTTAGGGCTTAGAATAACAGAAATTTATTTTCTTGCAGTTATGGGAGCCTGAAGTCCAAGGTGAGGGTTACGGGGCCTGAAATCAACATGTCAGATGGTCTGGTTTCTTCTGGAGGTTCCAGGGGAGAATCTGTTTCCATGCTTTTCCAGTTGCCAGAGGCTGGAAGCCCTTCCTTGGCTTGTAGCTACATTACCCCAGTCTCTGCTCTATGCTCACATCTCCTTCTCCTTTTCTGTCTTCAAATCTGCCTCTGCTTTCCTCTTATAAGGACATTTGTGATTATATTTAGGGCATACTAGATAATCCAGGATAACGTCCCTTGACTTTGTACTAGTCAAGGTTCTCCAGAGGAGAAGAATCAATAGGATATTTATATATACACACACATACACACACACATCTCCAGATATATATATGATTATAAAAAATTGGCTTATGTGGTTATAGAGGTTGAGAAATCCCGCAGTCGGCAAGCTGGAGACCCAGGAAAGCTGTTGGTGTAGTTCAGTCCAAGTCCAAAGACCTGAGAACCAGAGGAGTGGATGGTGTAAATCCTAGTCTGTGGACAGAGGAAGATGAGATGAGGTGTCCCAGCTCAGAAGTGAGACAGGAAAAAAAAGGAGTAAATTCCTCCTTCCTCCACCTTTTGTTATATTCAGGCCCTCAATGGATTGGATCATGCCCACCCACCTGGGGGAGGGCAACCTGATTTACTGAGTCCATCAGTTCAAATGCTAATCTCATCTGGAAACACTCCCACAAACATACCCAGAAATAATGTTTAATCTGGGCACCCCATGGCCAGTGAAGTTGACACATAAAATTCACCACCACAGTCCCCATCTCAAGAGCTTAATCATATCTGCAAAGTATCTTTTGCCATGTAAGTTAACAGTTATAGGTTCCACGGATTAGGACCTGGATATCTTCGGAAGCCATTACTCAGCCTTCAAATCCTCCTGAGACACACACACAGGAAATACTCTAAGGCGCTGTTCTCAGAATGCTTTGCACAGTAGCACACTGAATATTCCAGACACAGGAGCTATCTGCAACCAAATTTTAAGTCACTATAAAATGACCTGTCTGTCCTTGTCTTGAAATAGTTTCAGTATTCATGGAAACATAGAAGGCTGTCCCTATTGCTTGTCCTTATTGTCTCCACAAAGAAAGAACTCACAAGAAAAGGAAAGTTCCAGAAATGCCCACTGTTGCAATCTCGTCCTGCTCTCAGTCTAGCTACTGGAGCTCTCTTTATTCCTTCCTGATAAACTGTCTCACCATAAATCTAAGAGGACATCTTCCTATGTCTCACCATAAATCTAAGAGGACATCTTCCTATGTCTCACCATAAATCTAAGAGGACATCTTCCTATGTCTCACCATAAATCTAAGAGGACATCTTCCTATGTCTCACCATAAATCTAAGAGGACATCTTCCTATGTCTCACCATAAATCTAAGAGGACATCTTCCTTCCATAATCAAAGAAATCTTAGGAAGTCACTTATGCATTCTCACACTTGTCCCCACTGGGGTTCTTTTTTAAGGGATTCCATCCTTCCCATCACAGGCATGCAAGGGTTGCTGGTGTGAAATCCCCATGACGTCCCAGTTGGCACCTCCAACCGCTTGCCCTTTCCTTCCTCAATGTCCGTGAAGATAGCAGGCCCACCCCTTGACTGGTGTTACAGACACAAAGAACAAATGGTCAGGATGTGAGGCCACCTGGCAGAGGGGAGGCCTCCCCTGCTGGTCGCTATGAAGCAGCTGCTGCTCCAGAAGGAGGAAATGAGAAGGGTGAAGCACCAACTGATGGCTAGAGTTGGACTGTGGGAAAATACTGATGGGAGAAGAGCTGAGTACACAAGACTCCAGAGGCATAAGCCCAGGTTCCTTCAGAAATTCCACAAGAGGCTGAGCAAACATTCAGGACATATGTCGAAGTATTGATTTCTTCATTCTTTCATCTAGTAGTATAACTGGAATCCTAGTTTGGAGGAGGTTTGCACACCACACAAACCCACCAGCTATCCTTTCACTGATGAGATAAAGGAACAAATTGGGAAAGATTTCATCGAGATGAAGGGGGACAATGAATGTGCAAAGCTTGGTATGAGGACAGCAGATCGGGGTCTGGGGGAAGGCAATTCGGTACAAAGCACAGGTCTGTCCCTCCAATTCTCCCCCAACTCAGCCCCATGAAATACTGCTTGAGTGGCTTGTCAAAGGAAAGAGAGGGGCTGGCCCCGTGGCATCGCAGTTAAGTGCGCATGCTCCGCTGCTGGCGGCCCCGGTTGGGATCCCAGGCGTGTACC
>JABWHU010001757.1:6157225-6167730 GCA_014189135.1 Dicerorhinus sumatrensis harrissoni
AAAAAAAAAAAAAAAGGAAAGAGAGACCCTAAAGGGAAGATCTCATATGTTCCCCTTCTCTTCATTCCCTTTGCAAACTCTTCAAGACTTTCCCGAGTCGCCAGGCCTTAACAACAGACCTACAGAAGAATGATCCCGGTAAAGGGCCATCTCGACCAGATTGTGGTGCAAGCAAAGTTGAATACACAGTGTCATTTGTGGTGTACCAAATCGGTCTAGACCGGGGGGTATAGGAGGCATTTAGCTGTCAACTTGTGCTGGGAGCATCTGGATTGGACCCGATAGGAGTCTTTGGGTCCCCTGCTCCTGCCTTCTGTGCCGGGGATGGCATCTACACCTTGACCCTTGTCACCCAGCAGTGATGAGCTTGTTTTCCCAGAGACCACCACCCTGGAGAGGGTTTCTGCTGTCCTTCATTATGAGAGGGAAGAGGAGTTCACGGAGAAACCCATCCTTCCAGATGAGGAGGCATAAATGTCCCTGCACACAGGGAAGCAGGGATGAGAGCAAGGAGGGATTCTGTGAGCTCAGGGCAGGGGTTGCTCTCACTTCCCCAGTGGACTGGGAGCACTGTGGCAAGGGTCACTGCTTATATATGACACACAGTGACAATCTGCCTCGTCCTCAGGCTGGAGCCCGGAGGTCAGGGAGGCCAAGCCATCGGACCCAGAGCCAAAGGAATGGTCTGAGATCCCAGAAGGCTGAGAACCAACTGTATTGATCAGGAGTTTAGTTAAGGCAGTGCTTGGGCCTTATTGGTATCAGGACACCTCGTGATAATCCCCAATGTCACTGCTGCTTCCAGAGTTTCTGTCCCAGAGCCCTGGATGCTGAGGGAGTTTGAGTCAGGGTAGACTGAGTCCATGAACCTGAAAACGAAAACAAAGACAGGTTGGTAAGTTCAGGACCAAGGCCATAGGTGAGCCAGAATAAAAGAGGGGGCCACCCATGAATCTACAACAGGGTCTCACCTGTGCAGTGATCAAGGGGCGTGAGGAGCAGAGGACCCCAGCCATGGTGGAGGTGCCTGGACCCGCCTCCTAACCCCCTAGCTGGGCAGGGTAGCCTTGGGTGGGGTTGTTTATCCCACCAGGCTGCCCTGTGTTGGGGTGGGGGTGGGGGGACTTCATGCATATCTGTTCACCAAGCCTTGACCATCTTCACTGCCCCCTCTGGCTCCAGACCCCAGAGGGTAGGACCCTCCAGAGTTATCTAAGAGATGTGTTTACCTCTGAAGTAGATCTGAGGTGGGGTCCCCAGGGAGTCAGAGATACTAAGCAGAAGTTACTCAAGGGAGAAGAGCTGAGACCCCAGGACCCCAGAAGTGTAAACCCAGGTTCGTTCAGAAATTCCATAACAGGGGCCGGCCCCGCGGCTTAGTGGTTAAGTGCGTGCGCTCCACTACTGACGGCCCGGGTTCAGATCCCAGGTGCACACCGACACACTGCTTGTCTGGCCATGCTGAGGCAGTGTCCCACATACAGCAACTAGCAGGATGTGCAACTACGATATACAACTATCTACTGGGGCTTTGGGGAGAAAAAGGGAAAAAAAGGAGGAGTATTGGCAGTAGACGTTAGCTCAGGGCCAGTCTTCCTCAGCAAAAAAAGAGGAGGATTGGCATGGATGTTAGCTTAGGGCTGATCTTCCTCACAAAAAATAAATAAATAAATAAAATAAAAAAAAGAAGTTCCATAACAGTCTGAACAAATGTTCATGATATATGTGCATAGAATAAGTCATTCCCTCATCTATTAGTATAATTGGAATCTCAGGAGTGGTTTAGTGCACCAGTGAGCCTTAACTCTCACCCCCCCTTGGAGACCTGCAGAACCCCCAGACCTCTGCTCAGCACAGAACTTAGTGAGCCCCTGGACTGTGGTGAGGGACCCTGGAGCCTAAATAAAGACTCTGTGCTGTGGCCCTGATTGTGGCTGCAGCTGCCACACAGAGGTAAACAGAGTGCTAGCCTTGTCTCCTCCTGGGCCACAGTCCCAACAACAACACCCCCGCCCACCCCTGGAAACAAGGGTTGTGTCTATCTGACTCATCCTTGTCCTACATGCTGTGATGCAGACTAGACGCTCACAGGCTCACTTCCAATACGGTAGCCACTAACCACACATGGTGAATAAGCACTTGAAGTAAATCTAGTCCACCGAGGGGCCAAATTTTTAATTTAATTTAATCTACATTTAAATTTAAAATATAATAATTCAGTTATTGTTTGGAACAACTTGGGTATGTGAATGAATCTACTTTTTCAACTGTAAATTTTATGAAATCTCAATACAGACCAAGCATTTCCGATTAAAGTTAAAATTCCTATCAGATTAAAATTAAAAGTCCATCCGAATTGAGGTGAACTGTGAAAACACATGGTATTTAGAAGACTTAGTACAAAAAAATGAAGGTAAAAATCTCATGAATGGTTTTTAAAATATTGGTTACCTGTTGAAATGACAATATTTTTAATGCATTTTAACCCAATGTATAGATACGCCAATATAATAAAATATATTAAAAATTGTTTTTAATTCTCACAAGGCCTCCTCTTTTAGTGACCATTCTCTAGACATCATTATGCATCCAAAAAAGCGTCTGCAAGTATAAATTATGTATAATCCACTAAGGCCCAGATTTTAACGCTGTGTTCATGATTCTCTCCCCAGCACCACCAAAGTCCACGGAAAGCACTGGCAAATAGTTATCGAATAGAAGAAATGAATAAAATATTACATATATTTGTTATTTTATTTGAAGAGGATTATATTGTATGTGTTATTCTGTACTTGATTTTTTTCACTCAACAGTAGAGACATCGCAACTCTAACACGGCCCAAAAAAGACTTCTTAGATATTTTATTCTACTTTCTCCTCTTGTTCTTCCCAATCTCAGGCAGTCAAGATGAAGTTCTAGGGGGTACCCTTGACCCCTCACTTACCCTCGTGATTTGTACCCTCCAAAAGAAAGTGCTGCTGATTTCACCTCCAAGATGTCCACAAAGATGCCGACCGCCACTGGGGTGCAAGCCAGGATCTCCCACCAAGAACCACGTAAGGACCACACAGCAAACATAGGGACCTTGAAAATGTACCTCAGGTCATGTCAAGATCCAGCTTACAAACTTGTAATTTCCCCTTAGCAAACCCCTTCCTCCAGCTGTCGTGTCCCATTTCTCCAGCCTCCTCCCCACTGAGTTCATTGGGCCGCAGACCCTCCCGCCTTCCTTCCAGTGGCCCCTCAACAGCAGCCCAGTCTGGGCCTACAGCGCCCCCTGGTGGCCTAGACACAAGATGCCTCGTGAAACTAGACATGGTATGGGGAGGACTGGAGCAATGACGGGAAGCTGTGGATTTGAAAAGGCCTTGGAAGAGCAAACCTTAGAAGACAGTCTTAGGCCATCTGGGCTGCTATGACAAAATGTCACAGACTAGATGGCTTATAAACAACAGAGATTTATTTCTGACAGTTCTGGAGGCTGGGGAGTCCAAGATGAGAGCCGTTTTTCCTCATTCACATCTGGCAGCTTCTCACTGTGTCCTCAGGTGGTGGAAGGGGTGAGGGATCTCTCTGGAGCGTCTTTTACAAAAACACTAATCCCATTTATGCAGGCTCCACCCTCATGCCTTAAACACCTCCCAAAGGCCCCACCTCCTAATACCATCATCTTTAGGGGTTAGGATTTCAACATATGAATTTGGGGAGGACAATAACATTCAGACCATAGCAAAGACCAAAGAGATTGTGCTCTGGAGAGAGGAAGTCTAATTGAATACCCACAGGGATGGCACCCACTCCTAGGGTTACGTAAATGGAGCTAAAGAGCAGAGAGCAACTGGCATCAGGAAAGGCCTAAGGAATTCTCTCCAGGGACCCCTTGTCAGACTGCCACCCTAGCTCAGGGTGAATCTTCCTCACCAAAAAAAAAGAAGGAAAGAAAGGACAGCAGAAATCCCAGTCTGACTGCCCCACTGAGACACTGAGCGCTTTAGCAGGTTTTGGTCTCAGTTCCCCATGGACTTGGAGCACTGGACGTAAATGCTATGGCTGTCCAGGACAGTGATAATCAGCCGCGCCCTCAGGCTGGAGTCCAGAGATGGTCAAGGAGGTGTGCCACCAGACCTGGAGCCTGAGAATCAAGCTGGAAGCCCTGAGGACAGAGAACTGATGGCATCTATCAGGAGTGTGGAGGCAGTTCCCAGGGCATCATTGGTACCAGGAGGCAAGGTTATAAGTTCCAGCGTAGCTACTGCTTCTGTAACCAGAATGGAGAGTCCAATCACCCAGGTTCTTGGTCAGCGTGAGAGAAGAATTCAGACAATGACACAACGGCAACAGCAAGCAAGCAAAGATTTATTAGAGAGAAGGTCACATACACTCCAAGTGAGGAGGGGGCCATGCCACAGAACGCATCTGCCCTGTGCCTTGGGTTAGTGTTATTTTTATTTGGGCTGTTTAGAAGGGAATTAGCACTATCTGGTTATCCACCAACAGTGGTCTTGTCACCGACTAGTGCCCCGAGGAACTCAAGGTGGGTTTGGAAGCATTTAACTGTTGTTATGTTAAGGAGACAACCAGTAGCCACCCTGAAGCTAACCAAGCCTCCCTACAAGAACTGCGCCCATGACCTTGCCTTATTTTTTGTGTGACGATCTCTTCAAGAGAAGATTAAGCCTTATTACCATAATCTGCAGTGTACTTGCCTCTCCCTTTTGAATATTCATTCCCCAACCAAATAAAAGTTCCTCCTTCCCTTTGTTCAGGGACGCCATGAGTTTGGAAATGATTCCTCGTGGCCGCCTATTTGCTGCAAATACACTTGACTTTGTGAGACAACTTTCACTGGTGTAGAGTGTTATTTAACTCACCAGGAGGTGAGCCCATTTGGTTCAGTAACAGTCTACCTCCACCCACAAGTCAAGAGAGGGAGTGCTTGACCTTCTAGGGGAATCTCTGGAAGTGTCCTGGCAGTCATCCCCCATGGAAGGGGGGCGAATGCACATGGAATTTGTATGTAAATTAAAGAAAGGTCAATATCCTCTAGAGGTATATAGCAGAAGACTTTGTATGTGATGTTTGTGTACCTGCTATTTTTATGGTCACAGTTGATGGCCTCAGACACCAGTGGCGGCACCAGGCAGGTTTCAGTTCCCCTTTATCTGCATCTTGTGGGATGCCAGTAAGACACTTCACTGATGCAGCAAAGTCTTCAGCCACGATCCCCTGCTCATCTCTGGATGCCAGTAAGACGCTCCACTGGTGCAGCAATGTCACCAGCTATGATCCCCTACTCATGTCTACCTAGCTACTTATCTCACTTCCAAAGCAGGAGATGGTGACAGTTTGTCTCAAAATCCCAGACACTGAAGGAAGCTGGCTCAGGGAAGACTGAGCCCAGGACCCTGAAAGGAGGAGAAATGCAGAGAGGGGTGACCCAGATGAACCTGAGGAGGAAGGGGAGAAGGGTCAGTCCAGGCACCCAGACGACTCTTCTCTGAGGACTGTCACCTGTGCCCTGAGTGAGGAGGGGGAGGGAGAGTGGAGCCAAGGCCATGGTGGAGATGGCCCAGAGCTCTACCCCCTGAGATCCCAATGCTCCAACAGGACACTCAGTGCTCTCTCATCCTCTTTCCGTGTTCTGAGATGCAGGAGGGGCCTCTACGCAAAGCTACTCCTGAGCTCTGAAGCTTCTTAGTTCCTTCTTTGCTTTAAGCCCTGAGGCTTGTCATCCAGGGGAGTGTGCAGATGCTCTGTCTTAGCCAGGAAAGGTGTGTGTGGGTCCTCTTCCCAAAAAGTTGCTTTGAGGCTGGATCTGACGGACACAAGCTGGGGAAGTACCATTCTTCAGTGAGCACCTGGCCTTCTAGTGAGTTCTCCTCCCCACACTCCTAGTCTTCCCCTGTCACACACTAAGGGAGGGTCCTCCTGCCTTCTGCAAGCCCAGTCTCTGCAGGAAGCCTGAGTCTGAGATGACAGGATGCTGACCACTGCCCAAAGGCTCCTGCCTTTCCTTCTGAGCTCACTCATAGCTACCCCAAAAGAATTTTCAAAAATGGTGGTTCTCCCCATCAGGACACATGGCCTTGGGAATGCACACCAGCCCTCCTGAATTCTCTCCAAGACCTTCCTCACCAGCTTAATCCTGCAGCAGATTGGGAGTTCAGAGGCTGTTTCAGGCATGTGTTATTAAATCAGGGGCCCATTGTGCACTGGGTGTCATGGCTGCACAGCCCCACCCTGGGGGCAGGGAGACCCACACCAGGACTTGACAGCCCCAAACTCCTTCTTGATTTGTCCACTCTGTCTTGGACCAGTGGCTTGTCCTTTCTAGTCTCAGTGTCTTCACCTGAAAAAAACTAAGCCAGCATTCAAGTTGACAGCCTCCTGGCAGGAGTCTGGCTAGAAAATCCAAAGATAAATGTTTCCATTAATTGGTAAGCGATCTATGACTTTTATCCCCACCACGGTTAGGTGGAGAGTTCAGGCCCTTTCAGCTTCAGGTTTACTGCAGGGGGTCACAGAAAACAATATTTTCTTCTTTCACTTCTCCTCTATCTCATCCCCCCCACAGGTCAGCCTAAACCAGCATCTCTCAGCTCCAGAGACAGAGCAGAACGTGCTCATTCAAATGCATTCCCTGCCCTTTTTTCACTCATTAAAGATTTTTAAAGTATCAGTTGTGATCATTATAGAAAATGTTTAGAAACATTTTCATGTTTCTAAAACAAAAATAGCTCTATTTTCATCTCTAGTCAAGGAAAAAAACTATGATAGTAAAAGTTTTAAAAAGTACAGAAAAGTCTTTTCCATAACCAGTGTTATCATATATATTTTTTTTTCTTTTGCTGAGGAAGATTCACCCTGAGCTAACATATGTTGCCAATCTTCCTCTTTTTTTGTATGTGAGCCACTGCAACAGCATGGCCACTGACAGATGAGTGGTGTAGGTGAACCGAACCAGGGCCGCTGAAGTGGAGCAAGCCAAACTTAACCACTAGGCCACCGGGGCTGGCCCCAGTGTTATTATCTTAGTGGACATCTTCTGGACATTTTAGTCTGCTTATCTAAAAAATTCACAAATGTGAATTACATATATCCCAGGGGGGTGGAGCCATGTAACTTTCCTTCCCTCCTCTATATCCAGTGGAGCCCCAGGAATATGGTAAACATTTGTAAGCATTACTTGAAGCAATGAATAAATGAACGTTATATTCACATTTAATTTTACATGAATAGGATTGCATTTTATAAACAATCATGTGACATGTATTTTGCTTTCAAATATTACAGACATCATCTTTTTAGTGTATTAATCGCAATGAGCATTAAAACAGCAAGCAGATAATGAAAATACCAATGGGCAATCTTCAAATGGATCCCCTTTTCATTTCAAGCCCCACAGACCCATCGGCAGCCCTCTCCAGCACTCTTCATCACCCTCCCTTCTGCCCCAGTCTCCTTTCTGTTCTCAAATTGGCCAAGCACTTTATCAGGATTTGTGCAGTCTGTCCTCACGCCCAGAACAGGATCCTTACAAGCTCCCATGGCTGCTTCCTGCACAGGCCTCAGACAGGGGTTCCTGAGCAACTGGCAGGAGTTCATCTGCCTTTGTAACTTTTCATACCAGTCCTTTTGTTTTCTTCACAGAATTAGTTACAACTTGCTGCTTTAAAACAATGGACTTCTTGTTTTGGGGGGGGGGGTTTGTTTTCACTCTAAACCTGAAGACCCAGACTCATTGATGTCCTTAAGCGGTCCATCAGCAGCCACTCAAGGACAAATGTTTGTTGAATGAATCCAGAAGAGGAGGGAGGGGGAGGCGGAAAGTCTCCAGTTCCAACGTGAAAAAATTGAGTTTTTAATCAGTTCAGTTCTAGGTAACAATCCCAGGTCCACTGGGGATCAATGCAATGACCTCGTTTGTGAGTACCTATATATTCATTCATCATTCATTCATCTGTGTAGCTGGAAACCTTAAGCTCTGTTAGCTCACAGGCTAAGGATGTCTGGGGAAAAGGCAGCGTAGATCCATGCAAAATAGCCAGCCTCACAGCCCACCTGTTACTCTCAGCCACCATGACCTTCCTGTGGCCTGTGGTAAAAGATTTAGGGTCACTTGCATGACAAGGACACAGTGCCAGACTCAGTCCCCAGGACCCTTTTCAGAAAAACACAGTCAGGAAGTTTGAGGAGGCCCAGTACTTCCCAGGACTGAATGAGGAAGCTAACTTCAAAAGACCCCAAGGAGGTCCCTCTGGCCAGCTTGAATGACAGGGGTGGGGCCTGCGCTTTGCTCTTAACCCCTCCCTCTCTCTTCACCTGGACAGAACCCTCACTCATCTGGGTCTTGCCATCCCTCCAGAAGCCTGAGTTTCCTCCCCTAAAGGGACTGGCAGGACACAGGCACCAAAACCTGACACAGGCCTTGCAAACATACAGGATTCCAGGTCCCCAGCAGCCCCTAGAAGCCCCAGACACAGATCCCATGGTTAAGGGGCACAGCTCTGTGAGAGCCCAAACACCAGGCCCTGGCACTGTGCCTAGCCACCTCTCCTCAGCATTCTTTTTTTTTTTTTTTTGCTGGGAGGACTAGCCCTGAGCTAACATCCGATGCCAATCCTCCCTCTTTTTTTTTTTCCCCTCTTGAGGAAGATTGGCCCTGGGCTAACATCCGTGCCCATCTTCCTCCACTTTATATGGGACGCCGTCACAGCATGGCTGAACAAGCGGTGGGTCGGTGCGCACCCGAGGTTCGAACCTACGAACCCCGGGCCGCCACAGCAGAGTTCGAGCACTTAACTGCTGCGCCACTGGGCCAGCCCTCCTCAGCATCCTTGACCTGTTCCCTGCTGAGAAAGGTCCGGCCCACATTTTCAGTTTTCAGGCCCAGCTGTGACTTTGTCCAAAGGGATTTGTTGGTGAAAAGAAGAGAAGCCCTGCATTTAGGACTAGCAAAAGCCAAAGTCACCTGAAGGATCTGGGGAGGTGAGTAGGGCAAATGCAGGAAATTCTGGCTTCTGAAAAAACTCTGGAAAACCAAATCCGAGGGGGAGACTGAGGAAAGCACGCTCTGGCGAGAAGACAAGCTAACTGAATCCTGGCTGGGGTCTCCTCTGCCCCAGGGGTTACATAAATCGTAAGGTCTAGGGTAGAGGGCACTGGACCAGCTAAGGATAGAGACATCTTTTGTAGACGAGGGAGGTGCGCATCGGGCGAGAACCTTCGCAGAGGACCCAGGAGGAGCAGGCCCTGGCCACAGACAGAAAAGGGTGGACTGAAGCGCAGGCCCAGGGGTTGGGGGGCTGAGTTGGCGGTGGGGTAGTCAGGCCACCCCCTTCTCCCGCCCCATCCGTGAGACGCCTCATCCCAGTCCACCTCCATCCTCCCAACCCCCCCACCCCATCCCCCATCCCACCCCGCCCCGACTCGCTCACCCCCTGCAGTCCAGTGGGCCTGGCCACAAGTGCCACCCCTCCCCCTCTGCCCGTCCCCTCCCAGCCTATTAAGACAAACCCCTTCTGGACTCTCTAGGCGACCCCACTCGTGAACTGAGCCTCTCGTGAGATTTGCCCTAGAAGGAAAGAGAAACCAGGATTGGTCCGATGCCGCTATTTCCCAGTGGGCTCCGCGGAGTTTGCTGAGTCAGCGCCGGGTTTTTTTCCTGCGGGACGCTGCGCCAGAGAGGCCACGTGGCGAGGCGCGCGGGCTGGGAAAAACGTGAGTTCAAACCCTGAGTCCTCCATTTTCTTGCCGCGTGACCTTGGACTAGTCAGTGGTAAACCCTCCCTCCACCCCCACGCCTCTATTTTCCGTCTGAAAATGAATTATCACAACAGGGGGTTGGAGTGAAGACCGAAGGAGATAACGTACTGGACTCGGGTCAGCCAGGCCGCCCGCTCCGTGAAAGCGGCCACAGCCCTGAGTTTCACACGTAATAATTCCTCGAACTCAGGCGGCTGCGTTTATTGTTTGGTCTCATTAGTTGGTGGGTTTGCACTTGAAATGGGCTAGCTGCTCTAGAAATCCGGCCCCTCTGGAGGTGTGGGGGGCAGAAGGGGCAGAAATGTGACTACAGGAAAGGGGTCCATGTCCAGGAGGGAAGGGTCGCTTTTGAGCGAGCTAAAGGTCTGCCACTCAGACTGTCCTCTGGTTCAGCTCATGAGAAATTAGTGGTCAGTTCTGGAGACAAGAGGAGAGTCTCTCTGTGAGGGCGGGATCAAGTCTCCAGTTTTCAGTTTCCTAGGCAGCATTCTTAGAGATTTTCTCAGGAGCCCAGGGCTTCCGAAATACACGTGTTAACACACAGTCTCTTTGTGTTTGGAGCATTTTGGTTCTCGCCCTCAGACGTGGGTGGACACGGGTGACTGAGACGGTAGGAGACGGGGAAACCAGGTGTTGGAGGACCTGAGGCCAGTCTGAGCTAGAGCGGAGTGGACGGAAGACGACTTCGGGTAAGCTAGTCTCCT
The DNA here is from genome assembly GCA_014189135.1 of Dicerorhinus sumatrensis harrissoni. NCBI lineage: Eukaryota > Metazoa > Chordata > Mammalia > Perissodactyla > Rhinocerotidae > Dicerorhinus > Dicerorhinus sumatrensis. The sequence continues at coordinate 6,167,696 of JABWHU010001757.1, forward strand.
GAACCGTCGTGTCGGGTGTCCCAAGAAGCCCTGTC